>OX596010.1:32547710-33015386 GCA_951394025.1 Heteromyza rotundicornis
CATGAAGCGATCTTACTATGCGCATGCTTGTTTTTTCCAGTATTGCTAAAATTTGCTTAAATTCCTATAATGTGTTTTTGTGTATAAACCTTGCGGGAGAGACACTTTAAATAATTTTTTAAAGTGTTTACATTTAATTTTAGAGCGCACTTTTTTCTCAGTGAAAAAATATATTTTTTTTGCTGGCATAATGAAGTGCGTTATTTTTAACTTTCCTTATACATATAATAATAAAAGTAAGTATATTACAAATGCTTTAAATATATATCGCTCATTCCCTACAATAGAGACACATCTCAAACATTCGGGTATTTGGAGTTATGAATGTCACAAGGATCCTCAGATATTGATCTACATGCTGCCAAAAGACACAGCTCATATCTTTAGTTTTTAATTAGGTTTACAAATGTTTTAAAAAACTTTCCAACTCCTAAAACTCATATAAAATACTGAAAGTTAAAATTTTAAATCGTGATTTTCCAACAATATGATTTTTTTGAGTTGTGTCTTTATTGCAGGGAGTGAGGAATATGTTAGATTACTGCCGTGCTAAGCAGAAAATACTTATCTGACATTTTTATACCCTCCACACTAGTGTCCAAGGGTATATTGTTTTTGTCACACCGTTTGTAACGTCCATAAGGAGGTGTGTCCGGTATGGAAAAGTATATATATTCTTGATCAGCATCACCTCCTCAGTCCATTAGTCCATGTCCGTCTGTCCGTCTGTCTGTCATTTCGCACGATAACTGTCGTAGCTTTTGAGCTATCGACCCCAAATTTGGGATTCCTCTTGTTTTGGCGAATGATTGGCCGGTATTGAAAATAAGCAACATCAGATAAGTGCCACGCCTACCTCCCATACAAAATGGTCGCCAATTTTATATTATTTTCGTTTATCTTGAGAAATACTTAACCGATTTGGATGCGGTTTTCTGCATTGGGTTGGAAATGAGGTCGGGAACGAAATGGGAATGAAACCGGAACGAAATGGAATTGGACTGGAACAAAATGGAATTGGAACAAAATTTTTAAATGGATCAGGAAACTAAAATTATCGATAAATATTGGAAAATTATCGATAAATATTGGAAAATTATCGATAAATTATCGAAAAATAAACTATCGAAAAATTATCGATAAATTATCGAAAAATTATCGATAAAAAATCGAAAAATTATCGATAAAAATCGAAAAATTATCGATGAAAAATCGAAAAATTATCGATAAAAAATTAAAAAATATTAATAATAAATCGAAAAATTATAGATAAAAAATCGAAAAATTATCGATAAAAACTCGAAAAATTATTGATAAAAAATCGATAAAATATCGATAAAAAATCGATAAAATATCGAAAAATTATGAATAAAATATCGAAAAATTATGAATAAAATATCGAAAAACTATCAATAAAATTCCGATTTCGATAAAATTACTAATATATGGTCTCAGAATGTATCGTACTCGCATGTGCAGGGTATTATAGCTTCGGTCAGACCGAAGATATTCTCTCACTAGTTATGTTTTGAGTTAGTGGCATATTTTGCATCTTGGGAAGTGCGCGCACCTTCTCAGAAAGTTTGGTAGAAATGTATTTTTGACATGGTCCGAGGTTCCGAAGCCACATATATAAGGGTCTAAATGGGGTCTTGAGACCAATTTTTTTTTTCGTTGGATTTGATTGGAAATGTTTAGAAATGGATTTTGGACATGGTCCGGGCTCCAAAACCACCTATAATTGGCTCAAAATAGGGTACTGAGACCACATTTTTTTATGTTCGAGGTACTTCATCCTACTGTGTGGGGGTATTTCAGCTTCGGTATAGCCGAAGATAATCCACTCTCTAGTTTTTGTCTTCAGTTGCATGAAAAAGACTTACATCATACGTTTTTGTTTTTATCAAAAAAAATATTTTGAAAAACCAGAGGACGGGTTTGCAAGAAAGAAATCCCAAAACCTTTCGGGATTGAATTCTCTAGCTGGTACCTATACTCACTAGCTACTAACTTATCCAATTCAAGAAAAGTAGTTAATAAATTTAGTAAGAATATCGATACCTTAAAGCACAATCATCCTATGTCCGTTTTCATGAAAATCGAGTTTTTGGCATTTTTGGAATCCTGAGAAGAAGCTGCATCAGGTAGGCTATAGTGGTTTGTGGGAATCGTATTGAAAGGAATTGGAAAATGAGGAAAAAAAAATAAATTTTCGTACAAAACAAACCAATTTGAAAACTTGTTTTTCATTTTCTAGAGTTTTGAAAAAATGGACATAGGATGGTTGTGCTTTAAGGTATCGATATCAATATCATAATCTTCTAAATTTAACAATTTTAAACGCCCCCCCCCCCCTGAAAAAAATCCTGGGTGCGCCACTGGCGTAGCATATAACACTATTTTCAATAGTGCATTTCAGAATACTGGATCAATATACTTTTTGGATACACCTGGTGGAATACAGGATAAACATTTTTGGCTTAGCCTATTGCAAAGAAACATTGCTTTAGCGGTTGTATTATCCGGTATTGCTGCAACGTAATTATTTGGAGGCAAAACGGCGCACTCAACATTTAAAATCCCTCTAAAAGGCAAAATTTGAAAAGGTTAGTGCACTTGCTAAAATTCTTAAGGAGACTACTATAGTAATTTGGGACGAATGCACGATGCCACACAAATACCACAGTAGTTTTTTCCGGAGATCTTCGACAAACGCTGCCAGTCATTC
The DNA here is from genome assembly GCA_951394025.1 of Heteromyza rotundicornis. Lineage (NCBI taxonomy): Eukaryota > Metazoa > Arthropoda > Insecta > Diptera > Heleomyzidae > Heteromyza > Heteromyza rotundicornis. The sequence goes on from OX596010.1 coordinate 32,550,439, forward strand.
AAAAAGGAACTCGATCTGATTCGGTTAATGCTTGCCTTAAAAGGTCATCAGTTGGGCGATACATCACTATCTTGAATCTTGTTTTTTGAAGTGGTGATTCCAATTCACAAAACTTTACCAACATCCTCCTCAATGTTGGTAACGGAAGCGTAAATCAGCCAGGAAGTCCAACTGAATAGTTCTGTAGGAAAAATCGTGAACAATTTTGAAGAACTTATATCTAAAGTGTATCCTCATATAACTGCCATACAAACTAAAAGCGACGGGTGGCTATGTGAGCGAGCAATAGTTTCCCCAAAAAACCTATTGTTTGAGGGAATTAATACTGCAATTCTTAGAAAGTAAGACATGTCGTTCTATAGATACTGTGGTAAATACTGAAGATGCAGTACATTATCCAACTGAATTTTGCCACCATACAAATTATTGCTGAAAATAGGTGCACCGATAATGCTATTGAGAAATCTCAAGCCGCCATATCTGTGCAACGGAACCAGACTGAGAGTCAAAACTTCATCTGCTAATATCATCAAAGCATTTTTTTTTTGATTTTTTTTTTGCGAATCTTCCTTTTTGATGCGGTCGCAAACTTTTCGGCTCCACAAAAAAGAAGAAAAAAACACGAAAAAATTAAATTTCAATGAACACAAAGTCCGCGAAAAACATAACAAAGTGATCTCACGCCGAATTCAGCTTCCCGCTCACACGAAAGCGAGACAGCAGAAGAAAGTGCGAAAATGCTACAAACACAAGAAAGTGCGAGAGCCGCGAAAAATTATGTGTCCCCGATCGCCCCCGATAACGATGGCGCTCTTCGTCCATCATCACACAATGCAACGCTCTCTAAGAACACCGTATCTCTAAGGTTGCCAAGTACTCCCGTTCAACAGTCTATACACTGTGGATCTCTCACGCCGGTTCTCTACTGGAGCCAACAATGTGTTACCCCAAACACACACACTGGTAACTCTGTTTCGCCTTTTGTTCTCGAAATTACCCTTTGCATTACTCCCGCTCAGAACATAAATGAGCAAAAAAAAAAATGTCGATAAATTTAAAACAACAAAACTTCAAAGTAGCTCTATCTCTAGAGAGCAACGGCAGCGCAGACAGGCATTGACGCCTACTTCAAACGAAGAGGTTCTGCTCCTGGGAATATTAAATCCTCCAAAATGCAAAAGACTAATCCCAAAAAGTCTATTGAGCTAGGGCAAAACCGATTTGCCATTCTTGCCGAAACAACGAGCACACATCCGATTCCGAAAGTTCAAAAACCCCCACCAATTTACTTACGCGAAAAAAACTGAAATCCTCTAATAACAAAACTTTCTCAAATTATTGGTGATCACACATTTCATGTAATCCCTATTCTCAAGGGAAGAATTCATGAGACAAAAATTCAAATCTATAACGAGGCAAATTATAGAAAAATTATCGAATCGATAATTCATCGATAATTCAAAAAACAGCTATTACACATATCAGCTCAAAAGCTCCAAAGGACTCTCCGTTGTTCTGAAAGGCATTGACTCGTTTGTTGAATGCAATGAAATAAAAAGCGCTTTAAACGAATTGAAATTCCAAGTAAAATCAGTTTTCAACATACAAAATCGGTATAAAATTCCCCAACCACTATTCCGAGTGGAACTGGAATTTGATCCAAAGTCCCTAAAAAAAGGGGAATCTCACCCAATCTACTCATTGCGGTATCTCCTCCACCCCGAGGACCAATTCAGTGCCAAAATTGCCAAGAATACGGCCACACTAAATCGTATTGCACACTTCCCAGCGTGTGCAAAAACCGCACCCCACAAACTTGTGCAAAAAAAATAAGGAGGATGCAAATGTTAATAAATGCAGCAATTGCGGTGGCAACCATACAGCAAACTGTAGAGGCTGTCCCATCTACAAATCCTTCAAAAGCAAGACTATTCCGAAAGCTGATGCTTTTCCCCCAAAACAGGATTTAAGAAAAATCCCAACAAATCCTTCACAATCCATTGCACCTACTTATGTAATTCCCAATATAAATCAAGGCATTTCCTACGCCAGCGCCTTAAAAGGACAAAACTCAGTCCCCGTGTACACCTAACCTGCTCCCCCTAGCAGTTCTCTTGAACAAACTCTGCAAGTGTTCATACAAAATATGTCTCAATTTATGTCTGGTATGCAAAATATGATGCAAGAAATGTTTATCATCAAAGTCTTTTACTACAACATCTCATGTATAAACCATGAATGGTTCAAAAATATCATTCTGGAATGCATACGGCCTGTGTCTTCACAAACTAGAACTTCTCGAGTTCTTGAAAGAGTCCTGCATAGACGTTATGCTAATATCTAAAACTCATTTCACTGAAAAAATATTTTCAATTTACCAGGATATATACTCTATGACACCGAGCATCCTAGCGGAAACGCTAGAGGAGGAATATATTCAAACGACAAGTATTTCTCTCGATGAATACCTAAAAGGCCGAACATTAACAGCTATATACTGCCCGCCCAGACACAAAGTAACTGAGCAACAGTAATATCACCAAAGGACAGACTTGGCCTTGACGTAGTCTCCTCTGGCACGCTAACTTATTGGCCAACTGACAGTCGAAAAACTCCCGACGTCATCGACTTTGCAGTATTTAAAACTGTAAAAAGGAGCCAATTGACTAGAGAATCTTCTCTAGATCACAATAAAGTACACCCCAAGCTCTGAGGTCAATTGACTAGTAAACTCACAAACTGACTCAAATATCGGAAGTATATAAGCTTCCCATTAACCCTAATGTGTCACTAAAAAAGAAAAACGAAATAAACACCGCTGTTAGTGGATTCACACTTTTGCTTTCTCAAGCAGCTGCAGCGGCCACTCCCGCCCAAATCCAAAATAGCTCAACTCGCAGCTATACGAAATGTACTCCAAAACATTAGAGCAGCTTCTAAAAAATAAAAGAAAATACGTCGTGAATGGCTAAATCACAGATCGCCCACTTCAAAAAAATAAGATATCACTCAAAATCTACAAAAACAGCTTAAGTGGAAATCTGAAAGAGACTTTCAACAACTCGTTGAACATCTCGCACCCACAAAATCAACCGGTACTGGCAGAACCTCCCACTCGGCTGCCAAATGGAAACTGTGCCAGAAGCGATGCAGAAACAGGTGCTGCTTTTGCCAACCACCTAAAAACCGTATTCACCCCGAACGAGACAACTGGTGATATCCCATTACCAATATTAATCCCACTCAATAACTCCTGTACAGTCGCGATTAAGAAAAATGAACATATGGAGGCAATAAATAAATGGCTGGATCCAAAAAAAGCACCAGGACCGGACTTGATAATGCCCACAATGATAAAAGAACTGCCATCAGTTGCAATAACCCATTTATTGCACATATTTAATGCAATTCTTAGAACATGTCACTACCCAGATGATTGGAAACTTTCTCAAGTTACAATGATTCCCAAACCTGGAAAAAATCCCAACAATGTGACCTCATACCGCCCCATAAGTTTGCTCTCTGTGTTATCGAAACTCTTTGAAAAACTTGTAATAAAATTGATTTTACCCAAAATTACAGAAAAACAAGTGATTCCCTATCACCAGTTTGGCTTCCGCGAAAAGCATGGCACTATCAAACAAGTGGCATTAGTTAACTTTAAAACGAAAAAATTTTTTTTGTTATTATTGAATGTAAAAAAAAGTAAAAATTAAGAATTTATATTAGGGGTATTTAGTTGTTGACGAGAACTGTAAAAAATTGTATCAGAAGAGAATTGCACAAAGTGGAAAACTTTGCGCGTCGATTTTGGTGCGGAAAGAACTGCACAAATGTTGTGCGATTGTAGTGATGCCGAACAATAAAATTGATATTGATATATTTAAAAAATAACTATAGGTAACAATTGTTTGCAAAATAAAAGTTAATTGAATTTATAATTGTCAAAGCTGTGCAGAATATCGAGTACTTGTAAGTGGGTACTAGTTTATTGTCTAAGTGAGTATGCTCACAACACTAATATAGTTTGCTTCGAAAATGGCGGTAAGTAAACAAATTTACTTACCGCTGTCAACGAAAGCTATTTCTTCAAATAGTTTGATTAATTTTCTTTTTTCGCTTATTTTAGGCATTTTTTTTACTTTAAACAACAGCTGTTAAAAATTCGAAGAAGAAGAAAAATCAAGAGCTTACAAATCTCAAAAATTTGTTGTCTTAAAAAGTTGTATTGTTGAAAAGGTAAATCGACTTTCTACAGGGTGCCCAACTTATAGACAGAATTCAATAAAATATCAGTTTCAAATGCCGGATGGCCATTGGGAAAAAATTTGTCGGTAATTTTTTTTTGACAACTTTAGGCTACAATAAAGATAACAATGGCATTAATAGAAATGGTAAATGTATCTTAAGTGTTCCAGTAGATACTAATAGAGGCAAGTATTCAAGAACTGATGTTGAATCGGTTATTAAAAAACATATTAAGGGTATTCCTTTGAAGTGGGAAACCCCTGGAAAACGCGCAGTTGCTTAAAAGAACTGTCAAATTTCATATATTTTGACTGCTCATCTGCACAATTGAATCGTTTCCGAGGGGTTTCCCACTTTACATGAATCGCCCTATTGAAAAATACAATCCAACAATTTCCCACTATCGAAGGGAACATGCCCCAAACTAACATTACCTACCAAGCGATGTAACAATTAAAATAATACACGGTAATTTCAATACAGAACACCCACATCAGTCAGTCAGTTATGAGGCATATCGCAAAGAAGTACGCAATTTAAATATTTCATTAACATCTCTTGGCCATGAAAAATGTTGGAATTGCGAAAAAAAAACCAAAAACATGCTAAAGAAGAGGGTCACAATTCGAAAACCAATACAGATTGCGAATCATGTCTTGAATGGGAAAAACATCATGACCGATACACACAAGCTCGTATATTATATGAAGAAGATGCTAAAAATAATAGTAGCAATACATACTTTTCAATAGATTTACAAAAAGTTATTATGATACCACGTTGTAGTGATGGGCTGAGTCAATACTTTTGGGTACCCAAAAGTATCAGATACTTTTTTCTGAGTACTCGATACTTTTTATTCGATACTTGATTACTTGAAGTATTTGTATGAAAATTTTGAATTTGTTTATGAAACTACTTCATTTAAAATTTGTTATCTATTAAATTGTTCTAATTTAAAAATCTTTTAATTAAAATTAAACGTTGTAATCCTAATTAAAAATTTTCAATTCTATTAAATTTTTGAATTCAATTCTACTTATAATCAGTGCTACTGCTTCCGGACCCAACACTGACTGTAATTAAAATATTTAAAATTTTTAAAAATATTGTTAGTTTTAAATAAGGGACTATAATGTTTTTTTGGATATTATATTAAAATTCAAAAAGAAAATTTGTTCGGTGTTTTTGGGTTTTAATCTGTTCCGCCTTTCGGATACCACCTGTCCTGTGTACTCTTTAAATCCATCATCGTCTACAATGGAAAAGTGCTGTAAATCCTTTACGATCATATTGAGCAAGCAATGATTGACGCGATTCTGCTTTTGAATATTTGTGGTTGCTTGCCGGAACGAATATTGCGTCAGTGTAGCTTGCGTCTTGGCTTGCGTCTTGGTATTCGATGTTATAATAACTTTCGACAGAGCCTAGAATCCAAACTAAATAAATACAATAGCCAAATAGAAGACAGATTGTATCAACCTCCATCGTTTCCGTCCACAGTTTGGTTGGGTACTTCTTGGTTTATTTGTATCGACGGATGCTTCACCATGAGATGCTTTCACGAATTTGAAGTGTGAAATCGAAAGTACAATTTACATATTGCCTATGGAAAAATTATTTTTGGCGCGTTTTTTTGGTGCTTCATTTTGCGTGCCAATGTGGATTTATTTGAAAGCTTAATTTACGCACTTGCAAAAAATGTATTTGGCACTGTCCTTGTCAATTGCCGCAAAGTGTAGCCATATTTCACTCCTTTTTCGTGGCATATTTCTTAAATTTGTTATTGAGGAAGAAAAAAGTAATTTTCGGCTTTCGAAACAATGGCGGTAGTGATCTAAAAAACTTTGAGTACAAAGTATCGAATACTTTTGGAAGTAATCATTCAATGAGTATTTCAAGGTCAAGTATCGAATACAAGGTATTCGATGAGTACTTTTTGGCCCATCACTACCACGTTGCTTTTAACGAAAGTTTTGTACCACTTGGAAAACAAAAAAATCGTCCCGTAGCCGTAATCTGGCATGAAGCTATAGCCGGTCGTAAAAAAGAAGATCTAATTTCTACCTTCTACGCATTCATCAAATTGATAAGGGGCATTCATCAAATTGATAAGGGATGAGCCGAGATTAACGTTTTGGCTTGACAATTGTGCGGCTCAAAACAAAAACTGGACCCTTTTCTCCTTTTTTATTTTTATCGTTAACAGCCCAGAAGTAAGCTTACAACGATTAGAGCTAAAATATTTCGAGTAACGCTATACGTTCATGTCGGCAGACTCATTCCATCACCAAGTGGAACGGTCGTTGAAATTGAAAAAAAAAGTGTATGACTTCAACGAAAAATTAGAAAATATTGTTCCCGCTAATATAGGCTGGAATTCTGGAAAAATTTGTGTACCAATTAATTTTTAAAATTATGTTTTTTTAGTTTAATTTATTGAATTTTCTTATTTTCTTTTTTTCTTTTCATAGACTGAATTTCATCTTTGTTAAACATTTTTCTTTAATGTTTTACTGTACTTTCATTATATGCAATAATCTGCTTACGTTTTCAATCCAAATACCTACACCTAAATAAATGCAAATGAAAATATAAAGTGAGTCTGGATTTTTGTATGTAGATAAGTATTTTTATCAAAGCAAATTTCTTAAAATTACTTAGCATAAGATCCCTATCTGCCAAAAGTCTACTTTCCGTAAAGGTTTACAATTCATTGTACGGGAAATAATATTGTATTGTAATAATTCATATATAAATCCACTCAAACTTTGAGAAAATCTTTCATAAGTGAGCGCGCAGAATGAGCAGGCGAAAAAAAACCGACGTAGGCAGGAACGTTAACCAACAGCGAGTGAAGGTCATTACCCTCGACAGGGTCAGGTAGTTACTTCGAACGCGAGCGCGTGAAACGATTTGGCGAAATAACGGGACCAGGGAAATCAGAAACACTTTCAACAGAAAGACGCAACCAGTGTTGTCAGATGTGGCGATTTATCGCAGTTTTGGGGACTTCGCAATCGATCAGGCGACGAATTTTAGGGTTGGGCGACATGGCGACTTTTTGGCAATATTTATTTCTATTTATATTTTTATAATTTTTGTTGGCAAAATTAGCTTTTCTCAAATTTGTCCTCATTAAATCAAAAAATCAATCGATTAAATCGAACTAAAAAAGGTTCTTATTCTATTTTTGTTTTAAGAAATAAAATTTTTTAAAATGAAAATAAAAATTTTTTTTATTGGTATTGGATTCAGGGTACAATATTGAATCCATAAAATAAATATACCTAAAAGTTTTTTTTTTATTAAAAATTTTTTTTTTTAAATTTGAGCGACTTTAAAATGTGGAAATGACGACGAGGTCCGGAAATTATCTGGCATCTCTGCGCCCAAGAGAGAGAGTCGGCATGAACAGAGCCTCTGAGTTAACTCAGATCAGCAGAAATTTGAGAAATGTCAAGAGCAATCTGTTTGTCTATATCAACACGATTATTCTTTGGGACTCAATAACATCCTCCAGAGCTTTATCGAATTTCGGAGCCATTCCCACGAACTCGTGGCAGGAGTATCCAAGATTCCTATTGGTTCTTAAGAGCTTGACGTCATAATCCGATATTTGCACATCGCAGCAAACACGATGAAAGATTCGCTTGCAGAGTCCACTGCAAGGCTTGTTACACTTTCCACAAAATTCGTCCATGGTAGTAGACCGACATTCGTGAAAAAAATACATTTAAACTTTAGAGATAATTAGTGCCAAGAGACTAGTGGAGCGACACGACGTTTTCCAAAAAAGTGGGCTGACAGAGGGTGTTTCCAACCACCAAATTCGGGTAGGTTTACTTTACCATTAGAACAGCAGAAACCCAAAGTTTCTTTTGGCAATGTCGACAGATCTTAGTCAAACTCCCTATTATTATTGATGAATGGTTAGAGTACTCTCTTGCAGGATCATATGCGAATGCTGATTTCGTACCATGAGAATTACAAGTGGAAAGATTTCTTCGCCGGGACATATTTGTTCTATGGGCTGAAGGGCGAGACTCGCGATCAGAGCTACTTTCAGCAGCTCTCACGAAGTTCGCAATCGGTACTACTTTCAGCAGCTATTACTTGTGACATTCGTAACTTGTTTGAAAATGTTTAGAAGTATTCAAATAAATATTGTCTTCCAAAATATCTATATTTTGGAGTTACAAAAAATTCAGAAATTAAAATAAAACATCTGGGATACATGTTTTATTTTAATTTCAAAATGAAAAAAATTAAAATATTTGTTTTCCTTTTTTTTTGAGATAAATAAGGGAATTAAAATATTTAGCAACCAAAATAAGATCCTTCAAAAATGTAAAACAAAATTAAAATTAGCAAGTACAGATTAGTTTTCTCGGTATTTCTAGGACAAATGCAAAATGGTGGTTATGGTTGTGGTTTCCAAAAATACATAGAAATTATTGCCTTGCAATTGTATAATAGCGTGGTCCAAAATTACCTTTATTTGCTAAAACATTTTCATTTTGGGAGAAAAAAAACCATAAATTAAAATTGGGCTTCCTAGGGACAGGAAAAATTTAATTTTTTAAAAATAATTTTTCAAAATTTGGAGTAAAGCATACAATGACGATAATTTAGTAGAAATGGTACAGAATTCTTCAAAGAATAAATCTCTCTAAGTATCTGTTTCTGAAGAACTCCCTGTTCCTGTCTTTTTATTCTTTTCTTCGAATTTTGAAACATGATTTGAAAAAATCCAATTTTCCCCATACAGTTATATGGGAAAATCCAACGCACGTGTTAATGTTGACCTTGAAAGCACAAATTTTTGCGTCCATTTTTTCTCCCAAAATTAAACTATTTTAGGGGTATCGTGGATTCTAGCGAAAAAAAAATGTTTCTCCATACGATTTTGGACCACTCTATTGTATATGTTTAAATATGACAAACGAAAAATGTAAGCCAATATCTTAAATATATTCGAGTTTAACTTTGTTTCAACTGAATACTGTAATATTTTGTGGTATTTGTGGTGATTTATCAAACTTACCTTGCTTGTTACTCATCGTGTGTTGATCTAGATGTAGTCTGTTGCTTAGCTTTTTTCGATTTGTAACTCAAAGTGGACTTCTTCCGGCGTGGCATAGTAACTATACATATTTTCAGAAAAAATTACATTTTTTAAAACTAAAAAAATTTCTTCATTGAAGGCATCGCAGAGTATAGAGTATAGGAATTTTCACACATTTGGATCATAAAAAAGGCTTTTGTTAGTGTTTCATTTAATAAAACCATGTAAAACTAGAGAGTGGACTATCTTCGGCTATACCGAAGTTGAAATACCCCCACACAGTAGGAAGAAGTACCTCGAACATATAAAAATGTGGTCTCAAGACCCTATTTTGAGCCAATTATAGGTGGTTTTGGAGCCCGGACCATGTCCAAAATCCATTTCTAAAAATTTCCAATTAAATCCACAAAAAAAAAAAAATTGGTCTCAAGACCCCATTTAGACCCTTATATATGTGGCTTCGGAACCTCGGACCATGTCAAAAATACGTTTCTAAACATTTCCAATCGAATACAACAATAAAAAATTTTTACCTTTTTTTTGGGTGTATGGGAGACACGCCCACTTTTTGTCCGATTTGGCTGATTCTCGAACTTGATCTCAGTATTCACGAGAAAAACATGTACCCAAAGTTTCAAGTCGATATCTCCAAAACTGCGACCGCTATCGTGCGGACGGACAGACGGACAGACGGACAGACGGACAGACAGACGGACATCGCTAAATCGACTCAGGAGGTGATACTGATCGAGAATATATATACTTTTCCATACCGGACACGCCTCCTTATGGGCGTTACAAACGTTGTGACAAAGTGAGTATACCCTGCCACAGTGAGTGTGGGGGTATAACTAGAGAGTGGACTATCTTCGGCTATACCGAAGTTGAAATACCCCCACACAGTAGGAAGAAGTACCTCGAACATATAAAAATGTGGTCTCAAGACCCTATTTTGAGCCAATTATAGGTGGTTTTGGAGCCCGGACCATGTCCAAAATCCATTTCTAAACATATCCAATTAAATCCACAAAAAAAAAAATTGGTCTCAAGACCCCATTTAGACCCTTATATATGTGGCTTCGGAACCTCGGACCATGTCAAAAATACGTTTCTAAACATTTCCAATCGAATACAACAATAAAAAATTTTTACCTTTTTTTTCGGTGTATGGGAGCCACGCCCAGTTTTTGTCCGATTTAGCTGATTCTCGAACTTGATCTCAGTATTCACGATAAAAACATGTACCCAAAGTTTCAAGTCGATATCTCCAAAACTGCGACCGCTATCGTGCGGACGGACAGACGGACAGACGGACAGACGGACAGACAGACGGACATCGCTAAATCGACTCAGGAGGTGATACTGATCAAGAATATATATACTTTTCCATACCGGACACGCCTCCTTATGGGCGTTACAAACGTTGTGACAAAGTGAGTATACCCTGCCACAGTGAGTGTGGGGGTATAATAATTAGTGGACTTTGTACGTAATTGATCCGACGCCTTAAATTTTATTTCGAAATTTTTTTTTAAAAAGTAGAAAAGAAAAACAAAAAATTAAATTTGTACTTACTGTCTGTTAAAATTTCACTTCCACTTTTTATATTTGTATGCTTTTATTCACTTCTTAAATTTTCACAACTTAAAAAATTTTAAAACTTGTCATTGGGGTATTTACGAGTACAATGAACCAAAAAAATGCAAAAAATACCATCAAATCTTCAATTTTCGTTGACAAAATATGGCCGATAATGGGTGATATCGAATTAGATGCTGTTGCTTTATCATTTTGATATGAGTAAATATTTGGATATGAATAATGCAGAATTGATATAAAAAGTGGTGAATTGATGGGATACCAACTAGAATTTGATATGAAAAAAATGGAATTGATGGGATCCCAACTGAATTTTGATATAAAAAAAAGGAATTGATGGGATACCAACTTAATATTGATGTGAACCCGTTTTGAAATGATATGAACCAATTTTGTTATGAAAAAATTGTATTTGATAGGATACCAACGTAATTTTACATGAATCATACCATAAATTCAATCTATCACGTATAAAACGCGAATGGTGATAAATATTTACATATTTATTGTAATTTTAAATTAACAGTGAAGTATAAATACATGTTATATGACAATATAATCAGGGTTGTTGAGGAGATTAATTGCTGTAGGAATTGGAATTGAAGAATTCGTTTAACAAGCAGTATCCAGTGACGTCACGACACAACGTCGATTACAACAGTTGTTGGTAAGGCGATATGTTTGTGTTGCACCACCGAAGATTTTTGTTGATAATTCTCTGAAAGCTAAAATTTCTTTCAGAACTATGCAAATTGTGTATGAAAAACATTGAAATATTTCCGAATAAAGCCCGAAATACAATATTTTTTACTTTTCCACTTTATTTTCACTTTTTTTGTAAGACTTTTTACGAGATGCGCTTTTTAAAATGCACTTTCACGAGAACGCGGAAAAATTAGGATTACTTTTTTTTCTCAGATTCAACCTTTGAATCCAAGCCTACGTGATCGATTTCAAATTTTTTTTCACAAGAGATAGAAAATTCTTATCGAAACTTAATTGTTTCATGTAAATTTACGTGAGTTTTTCAATATTAAGAAACTCACGTAATTTTACATGAAACAATATTAATATATATATTTGTCCAGGTCTGTCTGTCTGTCTGTCTTTCTGTCTGTCTGTCTGTCCCTAACGCTAACCGATTCAAAATTTACAACTCCACTTAAAAAATTTTTTTAAGTTGTTAACCTTTTTTTTTTTTAATGTTAGCTATTCTGGTGGTTTGTCCACACGACGCTGCGGTCGTGAGAAGGAACCAACCAGAGCCACTTACAAATATATCCACACATATATTTTTTCTTATAAATGTTAGCCGCCCTGGTGAGGTATCGAACCCACAACGCTGCGATTGTAAGTAAGATGAAGTAGCGAACTAAGCGCCTTCTCACCAGAGCCACTAATGCTCATACAATGCCTTTACCTAATATCGATTAACTTCATCAAGCCGCATGCAAAACGCTTTCATGTATATACACACACAAAAAAATCATTTCACATATAAAAAAATAGCTTCGACCTAAAGCTGCCACCTTTAAGAAAATAACACTGCCACAAGACTATTCTTGCCACCTATCACTATTTTCACCTATTACGGTGGTGTATTAGATTTTCATATTACACTTTCATAATACACTTTCCTATACACTGCATATATTCCCAGTACAACATTAAGGTCCGCACACATCAACGCGAAGTACCGCAACCGCAGCGAAACTTACTCAAAAATGTTTCTTGCAAATGCGAAAATATATTTGCTTAAGGTGAGAAATTTCATAAAAACAAATAAAAATGTGAATCATTTATAAATTAAAATTCCCGAAAAAAAATACTACAAAATGAACACCTTTCTTAGAAGTCACTAAAGAAATTGTAAAAGGGGAAATCAAAACTTAAAAAATTTATTTCTTGGAAAGCTGATTTTTGCTACAATAAAAGATTCAGATTCGGTTTTAGTACGTCAAAATACATAATACGAAAATAAAAATTGAAAAAATCCAATGAATAAAACACTTTGCAATAAAAATGATCGACAATCGGAAATAATGTTTAGCCGTAACAGGTGAAAACATTGTTAGGTGGCAACGCTAGCCTTTTGGTAATATTATTTCCTTAAAGGTGGCAATGGTAAATCAAAGCTATATTTTTGTGTGTATATACACATTCACCATACAGCTTGATGAACTACATCGCCATTAGCTCAATTTATTTTATAGCTGGCTGTGGTCAGTTGATATTCTTTTTTTTTTTTTTAATCTTTTTTTTTAATTCTTTTTTAATGGAACAGTTCAACTTTACACAATTACATCATCAAACAAAATTTATTTCTATTCTTTACAAAATTTAATAAAAAATTACATATTTCACAAATTTCTATAAAAAAAAATTACATTTAAATTTTAAAAACATAGAAAATATTTTTGCATCTAAAATATATTTAGTAAACATTTAATTTTTTAAAATTAGTGTGTTTTTTTCCCGTGCATGGCACGGGCAAATTTACTAGTATTATATATTAATTGATAACTGGTGCTGCAAGTTTGATGTTGTGAATTGATAATGGAGTGTAAAACGTGATAATATCAATTTATTGTTTTTCGTACCAATTTAACAAAAATAGTATCAATATGACATGAAAAACGAATGGAATGATGCAATTTTCATCAAATTAACAAATTTTGTCATGAAATTAAAATTGAAAGGCAGGCAATTTCAATTTTACATGATTTTTTTATTTCAGTGTAGGTGTATTTGGTCTTGTATTGTGTTTTTTGATAAATTGTGATACATAATTGTAGTAAATTTTAAAAATTTGGAAAAACAAAATTCATGTATACAACGATGAAACCAAATTGTGGTTTTGATAAATCTACACTCAAAGAATTTTTTCGTTCGTAAGAAACGAAATTCAAAAATTCAACACATCTTAAATATCCCTATTATTATTTTTTTTTATTGTTAAAATTTTTGCATGTTTTATGAAGATAATATCTACCTCTATTTAAAATTTTTTGTTTTTTTTTATTCTTTGGACTGAAATCTATCAGAATACACTGCACGAAGTAATGATAAGACCAAGATCAAAATGTTAAAAATCTTTTATTGCATTACTGATACAGGGCATATTTATTGCCAAATATTAAGTTGTACTAACAATTAATTAAATTAACTTAAAGAAGACTAAATTCATGCACTCAAATATTTTTGAAAAATAAATAAAAATCATTTCATACGAACAAATGATAAGACCGAACAATAAAAATTTCGGAAATATTATAAATATTATTTTTGTTTAATTGTTAGTAGTTAGTATATGAACCCTTTTTAATTATAGCATGTTGAAGACTCCGTGGGGTTGAGTTAATTAAAGACTTAATACAATTTTCTTCAATTTTGTTCCATTCAGCAGTAATGGCACTTTTAGGGCATTTTACATTGTCAAATTGTCTCCCATTCTTGAAAATCCACTTGGATAATATTGCCCACATGTTCCCAATGGGGTTTAGACCGGGGCTGCAAGCGGGCCAGCCCAAAACAGGTATGTTCCGCGTACTCAAGAACCGTTTTGTTGCCTCGGATGAATGAATTGCAGCATTATCTCCACTCGTCTGCAGCCGTTTCGTCACCCAAACTCAAAAGAACTTCATCAAGTAGCTCTATGTACATAGGGCTGTCCATTTTGGTCGAAAAAAAACCCATCGTGGTTTTTTCAACTACCCACACCCCCATATGTTGTGGGATCCCACACCGCCAAAGTCACGCTTATCGTGCCAAGATTAACATTTGCTGAAATGTGACAGTTTTGGGAAGAAGAGTGGTCCAAAATTATTTTTTCTGATGAACAAAAATTTTATTTGGATGGTCCTGATTGTTTTCAAATGTACTGCCACGATAAGCGGCAAAATCTATATATATAAAAGAGACGTGTATGTTTGTCACCAGTAGACGCGAAAACTACAGCACCGATTCTCACCAAAATTTATATATGTGTTCTAGGGGTCGTGACATAGAATAGGTTTAGACACTCAAACTTTTACCGCCCACAAGTTAGAAAATACGTATTTCTCTCACATTTGTGAATCTTTTAAAGCAAATACCATATGATCAACAATCAACTTGGTTGCCACCTAGGACTTAATTTTTCCCCACCCAAGCAGTGTTACCATATCTGCGGGTTTTTTACCTTTCGGTTTCTTTCAAAGTATGAAATCGATTTGCTAAAGTATTTCAAGTAGAGACCGACCGAAATCGCTTTTTTTCATTTCGGCCGAAACCGAAATGGCCGAAATTTTTAATTATTTTTTTCGGCCGAAACCGAAATGGCCGAATTTTCATTTTTTAAATTTCGGCCGAAACCGAAGCCGAAACCGAAAAAATTTTGAATTTATATGTAATAAAGTTGTACATAATTAAGCGTATCAGTAGGCTGAAATCGATAGTTTTAAGTGCAAATTATAAATTAGATGAATTTAGAAACAAATGCGTGGAAATCAATTGAAGGGGCAGGGCTCTTACTTTTTTGCTACGGCGAGAGTAGTAGATATTCGATTTTAGGGGAGTAGATTTCAAGAAAGGGGAGTAGATTTAGTTTTTTACGTAGAGTAGTAGAATATCTACGAGAGTAGTAGAAATTGCTGTCAGGGTAGTAGGTTTGTAGAAAGAGTAGCAGTTTTGCATTGTATGAAACTCACATAATATTTTGACGAGAAGATTTCTTACAATATTAGTAGAAAATATCTTGAGGGAAGTAGAAAAATCTACTACCGTAGTAGAGGAGTAAAAATTTGAAAATCATCGCGAGAGTAGCAGATCTACTCCAAAACCACCTATAATTGGCTCAAAATAGGGTCTTGAGACCACATTTTTATATGTTCGAGGTACTTCTTCCTACTGTGTGGGTGCACGAACTGATGTTCGCGTCGTTTGAGCATTTGTAAGGTACTGATTTTATTTTAATAAAACACCTAAATATATAGGCACAAAAATGCACTTAAAACTAGACAGAATTAGAATATTATCAGCAGAGGCACGATAAGCGTCCCCGCATAGGCTATAAACTATTTATTACTTGTGTGTGTACTTTTCTAAATAGCGATAATAATAGAATACATTAGAATTGTAAATGGCCACACGGCCTCAACTCAAACTGAGTGTTACTAAACATAGATTATGATGTGTGAGAAACATCTTCTGTTTGACATTTTTTATTACTAGCGATAATTATAGATAATATTTGAAATGTAAAAGTGTTCATAAGTATTTTGAACAGTGGGGGTATTTCAACTTCGGTATAGCCGAAGATAGTCCACTCTCTAGTTTTGATACAAATTGGGGACTTGTCTTCTTTGTCTCTTTTGATTCTTCGAAACTATGATCAATACTTAAATTTGTGTTACATACCGCTTTTATCCACTTGGTTGTTCCTTATGTATTATGCCACGCCAAATCCGAAAATAATAATGAAAATTGCACAAAAATTGCATTTTTGGTGCATGCTGTAAAAATTTCATTATTATTTTTGTATTCAGCGTGGCAAAATACATAAGAATTTGTCTATCAAGTATATCACACAAAAAGTTCAGTTTTGTCGATCTGTGTAATCTTTGTTATTTATTTGTTACATTTTTCGTATCAAACCGAAATTTTCGGCGGAAATATCGAAATTTCGGCCGAAAACGAAATTTGGCCGAAAACGAAATTTTATTTTTCGGCCGAATCCGAAACACGGCCGAAACAGCTTTTTTTGGCCGAAAAGCCGAAAAACCGAAACCAAAACCGAATTTCGGTCGGTCTCTAATTTCAAGTCGATGTACCGATCACAAATTTCAACAACTTCGTGTATTTTCAACATTAAATGCAGCAGGGAGTAATAATTAGGGTTATTTCCATTTGATTGCATGTAACTTTTCAACAATGGAAAAAACCTAAGGCAATGCCAAAATAACACGGCTTCTCCTTGAGTATTACATATTCGCCATTCCATAATTTGCCCCAATCTCCCAGTGCACATTTTACGCCCACTTTCACAGTACTTCATTTCCACTTAAATGCATTTGCCATTTACATTCCAAATAACTACGGAAAAATGTCTATTGTGAATGGAAATTTAATTATACCCAACTTAAAGCTCCTTACACACTGCCGCGAAATTTCCCTAAAAATTGCTCAAAAATTGCAAGGTGATATTCAGCTCGGACAAATTTTTTCGTTCTGAAAAATGTCACAAAAAAAAAACAAATGCATATCATTCTAGAGCGCACTATCGTATTTTCAAGAAAAAGTACCACGACACCAACGAAATTTTGCATTCATGTGTGGCGGCCTTAAATGCTCACTGCGAAAGTCGCCCACTTTCACAGTAACCCTACACACAGTACTTCATTACAACTTAAAATACCCAAAATTCCGCCGCCGCGGTACTTTCTCGAAAATTCTTCCAGCAAAGATATTGGAATAAAAAAATTTGTTTGCGATGAAAAATTTCAAAGCTACAACTAAAAATGTGTATTATTTATAAATTTTCTTTAAAAAAAACGCAGTATCGCATATTCAAGCAACATTTTTGTTCAAGTTCCGTACCGGCTGCGGAATTTCGCGTTGGCTTATGGGGACCTAAATGCAGGCAAACCGCCATTAATATTACGAGAAGACGTCCATTGCGAATGAAAATTAAATTAAACTTGACTTAAATGCACACACTGCAATTGGCCTTTTCGGCAAATAAGCACTGCAAAATTTTACCAACAAGTTATAGAAATCACTTTCTTCCCACAAGAAAAATTTACAAAAACACAACAGAACGTCTCTCAATGTGGCAACACTCCTCACAGTCGGGGCGCTCAACCAGTGCAGCCAACTTAAGGTAAATTTCCCTTCCTAAGGGAATTTTTGGTTTAATTTTGTCTAAAAGGGATAAAGGTACTAATTTTTACTTAATTTGAAGGTGCACTTAGACCGCAGGAGCGAACACAACTTTTGTCGCGAACTCCAATCGTAAACGAAATTCCGTTCGTGCAACCGTTTACACTGACTGAATATTCCCTCCCGCACCAGCCTCGGAATCTACAGATTTGTTCGTTTTCAAGTGTTTACACTGCCGGGTCATTTTGTGCGAGCATTCGGCTACGTACCAAAGCTCAAAGATCGTAATCCAGTCGTTTGCACCGGCCGAATTAACGGCATTTGTTTCAAATACTTATACCACATATCATTTAATTTAATTTCAATTAACTTCCAAACATACTTTACTGCGCTACATACATACATACAATACGAATCATTCATTCATTCATCAAAACCTATTTCAATACCGATCGCTACATCAATTTTCCTCTCTATAAAATTGTACAAAATTAACTCCACAGTATAAACACCAATTAAACATATATATTTAAAAATTACTTTCATCCATTCATCCATTACATTGCAGACAATGCAACAACAAAAAATTATTTAGGCCCAGCCAAGCGGACCGGGCCCAGCTAGTAAGAAATAAAAAAGAATGGCTCGTAACTTTGGCGATGGATCCCATATGGTGTGGATTGTTGGAAAGGCAGCGATTTGTTTTTGTTGGACCAAAATGGACAGCCTTAAGTATATAGAGCTTCTTGATGAAGTTCTTTTGAGTTTGGGTGATGAAGCGGCTGCAGGCGAGTGGAGATAATGCTGCAATTCATTCATCCAACGCAACAAAACGGTTCTTGAGTACGCGGAACATTCCTGTTTTGGGCTGGCCCGCTTGCAGCCCCGGTCTAAACCCCATTGGGAACATGTGGACAATATTATCCAAGTACATTTTCAAGAATGGGAGACAATTTGACAATGTAAAATGCCCTAAAAGTGCCATTACTGCTGAATGGAACAAAATGGAAGAAAATTGTATTAAGTCTTTAATTAACTCAATGCCACGGCGTCTTCAACATGTTATAATTAAAAAGGGTTCATATACTAACTACTAACAATTAAACAAAAATAATATTTATAATATTTCCGAAATTTGTATTGTTTGGTCTAATCATTTGTTCGTATGAAATGATTTTTATTTACTTATCAAAAATATTTGAGTGCATGAATTTAGTCTTCTTTAAGTTAATTTAATTAATTGTTAGTACAACTTAATATTTGGCTATAAATATGCCCTCTTCAATTGAGATAACTATAATTGTTGCAATGCTTTGTATTGTCTAATTGTGCGTTTGTTAATCAATAGCAATGAAAATAAAAACAAGTGAGCATGTTTCAGTCGGGCAAGTCGACTTATATATACCCTACAGCTACTGGGTCATATTGGATCCGCCATCTTGAATTTTGAAATGCGACGTCAAATTCGAAATCAGCGACCTCGAAAACCCCACAATACAAAATTTCATACTCTTTTGATGAAATCTTAAAATTTCGGTAAAAACACGATTTTCACTTATATGGGAGGTAGGCGTGGCAGTCGACCGATTCCGCCCATTTTCAATACCAACTCCTTCTAGGGCCTAAGAAGGATAAATACTAAATTTGGCTAGGGAGCTTTCTTCTAGCTCCTGCAATCGTGTTTACAAGAAAAGGGGACGGACAGACGGACAGACGGATACGGCTAAATCAACTCAGCAGGTGACGCTGATCAAGAATATATATACGTTTCCATACCGGACACTTCTCCTTCTTGGTGTTACAAACATCAGACCAAAGTAAATATACCCATACCTAGGGTTACCAGATTCTCTTGAGTAAAAAAGAGTTCAGAGTTGCAGGGGGTCCCAAACTCCTCGGTTTTACACCACATATTTTTTATAAAACAAAAAAAAATTATAACAAACAGGTTCTAAACTTTGTTAAAATTTTACATAAAACAATTTTTTTCAAAAATTAAAAAAAAAATGTTTAAGTAACAAAATACAATCATTTATGCCCAAAGTTCTTTTTTAATATGAAATACTAAAGAAATCAATTTAAAATTTTGTAAAATCACCAAGTACCAAAGTATACGCCGATTCAAAATTAAAATTTACTACTTAGGTTTCTTAAGGCGTTAATGCATTTAAATTTGAAACTCCAAAGGGTCTAGGTGACAAACAAATTAAACGGATAAAAGGTATAATACTAAATTATAGACTCTGGGTGCTAATGTTCCGATCCTTCCTCAAGAATTTGAAAAATTTAAGTATATATTTGAATTGTTTTCGATAAAGACATTCAAAATTGTTTTTGATATTTCGGTTAAAAAAATGATAGGTTTCATACTAAATTTTTTGTTTTAATCGTAGCATTTAAGAGTTTTTGTAACTTTTTGAATGCAATGTGACGAAAGATGCTTCACTAACAAAAATAATATTTGAAGGTTTCTATTTTATACATTCAATTGTTATATGGTAAAGTCACAGAAATAAGAAAAAGAGTACTTAATAGTACTTTCGGGAAAAAAGTGAGAGTAAAAAAGAGGAGAGCCTAAAAAAGAGTACTGTACTCTTTAAAAGAGTACGTCTGGTAACCCTACCCATTCCTCATGAGGTGTAGGGTATAAAAATGATGGAAGAATTCAATAATACGGTAGAAAATTAGAACACTGGGAAACGTAGTAAGATAATGGGTCGTAAAGCTCGAAAGAAGTTATTGGAAATGAGTTTACATAACTTAGAAAAATGGATGATAACGTATATTTAAGTAGTTTGTTAAACATACGGAATCATGCCAAAAAGGTCTAAGTCGGATCCAATATGGCCCAGTAGCACAGTGTTGCAAATCACCGATCTAGGTGGCCAAAAGTCAAAGTTCTGAATGAGAAAAGTAAGTTTTTAATTTTTTCGCGATACAATGAAAACAAAAAAGTGATACGAAAAAAAACATTGTGGTCTACAGTGAAAAATTCCGCAAAAATGTGTTTTTTTGAGCGATTTTTTAGAAATTGTTATACTTTGTGAGAATAGAAGGTACTTGCCAACCGTGCCATCACCCCATTTTTATACCCTACACCTCATGAGGTATGGGTATATTCACTTTGGTCTGATGTTTGTAACACCAAGAAAGTGAAGTGTCCGGTATGGAAAAGTATATATATTCTTGATCAGCGACACCTCCTGAGTTGATTTAGCCCTATTCGTCTGTCAGTCCTCTTTTCGTGTAAACACTATTGCAGGAGCAAGAAGAAAGCTAGGGATCCCAAATTTGGGATTTATCTTTTTTAGGCCCTAGAAGGAGTTGGTCTTGAAAAAGGGCGGAATCGGTTGACTGTCTGTCCGTGTTCTTTTCTTGTAAACACGATTGCGGGAGCTAGAAGAAAACTAGGGGTCCCAAATATTGGATTTATCCTTTTCAGGCCCTAGAAGGAGTTGGTATTGCGAATGGGCGGAATCGGTCGACTGCCACGCCTACCTCCCATACAAGTGAAAATCTTGTTTATACCGTAATTTTAAGATTACATCAAAACAGTTTGAAATTTTGTATAGGGAGGTTTTTGGGGTCGCAGATTTCGAATTTGATGTCGCATTTTTAAAATTCAAGATGGCGGAACCAATATGGCTGCTAAAATTTTAAGATTTCATCAAAACAGTATGAAAGTATGGAGTTTTTGGGATCCCGAACGTTTTCTAAATCCCGGAAACCCGGGATTTTGAGTCCGGAATCCCGGGATTCAAAGAATTGATTTTTATGCATTGTTTAAGATATTTTCGACTCTTTTCCACAAAAATACTGCAGTGCGTTTACTTTCAATCTAATTGGTAAACACAAAAAGCTCACTTTCGTAAACTTAGTGCTACGCACACAAAAAATTAAGACAATTTTTGTCAATAACAGTGAACAAAACATTTTTATCGATCTGAATAAAATTTTTTCAAATTGAAACAATTTTTTTTATTCGACAAAAGAGCAGATCAATTTAACACATAAAATATCAAACTTGTTCGATCAGAGTAATTTAAAATTAATAACTTTTGGTTTTATTTATTTTAAATTTTTTTTGTTTAATGCAATATTTATTAAATAGTATTTCTACGTTGAATTAAAATAAAATTAAGCTTAAAATATTGTTGCAACAGTTTTTTCTTTAATCCCGAAAATCCCGAATAAATCCCGGGATTGTAATTTCAAATCCCGAAATCCCGGGATTTTCAAAAACACTTCGGGATTGAATGCCTTAGTGTAGGGTATATATACACTAAAAAAAAATGTTTTAAAATTAAACAAAAAAAAAAAATTTTTTTTTGTTTTTTTTTTTGCAATTGTTTTATTTGTTTATATTTAGTTAACTTTTTATTTTCTCAAATTCGAGACCGGGATTCGAACCCACGCCGACGGAGTTTAGATGGCGCGCTAAACGCTCAACAGGTTGGTCTACTGTTAACATTATTTGACAGAGTCTAAATGTATATATATACATTTTTTGTAGTAAAAGCATACTTCGAATTTTTTTAAAAAACGCCCTAAAACTATGCTTTCATTTTTTGAAATAGAAAAGAACAACAGTATTATCAATTTCAAACGACTAACGATAGAGCAAGACGATTGTAATTGAAAGCATTTGTAAAATGAAAACATAAATGTACTGCAGAAAAAAAAATGTTTAATTTTAAAACATGTTTTTTATTTCAGTGTATATGTCGGCTTGCCCGACTGAAACTTACTCAGTATTAAGTCCGATCCTGGATCCAAGTATTTGTTTATTGCCCCCATAAGTTAATTTTTTAGTCGCGACTGTTCAAGAATTATAATTGTTGGTAAGGGATATCACCAGTTGTCGCGTTCGGGGTGAACACGGTCTTTAGGTGGGTGGCAAAAGCTGTTCCCTTTTCTGCATCGCTTCTGGCCCATTTTCCATTTGGCATTTGGCGCCACTACTGGTTTTTTCTTATTTTTTTTAGCAGTTCGCCAAAGAGAGTAGTTTGTCGATTTTGTGGGTGCAAGATGTTCAACGAGTTGTTGGAAGTCTCTTTCGGATTTCCACTTTAGCTCTTCGAGTGATTTCATTGAGTTTTTTTTTCTAGATTTGGGGATCTGTTGTTTTGCTATTCCCGGCGTATTTTCCTTTTATTTTGCTCTATGTGGGAGCTTATATACTGCCGATATTTGAGCCAGTTTGTGAGTTTACTGGTCAATTTATCCGGTGGATTGTTCTCAGAACTTGGCGCGTACTTTATTGGTCTGATAGAGAAGACTCTATAACCAATTGGCTCCTTTTCATAACCCTTATATTAACTTGCTTTGGCTTGACTATTTATATATATATATATCCTCAAATCTGCGGCGAGCTTTTTCATACACTTCCACATAAGCTAGAGAGCTGAAATTTGGAGCACAGATAGAACTCCGGTGACAATGCATTCTATTAAATTTGGGTGTAAGGACGAAAATCGGGACCTCATTTTCGACCCCATACTTTCATTTTTTTATTTTACTTCTTTCATTTTTTATTTGTTTAAATTAATGACATAATTTTTATATATTGTTATTATTTTGAATATGAACTGAATTATCAACCATATTTTTGAATTTCAAGATTAAGGAATTCCTTAAGGGAATGTCGTAACAGCTGATCTTGGAAAGTGAGATGGCCGACGGAAGTGAAGAAGACAAGATGGCTACACTCGTACCCAGGAAGGAGGGTATAAAAGCCCGATCGGACATAGTTTCGCTCTCTTTTGATTTCCTGCGATAACCAGACACAGACGTGCGACCTGCTGCCCACACGGACCAAAGAAGAAACCTGTAAGTATTCGAGAGGGTCTCCTCCCCGAACGACAGTGTTTTTTTTCTTTTGAGGACTTTAAATTTTGTTTGGACGGCTAGGAGACGTAGAACTGCCATCAGGATTCTCAGACTGGGTTAGCTTTCCTCTCATTTTTTCCCCCAATAGTTTCTTTTCACGTGGAATGGTTGGTGAGACACCACAATAGGGTAACCCGTTCTTTTACAGATTAACCCGTTCTCTTTCAGATCTCGAAGAGAAGCCCTAGGAGCGGAAGTACCAGAAAGTGAATTCAAATTTGTGTGAACAGAAGGGTGGATTCCACCCATAATAAATGAATAATTTGAAATAGTTTGACATTTTGTGCTTATTTGGAATCGGGTTTGGGCCTTGCATCAAACAAATGTTTGTATATGAACCTTGGACACCGACGGTTTTACCCCGGAAAAAAAGGTCATGACAATGGCGCCCGAGCAAGGACCCCGGCACTAATTCCACCAGATTCCAATTTAACACACAAAATACAAGTTCCGGGAACGACCCAAAAGCTCGCGATTTGTGCGTCGGGAAAAGAATTCAAAAAGAGGGAAAAAACCCCACGTAAGAAAGCTCCATTTTAAAGCAAAAACGCAAGTGAAATTAAATATATATCATAAAATACAAATTACCGCGAGTGAAAGTCGAAAAGAAATCTAAAGAATAAACCCGAGTGAACATTTTCCAAATTTCCAAAAAAAAAAAAGGAAATACATGGCGAATTTGGAATTCGTAGCATACTCACGAATTCGAATTGGAAATAAAACAAACAAATTATTTGATAAATCTGCAAACGGTGGGGAAAAAAACTAAAATAATAGAAAAAAAAAGAGTAAAAAACAAGTTTTTTAAAATATAACCCTTTAACCGACTAAAAAGCAGAAAATAAATTTCCTTTAAATTAATTTCCGCAATTTCGATTTGAAATTAAGGGTTTTTGGCGACTTCAAAATTTGCAATGATATTAGGAACAAAGTAGCCAAAAACCCTTAATTTTAAATCGAAATTGCGGAAATTAATTTAAAGGAAATTTATTTTCTGCTTTTTAGTCGGTTAAAGGGTTATATTTTAAAAAACTTGTTTTTTACTCTTTATTTATTTACCCCTTTTTTTAAAAAAATTTTTTTTTTTCGGTATATTTGTTTCTTATTTATATTTTGCCCGTATAGTTTTTCTTCTTAAATTTTTACATTTTAAAAATTTTTTGGGATTTAAAAAAAAAAAATTGTTCCCCCCTTTTTTTTTTTTTCCTTTTTTACTCTTTTTCCCCAATGCTAGCCTAAGTGAAAAATTTCAGCACTGTAGCTTAAAAAATACGAAAGTTAGAACTTTAAATTGGCTCCATTCCGCTCCCCTTTGCCCCACACCCCCCTTTCCAAAGGGTATAAAAAATCATTTTGTCAATAAGAACCCACCTACCAAATTTCATCATTGTAGCTGGAAGGAATCGGAAGTTATGCCATGTTTAAAAAAAAAAGGTTTGAGTCCCCCCACGGCCCCCTACGCCTCTGATGGACCCCAAAATTTAATAGAATGCATTGTCACCGGAGTTCTATCAGTGTTCCAAATTTCAGCTCTCTAGCTCATGTGGAAGTGTATGAAAAAGCTCGCCGCAGATTTGAGGATATATATATATATATATATATATAGTCCGCCCAAAGCAAGTTAATATAAGGGTTATAAAAACGAAATTATTGAACACGAATTCAATCATCGTCGCCGACACATTCGAAGTTAAAAACGAACAAAGTTAAAAACGAATAAGGAAAAGAAACAACAAAACCGACGTGAAATTTATTTAAAGGAGATACAATTGCTCCAAGTGAATAGGTTAAAATAAAAAGAAAAGCACGACGATCAGCGTTCGCCAATCAATCGGTTGGGGGTGCTCCGCCGGGGTAGTCAAGAGGGAAAGACAGGAAAACGAATGAAAAGTAAATTTAGTAAAATCCCAAGCTAGAGGAAAACTGACAGGAATTATACAAAAGTAAAACAAACTACAATCGGGAAAACAAATTTTTACACCAATTAATACAAAACCTACAACCAGGGAAAACCGAAAGAAAATTACACAAAAATTAACACAAACTACAACAGGGAAAACAATTATACAAAAGTAAAACAAACTACAATCGGGAAAACAAGTTTTTTACACCAAATAATACAAAACCAGGGAAAACTGTTACACCGAATCATACAAAACCACACACTCGGAAAAAAAAACCCAATAAAGTGACACAATTGGAAAACTCAGAAAAGTGCGAGAGATAACACATAACCCGTACTCGGGAAAACGAAAATATATACAGGAAAACATAAGCTATCCGTTGATAATTAAAACTAGAGAACATTGTACATTAGAATCGGGAAAAACAAATAAAACACCACAATCACCAAAAATTTTACTGACAATCGCACCAGTGTTCCAAGCCGTCCGAGAATTGTCGGCGGCGGCTTAAGGGTAAATTTTTGTTGCCGGCGCGGCTAGCCGGCTTGAAGCCAACATATTTTATCGGCTGAAAAACAAAAAACGGCTCAAAATCGGCTGTATTTCGGTCATCCAAATTGCTAAACTCCGGGAGCTGTCAAATGTCAAATCCAAATCGAAGCAATGGCGCGGGTGATAATTGATAAAAGTTCCATCGACCATTCGCGGAGATTAAATAGTGAGATGAGCTTACATTTTTGTATTTAAATCATGATAACAGATGGAATATAATTCAATATTTAAGTTTTACATTGCATTGTAAAATATTTAAAAAAAAAATGCATTTACAAGTTTCTTTTAGCAATAACACGATTCAGTTTTTTAATAAATCTACAATGCACTCGTCGTTTGGTTGTCAAAGCTGAAGGTTGTGCCCTGAGTAATTTGAGTCTACAAACGTCACCACACCGCCATTTTGTATAGTGATTGAAAATAACTTGTTCTTTTTTGATCGTATATACGAATTTTATTTTCAATAATACAATTAAATTGTAAAATGCGCATTATTAATTGGTTTTTTTTTTATTTGATATGTTTGAACCGGCTAAGGGGTCGGATGACCCCGGGCCTGACAAGGTAAAAGAAAAAGGAAGAAGTCGCAGTCGTAGCGCTAAGTCCAGCGAGGCGAAAAAATTAAAACAAGATGTGCATAGCAACAGTGGAGTTGATTTTGTTGCTCCTTTGCTGTTGATGAAGGAGTCTGAACCTAATCGCACGACCGAGGACAACGAAGGTAATACAGTTGCATGAAAACCGATTGCCATTGGAAATCGACCAGAAGCCTGGGAGTTGCCAGAAACCAATTGCCATTGGGAACCGACCAGAGAGTTGGGGAGTTGCCAGATCGCGATAAGACCACATTCGGGGGCCCTTCCACGGTAGGCTACCCGTAACTAGAGCCCGACCGATTAATCGGCTTCGGCATCGGCTTCGGCCGTTATCGGCCAAAAATTCACATTCGGCTTCGGCTTCGGTTTTTCCGAAAAATGGCCGAAGTTTTGGCCGAAGCTTTTAAATTTTTTTCCTTATTTTTGCGACACCGAAAACCAAAACTAATTTTTTACGATACGATTTTCTAGCCCACATCACATCTAAACGGTCTTACTGATTTTCTTGAGACTTGAATGTAAAATTGTGTAATTGATGGAATTTCCAATGGGACATAAGAGGCCCACAAAACAAAAAATATGATTAAAATTTAAATTAGTAATCATCGAATATTGAGTGAATCTCGCCTCAAATTGCGTGGCACGAGGTTAAAACTGCCACAAAGCACATCCTTGGACATTTTCTGGGTGGATTACTGAATTTTAAATATAGATTTAGAAGCTACTACTTGCCCTGATGTCTATGTTAAAAGGAGTCCTGGTAAACTGTATGAAATTTCAAATATAGGGGTAGGAGGCTCACGGAAGGATTCTACCTTTTAGAAATGTAGCCCAAATTGCTGCGCCAATATATGAAAAGGTGCTGAAATCCGGGACCGTTTTTGGTAAAATTTTACATTTAAAGTTCAAAGCTTCACAGGTGGTTTTTACCATCAACTAGAACATCCTTTGCCCATCACCTGACGGATTTGGGGAGTCCTGAAAAAACAGCTACTTAGATGGATTTATTCTGTGAAGAATTCTCTACCATTTCTTCTAAATTCCCATTATTTTAAGCTTTACTCCAAATTTTTAAAAGTGATTTTAAAAAAATCCAATTGTTCTTACATGGGATATATGGAATAATTTGAGGCTCCTGTTAGTTTTGACCTAGGAGGCCCAAATTTGTTTGTGAATTCTTTTGGTTACTTTTATTATTTGTTTAAATAAATTTTTAGTTCCTTAAAAAACTAAATGTGTATTTATATACTCGAATTCGAATGAAAATACACGAAAAAACAAGTTTTTAAAGGGTTTTTATTTAAGTATCGGCTTCGGCTTCGGCTTCGGTATAGGCCTTCGGCGTCGGCCGAAGTAATAGGCTGCCAATTGACCTTCGGCATCGGCTTCGGCTTCGGCCTGAAAATGCTTATCGGTCGGGCTCTACCCGTAACTACCTTACGGACGGTGGGTGAGAAATTTGTTTATAACTTTATTTCATTACTTATTTCACTCATTATTAAATATATTCATAAATATAATCGGTGCTAACACCGTGTCGGTGGTGTATATATCAAATTTATAATTTTTCCTCCATATATCATTTTATTTCTTTCGGAATTGGGAGAGCTTTCCAGGTTTACGCAAAGTGTAAACATATTGAATTGAATGCAGTATTGTCAATTTTTTTAATTTACCTCGGCCATTCGTATTGGGGGATTTTCTTGTTAAAAGGGGGGAAAACTCCAGAATAAAAAAATATTTCGAAAGCAATTTATACTGCTGAAATTTCGTGGTTGTCATTTCCATAAACTTTTAGTTACTATCGTACTCGAATAGTTTTATGCATATTTATGTATATTATTTACATCAAAAAATTTACAGTTCAGTTACATTTGCATAAGAGTATTCAGTTCTGCAGTTTACACTTAACTTCTAGCGTGGTATAAAAACCACTATCAATAAATAAAATAAAATTTGTGCTAACACTGTATCCGTGAATAATTAACAAGGGAACATTCCTACCACCGTATCGGTGATACATATAGAATCAACAACTTTCTTTCACCTATACTCCTTTCTTAACTTGTGGAGAGGGTGAACAATTCGGTGAACAATTAGTAGTCGGGTTGACATCTCAAGGGCTACCGCCTATCGGATTGTTTTGGAAATAAATTAGGAAATGGAGGGAGTTAAATTATTGTCCAGCTGGGCTTACCTTTTGAACCAAGGGGACCTATTGTCGTACGCCGCCGAGTTCGAGCTCGACGCTTCGGGTAGCGTGGCTGTGCTTCGTAAAAGATTTGCGGAATTTTTGGCACAAGCTGAACACACGCCGAAGAGGGTCGCTCGCCTACTCCAATTACAGGAGACACACAAGCGGACCAGCTTGCCGAGTGGTTCAAAGGGTTCCGAGGACCCCAAGAGTCCAGTTCCGCCCGCTGACATGAACTCGGACCACAAATTTGAGCCAAAGTTGTCAATCCCTGAGGCTTCGGACACCGAGACCAGTAAAAGCACATCGTTCCCCGTTCCGGTCGCAACGCATCACGCGTCATTGGACGCGTCACAGAAAGCCACTGCTGAGACGTCGGCGCCACCACCTGGAGACCACCGGGACCTGAAAGATACCAACAGTGATACTGTGTCCCTAACTTCGCCGGCCACAACGGCGTTGACTGCGCCTGTGCCGCCGCTTGGGAGCAACGCGTCTTCACCGCTTGCTCCAACCATGCTGTCGGCCCAGCTGACAGCGACACACACGGAGCATCCTACGCCACCAGCCGCACAGCCAGCTTGGTGGGCTTCAATGATTGCCTGGTATACCACGATGGCGGCGTCAATGCCACCGGTAACGCCCACTGCGCCGCTGCCCAACTGCGATACCAACGTCAATGCCAACGGTGACGCAAACTGCGCTGCTACCAAGCCGGCAGCGATGCCAACGTCGATAATGACCGTGACGCCCAGGGTACCACCACCCATATCAACACCAACTGTCATACCAGCTACGATACCGGCACCAATACAGAAGCCAACGACAACGCATGTTACACCGGGCTCAAGCCTGACGCATCCCTGGCCGCCCCTAGCTGGGCCGCAGCCGACTGAACACTGCACGCAGTCCACCGCATACGGGGTACCGCCAGCCGCGAGTATACCAAACGCCTACTACGCACCACCATTTCCTTTCCACCCTATGTCCGGCCTGGGCAGACCCGTTACTTGCGCCACCGTCATGGAAGTGGTACGGAAGTGGTCCGCGAAGTATGACGGAGGGAGAGACGCATTCATACTCATCGAACGAGTCGAAGAATTCGCCGAAGTATACGGAATCGACAAAGACTACATGCCGCGTTCCATGCCGGAACTAGAGTGGTTCCGATACAATAACCAGCATTGGCCGACATGGGCCGCATTTAAAGGAGATTTCATGAAATTCTTTTTGCCCATTCGCTACCAGGAGCAGATGGACGACACTGTCAGAGCACGTTATCAACACGGCGATGAGCCATTCAAAGTATATCTACTCGCGATGCAGTGGCTCATGCGACACACAGATTACACCATGGAGCAACAGTTGGAGCGAGTGTTTCGAAATGCTCGAGCTGAGTACCGGTGGTACATTCGATGGAAGGACTTCCTGCCGACGCTGCGGCCAGGAAGGCCACATCGAAGCAGAATGCCGTAACCGCCAGCAGATATTTTGTTGGGAGTGCGGCCAACGAGGGCGGAGGACGATAGAATGCTGCCGCCGCCGGACGGAAAACGCACAAGGCGACCATCGGGACCGGGGGGAAGTGGTCGCTCCAGCACCACCCCCTCGTGGCGAGTAAGGGCTCTTCAGAACGACGCCAAGCATATTGTAGCCAATACCATCATCGGTGGACAAAATGTGCAGGCGGCCGTGGACACCGACGAAACATTCGCGCGACGCATTGGCAATAAAGGAAGGATAGTAGAATTCAAAGGAGAAGTGACACTCGCGGACGGAGCTGTACGGGTGCTGGACCAAGCATTGAATACCCTACAGCTGGGAGAGGCAACGACTACGGGCAATTGCTTGATGATAACTGAGCAATCCATCAACCAGCAGCAATGGATTGATGAATTCCTGAACCAGGAGCTGCACCATAACTGAACATAGGATAATCATGTCCGACGACCGCCCTATAAAACAGCGGTATTTCCCAAGGAATCCCGCCATGCAGGCGATAATTGACGAGGAAATATGCAAATTGCTGACGAGGCTGTATCGAACCATCGCATAGCCCGTATAGTGCGCCCATAGTACTAGTCCGGAAGAAGACAGGTGCATGGCGTCTGTGCATAGACTACAGGCAACTAAATAGCCATTCCATTCCGACGCATACCACTTGCCGCGGATCAACCACATTTTGGATAGACTAAGAAACGCCAAGTTTGTCAGCAGCCTTGATCTCAAGGATGGCTACTGGCAGATTCCCATGGCAGAAGAGAGTAAGAAACTCACCGCCTTCACTGTCCCTGGCCGCGGACTATACCAGTGGCTCGTCATGCCATTCGGGCTCCATTCGGCGCCGGCCACCTTCCAACGGGCCCTTGATCGCGTCATCGGCCCCGAACTTGAGCCCATCGCGTTCGCCTATCTCGACGACATCGTTGTTACTGGGGCTACCCTGGACAAACATCTGCGAAATCTTAAAGAGGTGTTCCGGCGGTTGCGGGAGGCCAACCTGCGCATAAATCCGGAAAAATGCGAATTCTTCCAAACGCAGATAAAATACCTGGGACACGTTGTCAGCGGGAGGGGATCCATACGGACCCAGACAAGGTGGCCGCCATTCGTGATTTGGAGCCACCAACCACCGTAAGAGGAGTAAGAAGGTTGCTGGGAGTAGCGTCTTGGTATCGACGGTTCGTGCCCAACTTCGCTGCCATCGTGCAACCCCTGACAACGATGTTGAAGAAGGGAAAACATTGTTAGTGGACCGAGGAGCAGCAGAAGGCGTTCGAAACGCTTAAAACAAAGCTCACCGAGGCTCCTGTTCTGGCTTGTCCCGATTTTAATCAGACGTTCACGCTGCAGACCGACGCCAGCGATTTTGGTCTCGGGGCGGTACTAACACAGGCGAACGCGTAATAACATATGCCAGCCTTCACAAAACGACAAATACTCAAAAGATATTATTTATATACCAAAAATTATATTTGTTTAAACGCAATTGATTTGCGGGACCAGACCAACCTGTCTGAAATCCCTCGCACGATTCTTTGCAGAATCAATTCACCAGCTGGACTCCGATAAAATCGATGTCCAGCAACCACTTGGCTCAGATGCGGGACGACACAAACAAAAAAGAATGGGAGAGGGAGAAAGGGGGGGAAAACGGCCAAACAAAATCCCAAAACACTACTACAATTTTGGAACGGAAAACACTTCACCAAATATCAAAAAACACCAGCTGGCAAAATGCACCAGCGCGGAAAAATACTCCCTTTGAAAATTGTCTCCAGACTCGGCTCCACAAACCAACGTCGATTTATCGGCTGCCACTCAAAAAACAAAATTACAAAATTTAAGAATCAAAAAAACCACTGGTCAAAAAAACAAATCAAATTTATTTTTTTTAAATTATCTTTTAAAATCGCAGGTCACTCCTAAAGATTCGCGCACTCTCCTTTTCCTGTCCTAAAAGAATCAGAATATGTAAGCGCCTATGACGCTCACTTTCCATTTTCTGCTCTCCCCCCACACATAAGCGCGACTTAACGCAGAAGCCAGTTTTCGCGGTTGGGGCTTTACCCACACCTATATGTGAAAAATCTCTTCGGATTTTTCTAGAGTGTGTTTGGTAAATTTACATATATCCCCTCCGCACCCACCAAAATGAATATACAAATTTGGCGGCACTCATGTGTGTATAGGCGAAAGCATCAATGTTTTCAAACTCCCCTCCCTCAAACAGTTTTAAAGAGTACAAAAAGCTTTAGTGTAGTTTTTGACATTTTCCTATCCTCGTACAGTTTCGCTCCTAGCTATACCGTCTACAACACTGGAAACTGAAGCCGTAACCAAGAGAAAGGAAAGAGAAGGAAAGATCTTGACAGCTCAAGAAAGTAATTGTCAATTCTCCGTCCGGCCGCATTTCACCCGCGAGTGGCGAATTTGTTTTGCTTAGAAATTAAGCAAAACAAATAATAGAACAAAATAATAAAAATAATTAACAAAATTATTCAGTGCGTTCTTTCGATTAGTGCGTGTGTAATTTTGTTCCTCCGATTTTGTTCGCCCGTCGCCCCGAACAAAAGGGAAACATAAAAACAAAACAAACAAAACATCCAAAACAACAACAACTGTGCCGCGAATTTATACCGCGACAAGCTCATGTGGAAGTGTATGAAAAAGCTCGCCGCAGATTTGAGGATATATATATATATATATACTAGCTGTTTCGTACCCGACGTTGCACGGGTTGTATAAAATAAAAATAAAAAAAATATATATAGTAATTTCCGACAACTTCAGTGGACGCTGCATGATGGTAAGCATGCACTTGGTGACAGCTGTCATCCCACCCGGCATGATTCACCCAAAAAATGTCCAAGAACTCACTTGGTGGCAGCTGAAATCCCACCCGGCATGATTGACCCAAAAAAAGTCCAAGGACGCGCTTGGTGGCAGTTGTAATCGCACCCGGTATGATTCACCCAAAAAATGTCCAAGGACTCGGTTGCTGTCATGAACCACTCAATATTCGATGGCTACTAAGTTACATTTTAATTGTTGTATGGTACCACGCCCCGTTGTCCAAATCCAAACTCTTATGTGCTATTGCAATTTCCACTACATAATTCTATCTACAAATTTCAATGAAGTCATTAAAGCCACTTATCTGTGATATGGGAAAGAAGAATTGTATGGACGGAGCCACGCCCCTTGTCTAATTATTCCCGTATTCGACACATATCTGGGAAAACATACTGTACAACTCCATGCCAAATTTCATTGGAATATATTCAATCGTTGCTTAATCTTAACCTCATATACCCTATTGCACATGTCGATACCTATTTGGAGGAAAGTACAATTCTACTCAAGTACACTACCAAGTGCAACGATTCGTGAATACCCCTACTTATATATTAAATTAACAAAAACAAGTGAGTAAGTTTCAGTCGGGCAAGTCGACTAATATATACCCTACCCCTATTGGGCCATATTGGTTCCGCCATCTTGAATTTTGAAAATGCGACATCAAATTCGAAATCAGCGACCCCTTAAAACCGCAATTCACAAAATTTTATACTGTTTGGATGAAATCTTAAAATTACGGTAAAAACACGATTTTCACTTATATAGGAGGTAGGCGTGGCAGTCGACCGATTCTGCCCATTTGCAATACCAACTCCTCCTAGGGCCTAAAAAGGATAAATCCAAAATTTGGGATTAATAGCTTTTTTAGCTCCTGCAATCGTGTTTACAAGAAAAGAGGACGGACAGATGGATAGGGCCAACTTAACTCAGGAGGTGACGCTGATCAAGAATATATACTTTTCCATACCGGACACGTCTCCTTCTTGGTGTTACAAACATCAGGCCAAAGTGAATATACCCATACCTCATGAGGTGTAGGGTATAACTAGAGAATGAACTATCTTCGGATATGCCAAAGCTGAAATACCCCCACACAGTATGATCCATTTAGAAGTTTTATCCCTTTTTAAATGTGAAAAAAATCCATGAAGAGTCGAAAATAATATTGATCTTTTGATTGAAAATTATTAATAATAAGTTAGATTTAAGGACTGTATACCAGGATTATAATTTAACATAAAAATGTATCTATTTAGTACCTGCATCTACATAATTGCATTTT
Source organism: Heteromyza rotundicornis (assembly GCA_951394025.1). NCBI lineage: Eukaryota > Metazoa > Arthropoda > Insecta > Diptera > Heleomyzidae > Heteromyza > Heteromyza rotundicornis. Next base: position 32,584,991 of record OX596010.1, read on the forward strand.
TTGACCAAACCACTGAACAGATTGGAACCGGTCCCTCTTAAGTGCACATGGGAAAGATGATAGCATTTTTTGAGACTGGCATCAAGATAAAGAAATGCTGCTGAAAGCAGCAGGAGCTTTCAAAAGTATAGCAAAAAATCAAATTTCCCAATATTTGAGATCAGTTTTCTCAGAAACTATAAAATTTGTAAACTTAAGACCCTCTTGTGCTCTTTCAAAAGAGGCATTCATAACATTGTTACCAAACCTGTGAGCAGCGCTATAACTTTTGAAAGATTAGCCTGATAACGGAATACACCCTTAAAAACAGAATTCAAGTAACTACAGAGGCCGGCATATTTCGAAGTATTGACTACTCCTATATTATCGTATAGTTACTTATACTTATTATGTGAGTAGAAATTTCTTTCTTTTTTAATTTTTTGAGATTCTTGTATTTTTTTGGGGTTAAGAAAAAAATCCGCTCATTTCTAATTAAAATTAGCTACCATGCTACGTTTCGGCTTCGATTCGTGCAAAAAAGTTAAATCAACAAAAGGGAACCTCTGACAAAGCGACTTTACACTTCACTGAGCATGGATATTTCATTGAGTTCTGCAAAAAATAAATACCAACAAAATGGGGAAACAAAGCTAAGCGACGCAACGCAACATTGTCCGTGTGTAAATTGGATAACAAATCCATTGAAGTGTTTTGGCGTTGGCACACTGACACTCCATACACCGCAACAACGTCAACAAGAGCGCCAACCACACCAATGATAATAACGAAATAAACAGCTAAGGATGGCACTGCACGGCAATACGGTGTTTGTATGTCTAAAGGAGAAACGAAACAAACCGCAAAACCGGTTGAGTTGTTTTGTTTACTGTTAATTGCCACAGCGCTAACTGGAGACTGAGAATGTACAACCAAGCCAACTAAGATACAAAGCCGACGACAAATCCCACAACAAACCAAGCACTCCAAGGACATTTCATTATCTGTTGGGTGGTATTCAGCTGCTTTGGATTGAACAGCACCAACCACATGTACATTAGGTCTGCCCTTATTTGTGTGGACAATTTTCAATATCAAATTTCGCCATGCGCAACCCGGATTATATTTTCCTTTCACTTAAAAGACTTACTGTACGAATTTATTATTGATCCAATAGCGTTTGAAGCAGCTGAAGTTGCCCGATCATGGCCATTTTTGAACTACTTTCGTGTCTATCAAACGTCATGTTATTTTGAAAAATAAGGACGAGTCTAATGAGCAGAGTTAATTTTTATATTTATTTAAATATAAAATACTAGCTCATACACACAGTTTCGCTCGCAATACTTTTGTATTTTCACGTCAATGTATAAATGTTATACCATGTATTATTTAAGCAACTGAAACCGGTCATCCCCCTGCCCATACACCACCCAAATTTCAACAAAATTCTTTAAGAAGGGCCTGAGTTATAGATGATTAAAAACTTTAAGGCGTGGAAGTGGGCGGACTCTAAATTCGTAGTCAAGCCTATGCACATTCACCACCCAGCACCAAATCCAAAATTTAAGCGAAACCCATTGAATAGGATCCGAGTTATAGAGATTTCAAAATTTTAGGGAAGTGGGCGGATCCTAAATTTTCGTAGTCAATGCACAGAAATCTCTTGAATAGGACCCGAGTTACAGCGCTTTAAGTATTTTAGGACGTGGCCGTGGGCGGATCGTAAATTTTCATAGTAAACCCTCTTCCCATTCACCACCCAGCACCAAATCCATAATTTTAGCAAAACCCTTCAATAGGACCCAAGCTATAGAGCTTTAAAAAATTGAGGGCGTGGCAGTGGGCGGTCCCAAATTTTCAAAGTCAGCACTGTGCCCATTTATCACTGCATACTTTATAGCATTTTAGAATAATTTTTGCAACGCCCACATCGAACGCCAAAAGTAATGGCATATAGTTCATGTCAAGGCCAATGAAATTATCTACATTTTGATATGTGTTCCATCAAAATCGGTGAAGTATTTCTTGAGTTATAGGGGAACAACCCCACATACATAAATACATACTCACGAAGAATTTTATATAATTATGTTTCAAACGAAAGTTGTGGCCTCAAGACCTTAGGGTGCCAGTAGGTGGGCACTCTCCCCTACTCATTACAATTAATTAATGAATTAACATGTAAAAAAATACATCAAAAACAATGAAATCTTTCGTCAATATTTCTTATTTTTTCGTCCAGATTTCGCCTTTTTTATCGTCCATATTCCATTCATATTTTCAAGTTTTTCGTCCATATAAAAAGAAGCCCTGCTAATGAGCATAGCTGTAAAAATATATGTATGTATTATGAATGAAAGTATTTTTGTGGGACTTTAGTTCGGTTATTCTCACACAGTTGGAAAACTGAATCGTTTCACATTTTTACAGATACTAGTTCAAATGTAGCCTATTGGCCAGTGCTGCAGTGATAAGGGTGCCGAGTTCGGTATAAACAAAAAAAACACTGCTCTACACGAGAAATGTACAGGCATTCCCACCAATATAGTTGATTCAATATTAGGGCTCTTGTTATTCGAACAATTGAATACCCGAATAAACCGGATACCAGTCTTTTCGACTATTACTATTCGGTTAGAAGTACTCGACTAGTCGATCGCATTCGACTATTCGATTAACCGTTCACTATCGACTAGTCGGTTAACCGTTGATATTCGGTTAGTAGAATATTATGAGTCTAAAAATATTAATCTTCAATGACACGCTCAAAAGAGAAATTATAAGCAATGTGCGGCGCTTAGCAAATTTTATTTCGTTTGCAATTTTCGTTTTGACAGTTGAAACTTTTACTTTTGATTTCGATTTGAACGCTTATTCGGTTAACCGAAATGGAACGGTTATTCGAATAGTCGAAGTTGAGCGACTAATCGAATATCATTAACCGAATAGTATTCGTACAAACAGTTACGAATCGGATGTTCGGATAACTCGTTTTTTTATTATTCGAATAATTTCAAGAGCCCTACCATTTATAGTAAAATTTAGTTGCTGTCAATTCAGTGTAATTCTGTCCACTAAGTAGAGTATTAAAGTTAAGTTGAAATCATATTTGACTATGAATATGGGCCATTATTTGTGAGTGTCATAGGTGCTAATGCCTGCACAATAAAAAGCTTTTTTTTGAGACTGTGTTATTTTTCTGGGAAAACCGCCACTTCCGAAAGTATAATTTGCGGTGAAGAAGCTCCCAAGCCGTAGTAGTGCTTTCATTGAAAGTAGTTAAATAATTGTATTGGCGAATATTCATAGTCAAATTTAGCAGCTACTAAACCTGACTAACAGCTTAGTAGTTTTCAATTCAGTGTGTTATCTGTCAACTTAGTATAGTACTAAAGTTAAGTTGGAACTTAATTTGACTATGAATATGGGCCATTGTTTTTGAAGGACAAATTGTATGGCAGATAGTGCTGGTGCTAGCCTTAAACAGAGACATAGTGATTCTAGTGTCTGACTAAATCTTCCCATTTCGAATCCAGTTTACAGGAACTCCAATGAGTCCGTTCAAGCAATTTACTTTCGTATGGAATCTACCTAGAATGTAGCCATTCATTTTAGTAATCTTCATTAGTGCAATTCGTTGCAATAATTGTATGCTCTGGAGCAATGTTCACCATGTATTTTCGTTTGTCTGTTTATTTTGCATACCTTTTGATAAGTTTGCCACGAACTGTTCTTCATTACACTCCAGCATAAAAACGCTTTATCAATGAGTGCTTGTATGCTGTAGTGTGGTGTGTGGACGTGGTTGTATTTTAGCTTTGCTGGTGTCTTGTCAGCTGTGAGCGTCGTCGTTGTTGGAACATTCCGGTACCGAATATCAGCCGGCCTTATTGGCGTCCCCGCTGCCTTACCCACCTGCGCAACTCGGTTTCGTTTGATGGGTAACAAATTGGAATCGTTTACTTCGGTTTTCTCTTCACCTCACTTGACTACACGAAGGTATACAGTCATTTGCAATTGTTTGCATTGGCACGAGGAACGAAACAAGGAGCCGAGGCAAGGGGAAATTGCGACAGGAAATTAAAATACAAAACAGCTCGTTTTACCCAAAATGGCTTTTTCATTTCATCTCCCAAAGTGGATTAATTTTTTAATAAAGTAGCACTCCTTTGTTGTGGTGCTTTGAGCAAATTGACTCGATACTACTAATGAAAGGATTTCAGGCACTTTGAATATTTCTTTATTAAAATAAGGAAGAGGAAGAATTTTTGGTACTCTCGACGCTGGTATCGCTTGAACAATGCAGTGGTTCGGAAATGAATTATGGTTACGGACCTTAAACTGAAAATTTGGCATTAAAATTAATTCGGTTTTCAACTTCCAATAATAATACTCCCTACATTTCCAAGAATTATATAAAAACTAGCTGGGCCCGGTAATGGATGAATGGATGAAAGTAATTTTTAAATATATATGTTTAATTGGTGTTTATACTGTGGAGTTAATTTTATACAATTTTATAGAGAGGAAAATTGATGTAGCGATCGGTATTGAAATAGGTTTTGATGAATGAATGAATGATTCGTATTGTATGTATGTATGTAGCGCAGTAAAGTATGTTTGGAAGTTAATTGAAATTAAATTAAATGACATGTGGTATAAGTATTTGAAACAAATGCCGTTAATTCGGCCGGTGCAAACGACTGGATTACGATCTTTGAGCTTTGGTACGTAGCCGAATGCTCGCACAAAATGGCCCGGCAGTGTAAACACTTGAAAACGAACAAATCTGTAGATTCCGAGGCTGGTGCGGGAGGGAATATTCAGTCAGTGTAAACGGTTGCACGAACGGAATTTCGTTTACGATTGGAGTTCGCGACAAAAGTTGTGTTCGCTCTAAGTGCACCTACAAATTAAGTAAAAATAAGTACCTTTATCCCTTTTAGACAAAATTAAACCGAAAATTCCCTTAGGAAGGGAAATTTGCCTTAAGTTGGCTGCACTGGTTGAGCGTCCCGACTGTGAGGAGTGTTGCCACATCGAGAGACGTTCTGTTGTGTTTTTGTAAATTTTTCTTGTGGGAAGAAAGTGATTTCTATAACTTGTTGGGACAATTTTGCAGTGCTTATTTGCCGAAAAGGCCAATTGCAGTGTTTAAGTCAAGTTTAATTTAATTTTCATTCGCAATGGACGTCTTCTCGTATATTAATGGCGGTTTGCCTGCATTTAGGTTAGCATAAGCCAACGCGAAATTCCGCAGCCGGTACGGAACTTGAACAAAAATGTTGCTTGAATATGCGATACTGCGTTTTTTTAAAGAAAATTTATAAATGATACACATTTTTAGTTGTAGCTTTGAAATTTTTCACCGCAAACAAATTTTTTTTATTCCAATATCTTTGCTGGAAGAATTTTCGAGAAAGTACCGCGGCGGCGGAATTTTGGGTATTTTAAGTTGTAATGAAGTACGGTGTGTAGGGTTACTGTGAAAGTGGGCGACTTTTAAGTGGAAATGAAGTACTGTGAAAGTGGGCGTAAAATGTGCACTGGGAGATTGGGGCAAATTATGGAATTGCGAATATGTAATACTCAAGGAAAAGCCGTGTTATTTTGGCATTGCCTTAGGTTTTTTCCATTGTTGAAAAGTTACATGCAATCAAATGGAAATAACCTTAATTATTACTCCCTGCTGCATTTAATGTTGAAAATACACGAAGTTGTTGAAATTTGTGATCGGTACATCGACTTGAAATACTTTAGCAAACCGATTTCATACTTTGAAAGAAACCGAAAGGGTTTTTTAACCCGCAGATATGGTAACACGGCTTGGGTGGGGAAAAATTAAGTCCTAGGTGGCAACCAAGTTGATTGTTGATTATATGGTATTTGCTTTAAAAGATTCACAAATGTGAGAGAAATACGTATTTTCTAACTTGTGGGCGGTAAAAGTGGGCGTGTCAAAACCTATCCTATGTCACGACTCACGACCCCTAGAACACACATATAAATTTGCTGTAGTTTTCGCGTCTACTGGTGACAAACATACACGTCTCTTTTATGTATATAGATTTAATTAAGTTTACATTGACATGGCGCAGATGTCATGGGCCCAATTAAATGATTTAAATACAGCATTTCAGTGTTTATTTCAAAAATTGTTCATTAAAAATACAAAAAACACACATGCTAAATTTAGCGGTACAAAGTCATGTAATTAAGAAATAATTATCGCATGTTAGTATTTTATTGCATGCCCGCAAATGAAGCGAGAACGGTGCACAAACGTACGGACAGATAGAAAGACATTGAAATGCTTTTAGTACAATTCTTGATAATTGGAACGCCAGCACACGCAACTGCGGAAGAGCGCCTCTTGAAAGCGGACCCTTCTTCTATTATTAAAATTTTACCCAGCTATTGCAAATGTACACAGGCACTTTGCAAGGACATTTCGAGTATTAATTACATTTTACAAAAAAAAAGCATAAAAGCCTTTGTTTAACTTTTCACTTTTGAACCAATTAATAATGAAATAATTTGAAAGTAAGTAGCTACATATTTGCTCTAATTTTACGATTTTAAGTTAAAATTTTGCTGTTCCTATAGGTATATCCTTCGTTTTGCCCAACATGCTATCTCCATTTGATGATCTCTTACTCCAAACACGCACCGAACTCTATGCAACGCTGAGACACCTCTCTGAAGCGCTGCAATCGTGCTGGAGTGGACATTTTTTCATAGCGCTGATAGAGCATAATCCGAAACTAATTTAACACAGGATGCGAATTGTGCTGAGCTGAGTGGAGAAGCCACTTCACTTGGCAGCACAAATCGTGTGAGCGCATAACTTAAACGGCAATATCAATGTAAATGTGCTGTACTGCAAGCACTGTATGTGATGAAATTAAGAGAACTAAAGCAGATTATAGTTGCTGGTTAAATTCTCTATAGTCGTCTGCAAGTGTCGGTACTTGAAAAGTTAATTATCGTCATTGAAGTTAATATATACGATTGATTACAAGTAAAGTTTTTTATTTGCTTTAATTGTTTCAAAAGCTATCGTGAATATTGGATGCCCAAACATATCATACACTGAAAAAGAAGTGTACTCCAGTTAGGTAAGAATGCCTTAATCCAAAGAAAAAAGGGGAATGAAACAGCACTAAAGCCATGATAGCTTTGAAATTAGGGAACACTTTCACTTAAGATGAGTATATATTTTGACTTTAAATTGAATACTTATTTCTTTCATAACAGGAATATTTCTTTGAATTTAGTAAAAAGTTCTTTAATTCTAAGAAGTTTTTCTTCGTTTTTAAGACAAAAATTTCTGAAAAAATTTTTTTGTTATTGTATTTGTTCATTTTTTTATATTTTTTTTTTCTTTTTATTTTATATTTTTTAAAATCACATTTAATTTTATTAACTTAAATTCAATTTACAATTTATAGTGATAACAAATATGTACTTACGATTTCACTTCGGTGGGAATCGAACCTGCGACCTTTGGCGTTATGACAAGACCAATCAACAGACTGTGCTATAGACAGCATAATTGCGCTGGCGTCTAATTTTCACTACGTTTCACACCAGCGGCGGCCGTGGTGCAGTGGATAGGACCTTTGCTTCCCGATCAAAAGGTATCAGGTTCGACTCTCGCCTGGGACAAGCAGAAATTTATATTCATGCCAAATATTTTTTTTTATTTATATCAATTCTATTTCTAGAAATTTCTAAAAATTTTGGAAAACTACGTTAGACGCATACAAAACAACTTCTTTAAATAAAGTTAAAATTTACTAAAATTAGTAAAATCAGACATATCAGCAGCTGCTGTGGTGCAGTGGTTAAGACCTCCGCTTCACTATCAAAAGGTATCGGGTTCAACTACCGCACGGGGTATTCAAAATTTATATTTATGCGAAATATTTGTTTTTTATTATTTAAATCAATTCTATTTTTAGCAATTTCTATTTTGAAATACTCACTTTTTAAAAAAAACCTGAATCTTACTTTCAATTTATAAAAATATCTTTCTTAAAAACAAAGATTTTTACTAAAAGTAAGTACAATTTTCTTTGAATTTAAAATAGGAAAATATTTATTAAAATTGAGGAATAAATACTAGAATTGAGGACACGTATACTAAAAAAAATATTTTTTCCATATATTAAAAACGAATTTCTTTAAATAAAGTTCAAATTTACTCACAATTAATAAAATCAGCTGTCTTTAAAATAAAGAAAAATGGAAATTTATTTTAAAGAAGCGGTGATTTCCGGCGTAATTGGACAAAGGGGCGTGGCACTGCCCATACAATTCAATACTTCAAAGTGCCATTCTTGGGCTCCCATTGAATATTCTTCAACGGGAAATGGTTCTATGTCTTTAATGCAACATATTGAAATTGGACAGCAGGGCGTGGCACTTCCCATACAATTTAATATTTTAAAAAATGTTACACTTGGCTCCCAATGAACATTTTTCAACGGGACATGGTTTTATGCACTTCAAAATCTGACATTAGGAACAAACCAGACAAATACTCTTAATTTTAAATCGAAATTGCGAAAATTAATTAAAAGAGAATTTTTTTCTGCTTTCTAGTCGGTTAAAGGATTATATTTAAAAAACTTGTTTTTTACTTTTTTTTTATTGTAAGTTTTTAATTTCGAATATTGCAATTTGACTTTCAAGGCAAATCGAATTAGAAATTCGCCACAATATAATCTACATATTGCACATTCCCTGCAACACATCTCGAAATTCGGGTGTTTGGAGTTATGAATGTCACTAGGAACCTCAGATATAAATCTACATGCTATCAAAAGACAGAATTCATATCTGTAGTTTTAACCGTTTTTTAAATGTCTTTAAAAACTTTCCAACTGCTAAAATTCATATAAAATACTCAAAGTTCAAATTTGAAATCGTGATTTCCCAACAATATGATTTTTTGAGTTGTGTATTTATTGCCTCATTCTCTAGGCAAAATAATAGCGAGTATACATCGAAATAATGTGGTTCCGCTTGCAACACAACGACGCCATTCTTGCCAACACAACCAATGGCACATTTCATACACAGGCAGGCAGGATTAATCTTTTCAGATTATTCGACTGCAAATTCAACAATTTTGCAGCTAATTCCGACTGAAAGGCACTTGAGGCATATGCTGTTTAGCAACGTATTGTTGCATAATTGCGATAAATTAGTACGCGAGAAATTTTCACAGCGATAATGGTGTGGCACAACTGATGTTGCAACAGACAGACATAAATATGGGCGGTTATATAGGACTCCAGGCTCTTACACACACATAGGAGAACAGCTACGCATGTAAATACGAATGGCGCGAATATGGAATATGTGGCAATTTGCGAACATGATGAATGCAATGCGCACGTCTGTTGCATGGCATGTTAAATGCAAATTTTCAAGTTGCACTTGGCACAAAAAAATATTGAATTTTTCAACAACAAATTTACTAAAATTTAAATATATTGCACGTAATGCCAACATATTAACCCATTTATGACGAGCGTGCCCATATGGTAACGCTGATAGCGCTCTACGGTATGTGCAATTAAAAAAATATTTGAACGAATATCACTAATCCGTTTTTTGATGTTTATAAAGCATACTTTGATCTTTCTTTTGATATATAACTCTAAGAAATCGCTCGTCAGTAGCGATCGTGGCGGATAATTGAAAAGTAGTGTTTTTAAAATGTGGGCAAAAACAGCGAAAAGTCACGACCTTTCCAGTAAGAATATTTTTCATTGCCATAAAAAGTTATATATTTTGAATATTTTTTTTTTGGCATTTGGGTAGAATATCAAAGTATTAGAAAACGTATAAAATAAAATTATTTATAACTTCTGTGTTACCTTTTTATCATTTTGAATTTCGCTGTTACCATATGGGCACGCTCGTCACAATCCTAGCAAAATGTAATATATTTTATTTGTATATTGATTTGAAAGTGTGTTTGTGAACTTAATATAATTATTAAAAATTTTTTTTTTAATATTCAGATTTAAAATAATTTTTTTGACGCATAGAAAATCCACGTCTAAGATGGCTAGGTCATGCCGGGCTGATGAACGTAAAAAAGTACTACTAAATGGAGCACATGTGAGTACCGTCGGTGGAATGAGCGGAAGATGGCGACCAGGTCTCAGATGGAAGGGTGTATGGTATATATAGGCTTACTTCAACCGGCTAAAACTTACTCAATTGTTTTTTAACAAATTTTCATTACGATGAACATTTAGGCGAGCATAATTTTATCCGGCTGGACAAGATTATTAGGAGGAAGATGAAGGAGGTACTTCCTATGGTCTTCATCGTACACCTCTTTTACAGCCATGTAAATTATGTATGTCAAATGATGACGAGGACCTTTCCAATTTCAGTTCATATGGAGATATTTCTTATGTTATTGAAAACCTAAGCAGTATTTTGGTGTAGGTGGAGATACATATTATATACAGTGGCGGACAGATAATTAGGCCAGCCTTTTGTAGTAATTTTGAACGACTACCAAAATTTTAAGAATATCAACTTGATTACTATTGAAAAGGTCTATTGGACCCCATTCTATGATGACTACCAGGACACTTATCAAGAAAATCCTAGTTGAAAACTGGCCTACTTTTCTAACTTTTTTCCTGGGTTCCTATACAAATTTTTTTTGATGCAAAAATGTGCGTTTTTTAAAAACAAATTACTTTGCTGAAGAAACTTTTGTGATCAGAAATGCTCCTGAATTTATAGAATTTTTTTTAAAAACATATTTTTTTTAAAAAACTTTTAGATTTAAAAAAATTGGTCAATAAAAATTTTTTTACAAAATAAATCTTAAAACATCGCCAAACTTTCAAAAATTAAAAAAAAAGTAGTTATAAACAATAATATCTTAAATTAGGTAATTTTGCTAGGGTTGTGACGAGTGTTACCATATGGTAACGGCCAGGGCTGGGCAAACGGTAAGCGGTCCAAAAAAAAAAAAGTTACAAATTCGTTTCTTAGGCCATTTCTAGGTATTCCTGAAAAAATCTTGAAAAAATTCCGAAAATTTCGCTCTCGTCATTAATGGGTTAATTTAGGGCTGCTTGCTGTTGTTGCAGTAAACCGCCGCTGCTGCTATTGTTGAAGCATCTCCAACGAATATTGTACAGTCCTTGGCAATGGCACTCGATTTCACTGAAAATTATCGAAAAACTCAGTTAATTTTCTTATTTTTCATTTCGTTTTCCGTCCTTTTCTGAAAATTGCAAGGTAAATGCAAAATTTTGTGTCGTCTGCAATAGTTGGTTCCCCAAATTACCGTTACTGGTATACTAAGCAACCGTGCACCAACGACGATGCGTTAAAATTGTGCACATGCACACATCGAAATCGGGCTCGTGTTACAATGCCCAAAAAATGCAAGTTACTCATACGCCACTCATGCTACTTCTGCACGTGACGCACTTTTACATTTTCATTCAGTACACGAGTGAGTGCTTGCAAATGCGGCTGTTACTGCTGTTTTCGCTGCCACCGCATAAGCTGTAGGCAACGCAATTGAAATGGAATCGAGAATTTTAAGTTTTGCTGTCGCATGCGTGAGCGCTAAGCCCGTCTCGCACCCACTCCAGCATGATTTATGGCTATTATCGCCACTTCAGCTGAAACGCCACCAGATATCGTGGCGGCATTTGTGGTGCATAGCCGTGTGTGTGTTGTTGTAGCAATTTATTGGACTTGTGGAATTTTTTTTTAGAATCCCTCAAATTGTAGGTTTTGTGAGAAGCGCATTGAGTACTACAGGATGTGTTGCCTTAAATTTGAAGTTGTGTTAAAGCAAGTATTTGATTCCAAGGGTGCAACGAATACACACTCAAAGAACGAAGCATCATTCACATTCAAAATTATATTCAATCTTAATTGAACATTTTTTTATCTCCCTCTCTCTTAATATTAACGTTTACCAAAACAACTTCAAATCGAATTCGTAAAATGATACATTTTCGAAATCTGAACATGTTTTCGTATCGAGCTGTCAAAGATATGAGAACGAAACGATACGTTTGTTCGTTGGTTGTTGGGGTCACTTGGCAAACACTTTTGATTTGTTTGTGCTGATACTATACGTGGACCCTTAACCCATGCATGTATCGCATTTTTCACTTGAACCGCAATTTAAATAAACGACAGGCGCACAAACACACACAGATCCCGCATATGACGGGCTCTGCGCTTCGCGCGAGCCTATTAAAGTGCGTATTTATGCGTGTTGGAGTGTTGGCGGCAAGTGTATCGCTCATATTATACAACATGGGCTCTGCCCGAAGCCCATATCCATATAGCCACGACCGCCTCACCCATCCATTCCCACTCGAATATTGGCTGTGACAGCGACAGCAGCCGCATTAAGGTAATAAATTTTCACCAAACAACATTTTCGAGGATGCTGACAGCAAATGTTGTCACTGGAAGGCAAGTTGTGTTATGTTGTGTTGTGTTGTGTGTGTTGTGTGCATTGCCTGAGATCATCTGTGGCTCACATACTCTCCAACACACACATATACACAAACATTTTCCGTTTTATGTAGGTGTATTTTATGCCGTTGTAATATGATGTTTATGGTTTTAAGTTATGGACCCCTTTTTTGGTAGGTTTGTTGATGTAAAAATTGCGCGTTATTTTGTAGCATATGCCAGCATAAATTGTTGTAAAAACGTCGTTTAGTATATTGTATAGTGCTTACTTGCGTAGACATAGTCAACTAATTGGTGTACTGAATTCCACAGCAAACAAAATTTCAGGAGAAAATTTCGAAGAAAATATTGTAGATTCAAACCTTTATACAGTTTTTATTCAATACATTGCATTCTATCCACAGTCATCCTATGTCTATTTTTATTACAATCGGTATTTTTGGATTGCTGAGAAGACTCTGCATCGAATAGTCGACTGTAGTTTGTGGAAGTCGTAATGAAAGTAACTGAAAATTGAAGAAATAAAATATAACAGTTTGAAAACTTGTGCTTCATTTTCTTAAGCTAAAAAAAATTAGAGAGTGGACTATATTCGGCTATGCCGAAGCTGAAATACCCCCACACAGTAGGAAGAAGTACCTCGAAAATAAAATGATGTGGTCTCAAGACCCCATTTTGATCCACCTATAAATAGTTTTGGAGACGGGACCATGTCCAAAATCCGTTTATAAAAATTTCCAATCAAATCGACCAAAAAAAAAATTGGTCTCAAGACCCCATTTTGACCCTTATATATGTGGCTTCAGAACCTCGGACCATGTCAAAAATACGTGTCTAAACATTTCCAATCGAATGCAGCAATAAAAAAGACTTGAAAAATGTTGACCTTTTTTTTCGGTGTATGGGAGCCACGCCCAGTTTTGGTCCAATTTGGCTGATTCTCGAACTTGATCTGAGTATTCACGAAAAAAAACATGTACCCAAAGTTTCAAGTCGATATCTCCAAAACTGCGACCGCTATCGTGCGGACGGACAGACGGACGGACAGACAGACGGACATGGCTAAATTGACTTCGGCGGTGATGCTGATAAAGAATATATATACTTTTCCATACCCGACACGCCCCCTTATGGGCGTTACAAACGTTGTGTCGAAGTTAGTATACCCTGCCACAGTGTGTGTGGGGGTAATTGGCAAGCTTTGCTCCCAGCTGAATGTGTTTGTGAACGGTGTTCACGTACGAAGCGAAGAAAGCTTCGGTGTGAAAGCACAAGTTGAACAAGCAAGGCCTATGTCGTATATTTATCTTATATTGGTCCCACGAGTGTGGGGGAGCGACGGTCGTCCAGCAAGAAAGGGGAATTAGAGTAGTACTAGAGGTCCCCAGGTATCTAGAGCTCGCATACTAAAGACCAGGCTCCCTCCTGGTCACGCATCCCTCGGCGTATGAAGCTCCACCTTGGATTAGGGGATTTCAAAGAGTTACCTCTCTTTTGTCCGACTACCTTACAGAGTTATTTCCGTGAAGGGAACTGTTACCAGCGGTCACCATCGTGGAGGTCATAGTCGCACTTTCAGACAACAATTTTTTAGTTTTCAAACCGCTTACATTTCGTTTTCTGTTTCAAAAGAAAACGGCGCTAGCCGAATTTTTTCTTTTTCGATTTCACAATGACAGAAAAAAATGTACATGTCAAGTGCAAAAATGTAGCTTCCCTTGCAATTATGTGTTACAAGATCTTTAGTTACTCTAAAATACATTTAGGGAATTCACAAGGGTCTCGTATCGGTCGTATTGTTGTATTGTCGTGAAGAAATACGATGGTTGTGAAAATGTTGTTGCTGTTTTCCATACAAAACTATGTTTTTATGACTCTCGTATTAATTCTTCTTATTTGAAAAGTAACTGGAGGAAATTGTTAAAATTTCTTTTAGGGATTATTTTTAATGCACGACTTTCGAAAATATGCAATGGGTGTGCTCACAACTATTGTATTTTTTCAAACACGAAGATACGACAATTCGACAATATGAGACCTTGAAAACTCCCTTATTATTTATCGAGATAAGAATACATTTAAAGAAAAATCAGAGTATATTGAATTTATTTTGTAAAAAATCTGTAAAATCTGTTAATTTTTTAAAAAATCAGTTGTATGCGAGAAAATCTTAAAATCTGACAGAGCTCAAAAAATCTGTAAAAAAAAAGATATCTGTAAATATGGTAACACTGCATGCGATGCCATGTACCTGCTCTACATCCAGTGATTTAGGCAATTTGGTAATGTCATATGAGGAAGTCCGCGGTCTGCTTGTACTTCGAGGAAAGTTTCGGAATTTTGTCTTACTTATTTGGGCTTTTACAATTTGTCGCAGGATTTTAGATTGGACTACATGGAGTTTTTCCGCAGTCGAGGGAGAGGCTGTACCCCTGAGCTCAATTCCATATGTTCATATCGGTTTTATTATACTTTTGTATATTTGGACTTTGTATGTGAGAATTAGCTTCGGTTTTACTTTAATCTGAATACCAGAAGAAACGCTAAAATGTCCAATTCCGATATAACAACAGAATAGTAGATTGAAGCAGCCACTTTTTCAGCTAACAGAGCATTTCAAATGCAAAAGCTACCACAACCGAATCCACATTCGCGTGTAGCAACTGAATTCGCTTGTGAACCGTGCTAACTAACAGCGATGCCATGTAGGAAGCAAAAGACCACAGTGTTGCAAAATTTTTATTTTAACTTTTGTGTTTTAATTTATTGATTTCTTCCTTTTAATCAAAATTTCTTTTATTAAAATTCACAAAAATAAACATTTGACCAGTCATTGCAATGCCAAACAGCAAACTAATTCCGAAAAATAGTTGAAGGCTTAAGCGAACGCCACACAGGCGTCATTTGACCCCTATTTATTTGTATTTTTACTCTCTTTTACTTTTTGGATGCTTGTCACACGCAAAAAAATTTGACGCTAGGTCAATCTGACATTTTTTTTCTTTATGCTGCAGTCATATTTTATGTGTCCAATGAATGAAAAAGTGTGGAGTTCTGTAAAATTTGTATTTTGTCTTGATCATTTATTTAAAAAAACAAAGAGAATACTACAAGCGCTCTGTAACCCCCTGTCCCTAAAAGAAATTTTAACAATTTCCTCCAGTTACTTTTCAAATAAGAAGAAGAATTAATACGAGAGTCACAGAAACATAGGTTTGTATGGAAAACAGCAACAACATTTTCAGAACCATCGTATTTCTTCACGACAATACAACAATACGACCGATACGAGACCCTTGTGAATTCCCTAAATGTATTTTAGAGTAACTAAAGATCTTGTAACACATAACTGCAAGAGAAGCTACATTTTTTTCTGTCATTGTGAAATCGAATAAGAAAAAAATTCGGCTAGCACCATTTTCTTTTGAGACAGAAAAGGAAATGTACAAGACTGGCGGTTTGAAAACTAAAAAATTATTGCATCTCAATTGCTGGCAAGTGCGTTTATTATTCTATAAATTTAGGGACATTTTTTTAACAAAAATTACTTTTGCAAAGTGGTTTGTTTTTGAACAGTGCAAATTTTTGCTTTCAGGAAAAAATACTCATTTGAAAGGTGTCCAATAGACTTTTACAGTGGTACCCAAGTTAAAATTCTTAAAATTTCGGAGCCAATAAAAATTATTAAAGAACTGGCCGTTACTGTATGTAAATAATGTTTACTAATTGGTCTGAATTTAAAAACAATTTCTCTAGTTTTACAAGACAACATCAAACACATTTGCTTTCTTTTTCTTACATTATATTTCGTAATACTTTATTTTAAATATTTTTTTTCATTTACACAATTTAAATAAATTGTTGTCTCGCTCTTACACGTTGGCAATTTTTTTGACATTCTTTTTGCAGTATCGGAGAGATGTTGCTGCGTCGGACCTTAGCTGTTGTGGCAACAGATAGTAGATGCTGCAACATCTAGAAGTAGATGTTGTGACAGCGACTAGCATTCGGTTTGCCGAAAATTCTGCTGCCTCAACAGTTTCGCCCATTCTTAGGTTGAGGTAAGTGAAAGCTTTTGGATTCTTTGACCTTGATTTTCCACCGATGTGCATATTTTCCATTTTTTTGAGCACGGGAATCCGCACCATACTAATGCAGTAATGAAATTTTTAATACTTCATTACCAATACCATTACAATTACAATTGCAGTAAAATTTCATTTCCTGTAATGTAATGGTGGCTCAATTTCCATAGCCTGATTATCTGGAAGAATATGCTGTAATTTGTAAATAAGTCCTTCGTGCCAGACTTTATGGAAGACCTGGATAATATCGGAGAAAATTGCGGAGCAGTACACTGAGAGGAAAATGTTTTGAAATTAAACGGATATGTTTTAAAATTTAACGATTTTGGTTTTGAAATAGAGCTTTGTACAGATTTGTTTATTTTTAAAACACGTGGGCTAATTTTATAAAGCTAATGTTCCTTTTAAAAACATATTTTTTTAAATTTAAAACATTTCATTATTTGCAAACATTTCATTTATATTCTGTTAATGTTTTATTTTCACAAATTCGATGCCGGGTTTCGAACCCACGCCCTCGGCAGTTTGGCGGTAGCACGCTAAACGCTCAACAGGTCTGTCTACTGATAACTTTACTTAACAGAGTTTAAACATATCAAGCACTTTCCCCAAAATTGTCTTAAGCGAAATTTTTTCCGAAATTGAGTTTTTTTATGGAACCTGGAACCAGTAAGCCAATACGCATTGGCATGCAAAATGTTCCAGCTGAAATGTTCATAGTTCCATAGATATAGAGAGTTCAATTTTGTCTTAAGCGACAGTTGGCATTAAGAATACATAGAGGAAAAAGTAAAAAAAAACAGTCTCCTGCTTTTGGCGCTTAAGACAATTTCGCGGAAAAGGCTCGATATTATATATACATATTTTGTACTAAAAGTATACTTTGCATTTATTTACTTTCACTTTTTTAATTAGACACGATAGCGGTCGCAGTTTTGGAGATATCGACTTGAAACTTTGGGTACATGTTTTTCTCGTGAATACTGAGATCAAGTTCGAGAATCAGCCAAATCGGATAAAAACTGAGCGTGGCACCCATACACCGAAAAAAAAGATACAAATTTTTCAAGTCTTTTTTATTGTTGTTTTCGATTGGAAATGTTTAGAAACGTATTTTTGACATGGTCCGAGGTTCCGAAGCCACATATATAAGGGGTATTGAGACCAAATTTTTTTTTTGTGTGGATTTGATTTCAAATTTTTAGAAATGGATTTTGGACATGGTCCGTGCTCCAAAACCACCTATAATTGGCTCAAAATAGGGTCGTGAGACCACATTTTTTTATGTTTGAGGTACTTCTTCCTACTGTGTGGGGGTATTTCAGATTCGGTATAGCCGAAGATAGTCCACTCTCTAGTTTTTTCTTAAGTTCGTTTAAATTACGATTTATTTTTTGATTTTTGTGGATGGGAGACCCCAAGAAGGGTGTCTCTCGCGGCGTCGCAAGCTGATTTCGATTAGTTTGCAAACCAAGTGTCGTTGATAGGAAAAAGAAAGTCTGATGCTGAATTTCAAAAAGAAGACCCTTCTAAGAAGTTTCTAGAAATGACGTTTTTTCTGATGTAGATGCGAGCGGTGGTGAGTTGTCGTAAACCGATTCTAACGCAAATATGGCATTGTCGGGTGCAGTTGCTACCCAGAAAAATATTATAAATGTAACTCTTTATTCGAAATCTCACAAAGGGGAATTCCATGTACTAGTGGATTCTTGCAATGGTAACCGTGATGGACTTTTTTTTTAAATAAAATAAAAAAAAGTCAATTTGAAAGCTTTAATTCCAAAAAACTTTATATATTCATTCGTGGTGTACCCACTGACTTGTCTGAATCTGAAATCTTGAATAACATTTGTTTGACGTTGAGGTATCCTCAATTATACGTTTTAGCAGGAGGTGTACTGACGATCCGGAGGTTTTCGTTCCCACCTGGTCAGTAAAGGTTGAATTCCGTGGTGCTTTTCTATTGCCGGTGCAAAGTTGATTTCTTTTATCCCCCTTTGAGACAGTGTGGTAGGCTAGATCACACTATGAAAAAACGTTGTTTGAAATGTGCTTCCTTTGAATGTAATGGCGGGTGTTCTATCGTAAAATGTCTTTTGTGTGGTGCTGACACTCATTGTTCCAAGAGTCAGAATGTTTGCCCTAAATGGAAGCAAGAAAACGACATTCAAAGATTAATGTCGCTAAAAAATATTTCACCAAAGGAAGTTATTGGACATTTCTACTCTAACAGTTTTGATCTCTTTACTTTAACACGCCATCGCCCTTGAGGGAATTGATGATCCACTTTCTTTCTCACAGAAAACTTCGGCTGGGAAATGACTTTGTGGAAGTGTTTGATGGCCTTCCACAGGTGAGCTGTCTTAGCCCCATGCTTTTTAATTTGTATACTTCGTTTGAAGATAATAACACCTAAATTTTTCAATATGTGGATGATTTTATCATTTTATCCTTTAATGCAAAATTTGACGGTGCAGTTCGGAACTGAATTTATCTTTTAACCTTGCTAAGACAAGAACCACGTACTTTGAAAAAGGTGGTAAACTTAAAATTAATATTAAGGCCGAAGTCGAATGTACGGCCAAATGTAAAAAATATGTAAAATGTGAACAATTTATATTTTTTTTAAATCAATCATTGCACACAAGAATTGTGAAGAAAAATCTACTACAGAATTTAGCAACCATGGAATTTTTTCAAAACCTATACACCATATTTGTCAATTTCACGTTATAGTTTGAAATCCACCTTCTTTGGACACCATCTTTATCAGCATTCTAAATCCGTTAAGAAGCAATATGTCTGCTTTTTGATGTATGTAAAATTAAAAGGAATTTGGCAAATCCTTTTAATTTTACACCCCATATGCAAAATGCTCTTGTTTAGACTCATATTTAAAAAAACCAGGCGAGGTAGAGCAGTTCTGTGGACGCCATCGTGTTTAATATCAAAAAATCTTTAAAGATCCATAGGTTTGCTTTATGGAGTACCACGGTTTTTTTCACTGTAACTTAGAGTTAAAATATAATCCAAACAATTGTATGGTACTAAAATAAACCATTTATATATTCAAAACAAACAATCGTAAAAATTTTTAGCTTTGATAAATTACTGAATTTTGTCAATTTCAACATTTTCTTGATCCTGAATTTCTCAGAAACCTGACGTGATGAAACGCTATGTTGCTCAGCGTTAAAATATATAAGAATGCTATGTTTGCTTTATGAGTATCAAAACGTTCTAATTTTGCACGATTGTGTTATTGATTAATTTAAATATTAATTTTCTTAATGAATAAATATTTTGCATAATCAATTCACTTACTAAGGGTTCATTAAGATATAAACCATTTTCGTTGTTTGTGTTTTTACTAGATTTCATTTTTATGCATTTTGAGTGTCAGGCTGTTTATTGTATATAATTTTGTTGTATGCAATGAAAAGATCACTTGAATAAGCAAATTAAATGTTTTGGAAAAATGTTTCAATATTTTTTTCATTTTGTCTTTATATTGAGCTTCAGCTTCGGCGTCGGTTTTAGCCAAATGTGAAAACAAAACGGAAGTTCGGCTTCGGCCGAAAAAAACCTCCTTCGGTCGGCAACCCGCCATTCATTTTTAATAGACAAAAAAACTATGTTATAAAATGCAAATTTAAAAAAATGTTGTTATTATAAAAATGTTGGCTGGAGCAGAGAGCTCAACACCTACAATCACGCATCGACAGTAGCATCCCCAACAAATGCCCCGCCTGCGGTTGCATCTCGCTCGACACTGCGCACCTATTAAACTGTCTCAACACACCGTGTGGAGTTGCTAGTCCGTGTGAAGCTGCTAGTCTGCCATCGGACGCGTCCCCGGGTTTTGGATAGGGGAGGGCTCGCAGATATGCAGGATAGGTGGGAAATAAAATACCACTCGCGAACCAAAACTAGCAAATCGAAAATCCAAGTAGCGTCTGCCTCGGAGGGAGCGTCTCTTGGTGGGCGTATGTACCTCACGCATAGTTAACTGGGTCCAACCTTAGGCTTGTAACCTATGGCTGGAGCTGTGCTTATCATAACTATTACATAAAAACATGAGTTCAAACCCGACAGAGAACATGTCTCCATGTGGTACACGTACTCGTACGCATAATCCATCTGCCCTGGCAGCCTACACAACTGGTATGGAGGTGCAAAACTCGCGTCTAAATGGAAGTAGCCCTACACACAAAACAGTTTATCCAATTGATAAAAGTTTTGTCAATATACGGTCAATAAAAATATTTTATAAATTTCATCTATCTTTTTTGCCAAATAGTAAAATTTAGTCAATTCAATAAAAAAATTTTGTTGACCGTATATTGACAAAAATTATGTTAATTTTTTTTTTGTGTGTACAATTGAAACCCCAACACATTGAAGATATCGATTACGCAACAGCACCACATTTTCAATGAAATCTAAAACATTTATTGGCGTCTGGAACGTTTGGTCTCTCACAGATGGCGGTAAATTACAACAAGCTGCTAAGGAAATCCTGAAATTCAAACTCGACCTCATCGGACTGAGCGAATGTGGATGGAGCTGTAAACCTTCCAGACGGTGTGAAATTAATTTGTTCAGGTATTTTCCAAATAAGGTGCACTCTAATATATATAATATCGCCCAAAATAACATTTTTTTCGCTGGAGATCCACATCCCCCCTCAAATAGTTTCATTTTGTGAGAAAAAATTCACAAACAAATTTCTGCATCCTAGGTCAACATTAACACGTGCCCCCCGAGTATATGATTATCCCATTGAAACTTCAACGAAGAAATCCATGTAAAAAGCCGGTTTTTATGGATCAACTCCTTCAAATAATAAAAACGTTTTTTTAATGTTTTTTGGTGCACTTTTGCCATTACTTGAATGAGTTGGGAGGTCCGTAAAATACCGCTTCTTTCATGGATTTCTTCGTTGAAGAGTTCTCTACCATTTCTATTAAATTCCCTATTTTTTACGCTTACTCCGAATTTTGAAAAATGATTTTCAAAAAATCAAATTGTTCCCATACAGTTTATATGGGTCTCGGGTGGTACGTGCTGTCTATGAAATTAAGCTGAATTGTGATGAAATTTTGACGCCACAGCGTCATTGTAATAATAAAATTTGACCTAGGATGCCAAATTTGTTTGTCAATTTTTTCTGACAAAAGGAAACTTGTTGAGATGGATCGTGGATCTCCAGAGAACAAAAAATGTTCCCCATACGATTTTGGACTACGCTCATATATATAGTGTCGGACAAAACTAAAGTGCATACTTTACCTTGTTTGCATTTGGTTCAATAAAGAGTGGAAAATGCTTTGGATTTAATCTGTTTCTTAATTTAGGAAGAAAATTCAATTAGGATAAAAATTCAATATTAAAGATGTAAAAAATTAAAAGAATTTCAAAAATTAAACAAAAAAAAATTCACAAAAAATTTTTAAAAATCTTAAAATTAAAGCAATTATGAAATATATTTCTGAAAGGTTTATTTTTGATTAACTTTTCATTGCATATCCTTTATTTTTAAAATTATATTATTCAGCACATACAATAAAATGCACTTCCGTGTAGGGTTCCAAACCGACCCGTATTTTCCGTTACGTCCCGGATTTGGGCCTATTTTTACGCGTCCCGCAGAGACTTCCGCGGGATGCGGGACATGTCCCGCATTTCAAACATTTCAAGGAATTTTATTTTATTTATTGAAAAGATAACGCTCATGTAAATTTTGGTTGTTATCACTCAGTTTATAAGCTATTTCTAAAAGAAAATAAATCTATGATTGCCGTGGGTTGTCCAGCACACACTTTGAATAATTCGGTCAGATTAGCATTAGATCAGTGTCAGCCATACAGAAGGCACGCACGCGTGCGGAATGTTTCTCTCATTTTTTCACACGTATACTTAACCAAAAAAATGCTAAAAATACCATCAAATCTTCAAATTTTTTTTTGACAAAATATGGCCGATAGTGATACATTTCAAATTTGATACTACATCTTTATCATTTATATGGAGAGTGGGGAATTGATGGGATACCAACTAAATTTTGATAAGGATCAACGTAAATTTACATGAGAAAATTCGCTCCAAAAAAAAAATTACGAAAATGGAGAAAAAGAAAATAAGAAATGTATTCGTTTTAGAAACGACTAAAAACGAACACATAAAAAAAAGAGTAAAAAACAAGTTTTTTAAAATATAACCCTTTAACCGACAAAAAAGCAGAAAATAAATTTTCTTTAATTTAATTTCAGCAATTTCGATTAAAAATTAAGGGTTTTTGGGTACTTTCCTCCGAATATCATTGCAGATTTTATAGTCGCCAAAAACCCTTAATTTTAAATCGGAATTGCTGAAATTAAATTAAAGAAAATTTATTTTCTGCTTTTTAGTCGGTTAAAGGGTTTTATTTAAAAAAACTTGTTTATTACTCTTTTTTTATTTTCTTCTTTTTTTGTTTTTTTTTTAAACACTTCTTTTCTCCCCCCTTTTTTCCCCTTTTTTACTCTTTTTCCCGAATGCGAACCTAAGTACAAAATTTCAGTCTTGTAGCTTACAAAATACGAAAGTTAGGTCTTTAAATTGGCTCCATCCCGCTCCCCTTTGCCCCCACACCCCCCTTTCCAAAGGGTAAAAAATTTCATTTTGTCAATAAGAACTCACCTACCATTTCAACATTGTAGCTTGAAGGAATTAGAAGTAATGCCATGTTTAAAAAAAAAAGTTAGAGTCTCCCCACGGCCCCCTACGCCTCTGATGGACCCTAAAATCTCTCTAGTTCATGTGGAAGTGTATGAAAAAGCTCGCCGCAGATTTGAGGATATATATATATATAGTCCGCCCAAAGCAAGTAAATATAAGGGTTATAAAAATTAAAGATGTTTCAATTTATATATGATGTCAAAATGTATATAATATGATACATAATTATTATGATGCCTGAAAATGTCGCAAAAGAAAGGAAAATAGATGCGAATTGCATTTCACCGGCTAATATTTCAATCTACCCCTTGTAAAATTTATCCCCTTCAATAATTCAATAAATTAAATAGAATTTACACAGCTTGAATTCACAGTAACTACGTCACTACACTAGAATTTGATGAAATTGAGCATCGAAAAATTAAATAATCACTTTCACATGCATAATTTATCTTAGTGATCATATATATCCATCCATAAACGCATTATTTTCATTAAAAAAATTTTTCTGTATTTGTGTAATTGTTTTGGCACAGAAAAATTGGCAGAGTTCTAAGCCGTCTAAAATTATTCAACGCCCGTTTTTTATGGTGGCACGGCTGAGCCGGCTGCGGTCGCATGTGGAAGTATGTGCATTCTGATCTTTATTTTCTATAAAATTACGGGAATTACGTAGTATTGATAGGATATTAATTGATAAGTAGTGCTGCAAGTTTGATGTTGTGAATTGATAATGAAGTGTAAAACGTGATACTATCAATTTATTCTTTTTCATACCAATTTAACAAAAAAAGTATCAATATGATATGAAAAACGAATGGAATGATACAATTCTCATCAAATTAACAAATTTTGACATGAAATTAAAATTGAAAGGCAGGCAATTTCAATTTTCAGTTTGTATTAAATAACACAACATAAATTTTTTAGAAACTTAAACATAAATTCACAAAAAAGAAGTTGTTGGACGGTTTATTAAGAGTTTCATATGAGTTGCATAACAATGTCTGTGATATCAATTTTAAAACCACAAGAATGAATCAAAACTATAGTTTTAGTTTACTGCAACGACAATGCTTGTTGCACTTTTATTTTTAAAGGTACTCTTCATGGCAAGGTTTACAGATCTAACGGCGACCGATATCACACAATTGGAGCAAAAAAAGCTAGCCAGTTGAGAGCAGTACAACGATATGTAGACTCTGGGAAAAAAAATATAGTAAAATCAAGTACGATCGTATTTACTCCTTCATTTTTTCAACTTAATGGAAACAACTTTGAAATAATGAGAAAAATACTTAAAATAACTATTGTCAACGTTGAAACAAAGTTGAAAGATTTTAAATCAAGGTCTGGCAAACTTAATAAAAAATGGAAAACTTTTGAAATAATCGGAAAACAACTTTGAAATAAGTTTGTTTATTTTTGAATTTAAGCTTTAAATTGAAAACAAGTTTGTTCGTAGTTGTTTCTAAAATTTCCAACTTTACCAGACTTTCATTAACGTTTCTACTTGTTTTAAGGTGGTTATTTTTGATTTTAGGTTGTTTTTTCTCTGGGTGTAGAAAAAGCTTATATCTATACTAGGGATGTCAATTTTCGAGACCTTTGAAAAATTTTTGAAAAATGCAATCCCGGGATCCCGGGATTTGGATTTTTTTCAATTCAACCAAAATTTAGTAAAAAAATGTTATATTAAATCGAATTGAATGGATTTTAATATACCCATACTATAATATTTTGGAAATTGCGCAAATAATCTAAGTTCAAGATTCAATTTTTTTTGGGATTTTTTTTTAATTGAATTTATTACACCTATGATTTGGAATATTAGAAAAAAGTTTGAATATCTTTAAAATATGTAGAATAAAATACTAATTGGAACAGATTTAGTCAGAATCTTGGGTTTCCGGTCAGAATAAGATCAATTAAAAATTTGTCGTTTGATCCACATTTCTCGAACAACTCTTGACCTGAACATTTTGTCGAACATTTTAATATACGAAAACCAATAAATTCAAATGAAACACATTAAATTTCCAAAAATATCCGACTTTTCGAAGTTTTTTCCGGAATGCTTATCAACATTTTTTGGATGAAAAACTATGGTCCTTGCTAAAACTAAACCATTCAGAAAGAAATTATTCATGATTGAAAAAGCTCCTGAATTTGTAAATTTTTTCTAAACAAATAGAATTTAATTGATTTATTTTTTCCCAATGTAAAAGCCATATTTTTGAAAAAATTGCTCATAAAACTTGTCCCGAAAATCCCGGGATTAGTCAGTGCGAATCCCGGGATTTTCGGGACTAACGAAGAAGCGGGTCCCGGGATCCCGGGATTGACATACGTAGGGCTGCCATATTTTAAATAGTGAAAAATAGTACATTGAGTAAAAAAAACTTTAAAATCGGATCATAAATGGTGACAATATGAAGAAATATGTAGCGTATCGACATCTACCAAAAAAATTTTTTTCGGAATCTTCTTCCAAACATGCTTCAAATTATATGGTGTTCGGAAAAATTTATTTTTCGAGACGGTCTACAGTACACTTTTTATCATTCAGTTAAGCGCATTTTAATAAAAAATAAATAAGATTAAAAAACAAGTTTTTTAAAATTAAACCCTTTAACCGACTAAAAAGCAGAAAAAAAATTCCCTTTCAAAAAATTTTCCCCAATTTCGATTTAAAATTAAGGGTTTTTGGCTGGTTTGTTCCTAATGTCAGATTTTGAAGTGGCTAAAAAACCCTTACTTTTAAATCGAAATTGGGGAAATTATTGAACAGGAATTTATTTTCTGCTTTTTAGTCGGTTAAAGGGTTATATTTTAAAAAACTTGTTTTTTATTTTTTTTTATTTTCCCCTTTTTTCAAAAATTTTTTTTAGCCTTGTTTAAAAAAGACCCTTTTTTTCCCCCCTTTTTTTATTTTTTTCCGAATGCGAACCTAAGTAAAAAATTTTAGTCCTGTAGCTTAAAAAATACGAACGTTAGTCCATCACCAACTTTGAAAAGGCTCCCTCCCCTTCCCTTTTATACCCACACCCCCCATCAAAAGCTGTAACATTTTATTTTTATATCGGAAGTTATGCCATGTTTAAGAAAAAGGAGTTTGAGTCCCCCCACGGCCCCCTACGCCTCTGATGGACCCAAAAAGTGTAAAAAAGTTCTCTAGCTCATGTGGAAGTGTATGACAAAGCTCGCCGCAGATTTGAGGATATATATACCGACATATATATTTATATATATATATATATTTATTTATATATATATATATATTTATTTATATATATATATATTTATTTATTATATATATATATAAATATATATAGTCAAGCCAAAGCAAGTTACTATATGGGTTATAAAAAACACACAGTAGAAGTTTAGAAATACCTCAACATAAACAATTTGGTCTCAAGACCCCATTTTGATCCATTTATAGGTGGTTTTGGAGCTTCGTACTTGGAAAAGGTTGACCTTTTTTTCGTTATATGGGAGCCACGCCCAGTTTTTGTTCGATTTGGCTGATTCTCGAACTTGTTCTTACTTTTGAAGTGAAAAACATGTTTCCAAAGTTTCAATGTTTTCTCTTAATTTTTTTTAAGTACGTATCACTTCAAATCGTATACCGTAAATGGTTATATATTTATATTTTCCTCAAACTTTTTTATGTAGATATTGGTATCGTTGAAAACGTCAAACCAATGCCTTCCCTGAATTTTGAGAATTTTTCTGAAAAAAAAGTGTTTTTGGTAAATTTGTATGAAAATTGTCAAATTTCTTGTCATTTGCCGCCTCTTCACTACCACTCCAAAAGTAGAGTGAGCTGAGACAACATCCAAAAGGGCGAGCTGAGACAACAACCTCCTCAGAAAAAAGAATTCTTATTTATTCGGTTGTAGGACACTTACCGGAACACAAAATAGATTTTCCTATTGCTGACGCTGTTTTGTCAAAATACACGACATCAGCAAATTTTTCCATTCAATTTGGAAACGGCTTATTACAGACGTAAGTTTTGCAATTGTGGGTGCAATAATGCAGGAATTTAATAACATGGAGTTTTTAGAAAAACCGACTACAAAAATTCCTTTTGTTGTCATTCAGTTTTGTGTAAGCCATTATGCCAAAAAAGTAGTTAAGGATATAGACCAAATAGTAGGGTAGAAAAGGGCGCATTCGCCACGTTTTTTTCAAAGATTTTAAAAAAATTAACCAATTATCTTTTCTTACAAATTTTTGTACACTTTGAAACTCACATTAATTAACTTTAATATTTTAACGTCTGAAAGCATATATCTAAAAGCTATCCACTACTTTTTCAACGAATTTCAAAAATAGCCAAAATGGCGAAACTGCCCCACCCATGGGGTAGAATCGCCAAGGGGTATAATTTAAAAACGCGCAGACTTTTTTCGATAAATGTAATATTTTATTTAAGTATTGAATATCAGAAGCTAAAATAAAACATTAAACAAATGCCTTAATTACTTTTTTGAGAAAAATTTTTCACAAAATGTAAAAAAAGTTAGTAAATGAGATCCGAGTTAAATATAACTTTCAAACGATTTTTCTAAATAAATTGATGAACTTAAATTATTGATTCTTCTTTTTCTCTTCTTTAAAATTGTATTGGTCGGTTTTGTTATACCAAATACACTGACGTATATACCCCAGGTGCGATTCGGCGAATGTGCCCCAGGTGTTCCCACTCACACAAATTCTTTTTTCATATTTCTACTTTTAAGAAATTGAATCAAGTCGAGCTTTTATTCCATGCATTAATATCAAGGAAATAATACCACAAAGTATTATTTTCCTAATGCAAAAACTGAATTTAATATCACCAAATTTACTTATCCAAAAAAATGTTCGTAGCACCCCTAAAAACAAACAAACAAGTTTTGCCGTGATCACGATTGAGGTAGAAAGGTCATGTACTTAGGGAAGAAACTTTATCGATATATGCGCAAACTACCCATACTGTCAATTTCAAAGTGTTTTTGGTTTAAAAAAAAATGGGGGTGGCATATGCGCCCCAGTGGCGAATCCTCCCCTTTCTACCCTACCTGTCGAAAATTGAAATCTAAGAACTTTCCTCAGGGAAGCTTAAGGATCACTTTTTAATTTCAATTTGTTAAGTTAATGTGAGGAATGGTTTGAATATATATGTTATATCGATACCTTAAAGTACAATCACCATTTCCATGTCCATTTCCATGAAAATCGAGTTTTTGGCATTTTTATTCTGTTTTTGACGACAATCTGTCGGAAAAAATTCAGGCTTCCCTAAATTTAGCCCGAAGCATGGAGTGCACCGTTGAAACGAATGAAAGCGATGGAATCAGAAAATATGCTTCCCAAATTGATGCAAACAACTTGGAAACCACATTCAGGAAGAAATTTTAAAAAATGTCATATTAGATGCAGGCTTCCAAGTCTAATGCAAAATGTCTCCCAGATTGAAAGTTATTGTTTCAGAAATGAACCATTTTTGAATGATGCCTTAAAAGAGCATAAAAATGTCTTTATTATTCCCTAATTATTTGTGAGACATTTTTATACTGTAATTATATATTTCGAAAGCTCGTAATAACGTGTTTAGACCCATTTAACAAAAAAAATAAGGTTCAAATCTTTTTAAAATATTATAAACAAATTTTGACCAAAATTTTTCCGTTGAAACTCCCATTGAAAGTGGTAAATATAGCATATCAGAGGCGCACCCAAGGGGGGATTTTGGGGGTTTGAAACCCCCCCCCCCCGAAATTGTTTCGCATTACCAAACCAAACTGCAGATAAATGTTTTTTAACTTGATTGATAAAAATATATTAATGAAACAAAAACAGCTAAAAAAAAATTCGCAAAAGTTTAAAATGGACAACTGATGA
The DNA here is from genome assembly GCA_951394025.1 of Heteromyza rotundicornis. Classification (NCBI taxonomy): domain Eukaryota; kingdom Metazoa; phylum Arthropoda; class Insecta; order Diptera; family Heleomyzidae; genus Heteromyza; species Heteromyza rotundicornis. Next base: position 32,614,162 of record OX596010.1, read on the forward strand.
TGATTTTCTTGTATTTTTCACCATGTTGCATTCAATAATTGCCAAAATCCTTATGTACTACGATAAAAACAAAAATTTAGTATAGGCCTTTATTAGTCTTTTGATCCGAAAATTATAAAAAGTATTGACACGGCTATGTTTGCCCTTTTGCAAGAATTCCATTTTCAAATCTAAAAAATCAATTTTTGAATCAAACTACAAGTAATTTTTTTGATTCGATTTCAAATCAAAAAATGCTTTTAAAATTTAAGACCACACAGTGTGGGCCATTTTTTCGTGTAATAAAACCATTTTTGATTTGATCCGATTCCTTCAGTTATATTTCATATTTATTTCATATTTGAATTAAAATGCAACCCGGATTGTTCATAAAAACTTCAAATCATCAAATTCCAACTTTAAAATAAGGTTTTGTTTTGTACTGTAATTTTCATGTACGAGGGGATTAAAAAAGAGTACTCGTGTCTCCCAGTTTTTCTGGATCAATTCTTAAAACAGTTTAAATCGCATATTTGCATGTTGCAGTTTTCCCATTCAAAAATTTTTTATTCCTGGGTATGTTCGGGTTTTCAAAAAAAGCCGATTTATGACTTTTGTATGTCTGTCTGTCAGTATGATTGTCGTCTGCAGCTGTCGCACACATAATAAGAATGGAATCCAATCAATAAGAATAAAATGCAATGTATTTATTACATTCTAATGCCTGGTGTTAACTATGTCATTTTGTCTTATATGCAAAAACAGAAATTTCCTGCAAAATAGATTTGAGTATTTTTTCTTTATTGGCTGATTATGGTCAACATAAATATATAGAAATGCACAAAATGGCCATATGCACTATTTTTCAAGACATTTCTCAATTAGGATAAAATTTATTAATAATTATTAATAATTATTAATAATTTTTACAAACATAAGAATATAAGTAGCGTAGGTTCAAGTCGATGGCAGTAACCTTGACGTGGTGACTTGGCTTAGCTATCTTCCAATAATTTGTAAGTCTCAATATTGGAAGTAGTAACCAATAACAGCTTTAAAATTACATTTAATATTCTAAAATTTTTTAAAAAACAACTATATAAGACTGCATTTTCACATTTTTGTCACAATTGCTCTAACACAATGCTTTTGGTCAAAATTAAATTTTCACCTTTGTATGAAAAAAAGTATTTTAAATTTGTAATTAGTCTTAAAAAATGGTAAAAATTATGATTTTAAAACTGCTTATTCGGGCTTTGTCTAGTTTCTTGCATTTATGTGGTTTTAGCGAAAAAAAACGGAATTTAATTTGGTTATAATTACCATCTGAGTCACCCTGTTTTTTGCTTTTTTTCCATATGGTATTTATACATAGTGTTGGTCCGATACCACTAAAGTATCGATGCTTTTACTCATTATATGTATCGAATGGAAAATTCGATACTTCCAAAAATATCGAATAAAAGTATTTGGTATAAAAAAGTGCTTTTTCTTATAAAAATTAAAAATTAATTTTTTGATACAAAAATTTAAAAAAAAAGTTTTTTACTGTTTCTGATAAGAAAAATGGTATTTTATACAAAACCAGTGAAAGAATTATGTTCCGTTCTTCTTTTTCTTTCAGTAGTCGACCGCAGTAGCAAAAAAAAAAGGGTAGAATTTCTTGCAGTGCAGTCACTTTTGTCAGTTTGAAGTAGAGACCGACCGAAATTCGGTTTCGGTTTTTCGGCTTTTCGACCAAAAAAAGCTGTTTCGGCCGTGTTTCGGATTCGGCCGAAAAATAAAATATCGCTTTCGGCCAAATTTCGTTTTCGGCCGAAATTTCTATATTTCTGCCGAAAATTTCGGTTTCATAGAAAAATGTAACAAATAAATAACAAAGATTACACTGATCGACAAAACTGAACTTTTTGTGTGTTAAATATACTTGATAGACAAATTCTTATGTATTTTGCACGCTGGATACGAAAATAATAATACTGAAATTTATACAGCTCAAAAAATGCAATTTTTGTGGCGTTTGCAGGAAAATTGTGCGTGCTGGAAAAATTTAATTAAATATTTTCGGATTTAGCGTATCAAAATACATAAGGAACAACCAAGTGGATAAAAGCGGTATGTAACACAAATTTAAGCATTGATCATAGTTTCGAAGAATCAGAAGCGACAAAGAAGACATGTCCTATCGGAGTAGATCTAATACTCTCGCAATGATTTATAAATTTCTACTCCTCTACTACGGTAGCAGATTTTTCTAATTCCCTCAAGATATTTCCCTCTACTATGGTAAGAAATCTACTCCTCAAAATATTATGTGAGTTTCATACAATGCAAAAGTACTATTCTTTCTACAAATCTGCTTCCCCGACAGAAATTTCTACTACTCTCGTAGAATTTCGAGTACTCTACGCATAAACCCATATCTATTCCCCTCTCTTGAAATCTACTACCCTGAAAGTAATTTCTACTACTCTTGATTTCCACGCATTTGATAGTTTGCTTCTAAATTCATCTAATTCATGATCTGAACTTAAAATGATCGGCCCATATTCATAGTCAAATTAAGCTCCACTTAACTTTAGTAATCTACTAAGTTGACAGATAATACACTGAACTGGCAGCTACTAAGCTGGTTCTAAAGTTTAGCAGCTACTAAATTTGACTATGAATATGCGATCGATTTCAGCCTACTGATAAGCTTAATTATGTACCACTTTATTACATTAAAACTCACAATTGTTTCTTTTATTTTTTCGGTTTCGGCCAAAATTAATAAAATGAAAATTCGGCCATTTCGGTTTCGGCCGAAAAAAAAAATAAACAATATCCGCCATTTCGGTTTCGGCCGAAATTAAAAAAAGCGATTTCGGTCGGTCTCTAGTTTGAAGCATAAAAAAATGGTATCGATACCAAATATTTGATCGCTACCAAGTAAAATACTCGTTAGAGGTATCGAGGACAAAATACCCGGAAAAAAAATAAAAGTATCGAGTATGTACTTGTATCGGAACAACACTAGGTATTTAGCAACGTTGCTATTTTGGACGTAGGTAACATTTGTATTTCCAGCAGATTATTTATTGAATAAAGAATAAAAAAGTAGTACAAACACTTTTTTTTTGGATTAATTATTCAGTTTTATTGCACACTAAATTTCTGAAATGGATTATGATGTAAGTAAATTAAAAATACTTTGACAATATAAGCAGTTTAATTTGCTTCCTGTCTGTCTTACCAAAATTAAAAATTTATAAATACTGACAATACTCTGTACTAAATATAGGCCGTGCCAACTGTAATTCCTGCTGAGCCACTCGACGTCGAGGCTGACAGTGCAGCTTTGCGTGGAGCCATGAAGGGTTTTGGTACCGATGAGCAGGCTATCATCGATATTCTCACGCAACGCTCCAACGGACAGCGCCAACTGATTAAAGACCATTTCCTACGCGAATACGGTCGCGATCTCATCGAAGACCTTAAGAGCGAACTGGGCGGTAAGTTCGAGGATGTGATTTTGGCGTTAATGTTGCCGCCGGTGGAATACTTGTGCAAACAATTGCACAAAGCAATGTCGGGTATTGGTACTAACGAAAGCGCACTGGTCGAAATTCTGTGCACCAAGACAAACGAGGAGATGGGTGAAATTGTGACTACCTACGAAAACAAATACGACCGGCCGCTGGCCGAGCACATGTGCAGCGAGACGTCTGGACACTTTCGTCGTCTGCTTACATTGATTGTGACCGGTGTTCGCGATCCCATTGACACGATAGATGCTGGTAAGGCTCAGGAGCAGGCAGAAGCTTTGTATGCCGCTGGCGAAGCAAAACTGGGCACGGACGAAGAAGTGTTCAATCGCATTTTGGCCCACGGCAGCTTCGCACAGTTGCGTCTGGTTTTCGATGCTTACAAACATCTGTCAGGGCAGACTATCGAACAGGCCATTAAACATGAAATGAGCGGTGAATTACACGAAGCTATGATGGCAATTGGTTAGTCATTCTAAAATGTTGTTTTCTAATCTAATCGTGTTCTTACTTACAGTTGAATGTGTTCAGTCGCCGCCCGCATTTTTTGCGAATCGTCTTTTCCGCGCCATGGACGGAATGGGCACAGATGACACCACTTTGATACGCATTATAGTCGGACGTTCGGAAATAGATTTGGGCAACATTAAGGAGGAATTCGAGCGGCTATACGATCGCACGCTAATCAGCGCAGTTCGGGTAAAGATTATGCTTATGCCCTTATTATGTAACACGAAAGTGAGTGCGAATCCGTTCGCCAACAGCAGACCAGTTCAAAAACTTAGAAACGTTCCGATTGGACTTATTTGGTTCCTTTGTCGTGTGAAGTTTGGAGCCAATCAGATAAAGAGAAGTCGGAATGCATTTCTTTGTCTCCATACAAAAATTAAAAATACTGTAAATAGTGCTCGATTTTCGATTACACTTTATATACTAGTTCATTTGGGGTCGCTTGGAGCCAAACTTTACCATTCACCATTTTTATATTTAAGGGTTCCAAACTTGCCCAATCGGACCATCGAGCACTGATTTTGAACAAAGATCCATGCGACTCTGAACAACTCTAGGCAACCTTGTGTAGTGAGAAGTGAGCACAAATCTGCCTCCCCCGCATCCACTTTCGTGTTACATAATAATGCCGTTAACTTCTTCCTTTCCCCGCAGTCTTTACTAAATTTTATGTATTTCTTTTCCACGCAGTCGGAAACTTCGGGTGATTATAAACGGACTCTTTGCGCCATCATCGGCGGTGCCTAAATCGAAATATCATATTACTAGCTGAATCTCACCGAAGAAGCCTTATCCCTTCCTTTTTTCCATGCTCAGTATTCTCAGCTTTGTGTGGATATTAGATTTTACGTCATTTGGCTTAGAACCTTCGGAAAAACATTTGGTGGCTATCGGATAACGTTCAACGTACACGTTCTGACTTGGCCGAAAAGTTATTGGCGGAGGTTTTAGCAAAATAAAACGTTTTGAAATTTATTTTAGCGACCACTCCAGTCCAACATGTTTTTATGTCTAAAAGTATTAAATAACATAGTGTTGAATTTTCAATTTAATAAACCGTCTTAGTTAAATAATAGTCGAGCCCACTTAAGTGAAACATAAATTGAATCCCCATGATTTCTTTTCCTTTCAAATACAAATTATTTCTCTTCACTGAAACCCGCTTAACTAAAACATAATTTCATTCCAAAATCAATAATTCATACCAATTTAACTCCGCATAAATGAAACACGCCCTAAAAATTGTATTTTGATTGATACTTTTATTTTATTAATACAAAATTAAGTTCATGAAAGAAAATTTAATGTGTAGTCAAAGAAAAAACGCTGCTCTCATGGATCCATACATTATTCGTGAAGAAATGAAATCCTACCTTTGCCTTTGGCCTTATTTGTTTCCCATTTACGAGAAACAAATTTCGGCAAAAACTGATAATTTGGCTTAAACCGTACTTCGTTTTAGTGAAATATTTTTCTGTTTACAAAATTCGCTTAAGTGAAATATTTTTCAGTTATCCAAAATCGCTTAAGTGAATTCTCATATTTCTCATGTACATAATAATTCTTCAAAAATACAGTTTTGATAATATTAATTATGCATTTGATAGGGGAAAAACATAACTTTAAAAAACTTGAAAACTTTTTACAATCGGATGTAAACTCATCACGCAGACAGGTTCACTAAACCACGTAATTATTGAATTATTAACTTAAAATTTCGTCAATAAGTGTTTTTTTTATCCCACAAATTATGCTTCAAATTCTGTTTTGCATATAAACCCGCTCTCTAGTGATAAGAGAGATTATGTCAAGCTGAAGCTTCGAATATTTTATTTTGGACTACAAAAGTCTCCATCGCTCTTTACTAGGGCTTGTAATTTTGCTACGGCAATTCCGGGATTGAAAAATTGCAATCCCGGGATTTGAAAAACTAAGAAGAAAAATTTTTTTTGGCCAGAAAATTATGTAAAATCTATGGAAATCGTATTTTTTTAATGAAAACTTGCCCAAATGAATGAAAATAAAATTTTAAAAACGAAATTCACTTACATTTTTTTCAATAAAAAGTGTCTTTAAAAATTTAAAAACAATCCAACTCCTAATCGCCAATTTATTGCATGTGGTACTTTTATCGAAAATCTATCACAACAGAATCTCTTCCACATACATAGAATATGCAAATTGTAAATGAAACAGTGACAAAATTAGCTTACAATTTTATCGTTTGCTGTAAAATTTCAAAAATCACACATTATTAAATCCATGTTTTTGTTCAAAATGTATGGAAAAATTCGGAAAATTTAACCAAATTCTGTAATTTCCGGGATTTTAGTCCTTACAATCCCGGGACTGTCGGGACACGAAAAAGTCCGAGATCCCGGGATTGCAACCGCTACCCTTTACCCACACTCAGGGTTGCCACATGCTAAATGATCTTGGTCTGGATTTTGAAAAAAAAAATATCTGGTCGTTTTCAACTGGACATTCAAAGAAAAAGTCGGAAATTTTTTTTTATTTTAATGGAATATTTTTAAGAAATAGTAAAGCAGCAATTGAATGGCTATATTCAATGTATGGTACCTCCTTACCTTAAAAAAAAACAATTAAATTACATAGCTTATTATGAAAAAAAACACCCTTCACAGGTCTATTCTGGAGCGGTTAGAAGTTTGTAATAAGGTAATAAACCTTCTCATTGACATGCAACAAACATATAAACGCACCAGAATAGACCTGTAAATTTGTCTTTTCTCAGTTTTGAAAGACGGTCAAAGTTTTACAACTTCAGTACAATGATATTCTTTCCACAAATATTTTGTAGTTGTAACGCTTCTAACAATTTACTGGCCTTTTCTGTTTTTAAAAATGTGTAGAACTCTTTGCAGTTTTCATTATAGTTTAGTCTGATAATTCTGTGGTCGAAAGCAATAAGCACTTAAGTCGAAACAAAATTTCAAAATGGTCAACTTTTTAAAGTGTGGTGAGGTGTGGTTCCATAAATATTTCAGAAGACTATTCGAATGTGTAGAATAACGTACACTGTCTTTTCCAACTCATTCTTAATTACTTAAGAGGATATTGTCTTTGGCCGCAGAAATATTTCAGATTTTATGAAATCAGCCATCAATCTACTTCTTTCCTTAGGGTAAAAGTTATTTAAAAACTCATTCGCAGTAATTGAAAAAGTAAAACTATTTGACAGAAAACTTTATCTTAAAACGAGAACGCTATTAGGTTTTCTGACTTATTTTATTTTTTGTCTGGACAAATTATTGAAAAACTGGACTCTGGACACAAGACAAGATTCGTCTGGACAATCCAGACTGTGTGGCAACCCTACCCACACATCACTCTTTCGGCGTATGCAATTTTATTTTGTCAATACGATTTTCGTCATTGTTGTTTAAAGAAATAGCAAATTATTCCACATTTTGGGATAATGGTTTCAAGTCGCACCCTACGGCTCTGGCGGACCCAGCCGCGCATTTATTTTGTGTAAGTCCCATTCTAAAACGCCTTTTTAATGTATTTTTTATACCCTGCACACTAGACCTGTTCAGAATCGTATGGAGCTTTCTTCAAAATCAGTGCTCCATGGTCCGATTAAGCTAGTTTGGCTAATCGGATAAAGAGAAGTCGGCGCGGAATGCACTTCTTTTTCCCCATACAAAAAAGAAAAACATTGGAAATAGTGCTCGGATTTTGAGGACACTTTATATATTGGTTAATTTGGGGTCGCTGATCTTAAATATGAACTCGGTTTGAATGTAACACAATTGATTTGCCAATAATTGCATTTCAAATCGAAATTTTCTTATTTTTTAAAATTGTCTGGTAGCTGAATGCAAGCTTTGATTTTAACATTATTTTTATCTTTAATAGATCTGACATATCTTATTCCACATGTTTTAACCGAATCTAAAAAAGTGTCATCAAAAAAAATAAGTGAATTCCGCGCCGACTTCTCTTTATCCGATTGGCTCCAAACTTCACATACAGTGACCGACAAAAGTCTACATACGACCCACATTTTCGCGATTCTACGAGTCCAGGATCTTTTTGAAAAAAAGTAATAATGTAGTTTTGTTTGGTAGTCCATTTAATAAATAAATCCAAAAAAAAATTTTACTTTTATACAAAATTATAAAAATATTCACTTAAAACTAAAATAAAGCAATGACAAAAGTCTATATACTACAGTGACTCACAGTGAAAATCATACAGTTACATTTTTTTGATTCGTAAGTTAATATAAAAATAATGGAACAAGTTAGATTTTTGTCTTTTTTTTTTATTAATAAACAAAGTATACAAAAGCATAAAATATAATAAAAAATAATAATTCATTCACAAAAATTGAAAAAAAAATTAATTAAACAAAAGACTTTATATTTCAGGCCACACTATAAATCATACACTTACACAAACTATACTGAAAAGTAAAAGATACTCAGTATTAATACTTAGTGGGTTGTCCATTTTGCTTGATGACATCCTTTAGACGGTTCCCCATTGATTTGACCAACTTCTCTGTGTAGGTGCTGCTGATCTTCGACCACTCCAGCCGTAGTGCATTTTTTAAGGATTCTTTGTTGGTTATGTTATGTTTTCTTATATTCATTTCCAAAATATGCCATAAATTTTCGATTACGTTCAAATCTGGGGACTGAGGAGGGGTTTTGATAACTCTTGGACAGTTGTACAGTAACCATTCCTTTACAACAAGTGCGGTATGTTTGGGATCATTATCTTGGTAAAAGTGGAAAGTGTCCCGGATGCCCAAATTTCTGGCACTTTAATGGACATTTTTTTTCAGCACTTTAATGGACTTTTTTTTTTCAGTAGGTCGAGATACATCCACTTATCCATATTTCCCTCGATAAAGTGTAAGTTTCCAACCCCGGATGCCGACATGCACCCCCAAACCATTACGTGTCCACCACCGTGTTTTACGGTCGGTCTCATGTTTTTAAATTTCAGCTCTTCGCGGGGTTTTCTCCACACATTAACTCGTCCATCTTCTGGAAACATGTGCTATTCACAGATGAGAGTAAATTCAACATTTTTGGATCTGATGGACAAGTCAATATGCGGAGAAAACCCCGCGAAGAGCTGAAATTTAAAAACATGAGACCGACCGTCAAACACGGTGGTGGACACGTAATGGTTTGGGGGTGCATGTCGGCATCCGGTGTTGGAAACTTACACTTTATCGAGGGAAATATGGATAAGTGGATGTATCTCGACCTACTGAAAAAAAAAAGTCCATTAAAGTGCCAGAAATTTCGGCATCCGGGACACTTTCCACTTTTACCAAGATAATGATCCCAAACATACCGCACTTGTTGTAAAGGAATGGTTACTGTACAACTGTCCAAGAGTTATCAAAACCCCTCCTCAGTCCCCAGATTTGAACGTAATCGAAAATTTATGGCAAATTTTGGAAATGAATATAAGAAAACATAACATAACCAACAAAGAAAACTTAAAAAATGCACTACGGCTGGAGTGGTCGAAGATCAGCAGCACCTACACAGATAAGTTGGTCAAATCAATGGGGAACCGTCTAAAGGATGTCATCAAGCAAAATGGACAACCCACTAAGTATTAATACTGAGTATCTTTTACTTTTCAGTATAGTTTGTGTAAGTGTATGATTTATAGTGTGGCCTAAAATATGAAGTTTTTTGTTTTATTAATTTTTTTTTTAATTTTTGTGAATGAATTATTATTTTTTATTATATTTTATGCTTTTGTATACTTTGTTTATTAATAAAAAAAAAAGACAGAAATCTAACTTGTTCCATTATTTTTATATTAACTTACGAATCAGAAAAATGTAACTGTATGATTTTCACTGTGAGTCACTGTATATATAAACTAATAGAAAATACTTAAATTAAGAAACTTTTTTCTAAATATTATTTGGTTTTAATATTTTGTTGGCCCACCACGAGCATCTATAACTGCCTGCAGTCGTCTGGGCATTGAATTGACCAAATTTTCGGTTTCACTTGGCGCTATATTGCGCCACTCCTCCTTGAGCTACTCCTTCAGCCACAAATTTAGTAATAAAACACCGAAATGAAAAAAAATCTCTTGTGGAAATTGCTAAATTATTAAATTTAAGCAAAGCTACTATTCAAACCGTAGTTAATAACTACAATGGGACTGGTAGTACAGAAAACAAACCGCGCAGTGGACGACCAAAGAAGCTTAGCAGAAGATACACCAGTTTCATTCTCAAAGAAGTAGACCAGAATCCCAAGGAGAATGCCACAAAGTTAGCCGAAAAGATAGTACTAAGAGCGGGAGCAGTTCTACATCCAAGAACCATCCAAAGAACGTTGAATACCAAATTCTGTAATTTCCGGGATTTGTGTGGAGAAAACCCCGCGAAGAGCTGAAATTTAAAAACATGAGACCGACCGTAAAACACGGTGGTGGACACGTAATGGTTTGGGGGTGCATGTCGGCATCCGGGGTTGGAAACTTACACTTTATCGAGGGAAATATGGATAAGTGGATGTATCTCGACCTACTGAAAAAAAAAAGTCCATTAAAGTGCTGAAAAAAAATGTCCATTAAAGTGCCAGAAATTTGGGCATCCGGGACACTTTCCACTTTTACCAAGATAATGATCCCAAACATACCGCACTTGTTGTAAAGGAATGGTTACTGTACAACTGTCCAAGAGTTATCAAAACCCCTCCTCAGTCCCCAGATTTGAACGTAATCGAAAATTTATGGCATATTTTGGAAATGAATATAAGAAAACATAACATAACCAACAAAGAATCCTTAAAAAATGCACTACGGCTGGAGTGGTCGAAGATCAGCAGCACCTACACAGAGAAGTTGGTCAAATCAATGGGGAACCGTCTAAAGGATGTCATCAAGCAAAATGGACAACCCACTAAGTATTAATACTGAGTATCTTTTACTTTTCAGTATAGTTTGTGTAAGTGTATGATTTATAGTGTGGCCTGAAATATAAAGTCTTTTGTTTAATTAATTTTTTTTTCAATTTTTGTGAATGAATTATTATTTTTTATTATATTTTATGCTTTTGTATACTTTGTTTATTAATAAAAAAAAAAGACAAAAATCTAACTTGTTCCATTATTTTTATATTAACTTACGAATCAAAAAAATGTAACTGTATGATTTTCACTGTGAGTCACTGTATATATAAACTAATAGAAAATACTTAAATTAAGAAACTTTTTTCTAAATATTATTTGGTTTTAATATTTTGTTGGCCCACCACGAGCATCTATAACTGCCTGCAGTCGTCTGGGCATTGAATTGACCAAATTTTCGGTTTCACTTGGCGTTATATTGCGCCACTCCTCCTTGAGCTACTCCTTCAGCCACAAATTTAGTAATAAAACACCGAAATGAAAAAAAATCTCTTGTGGAAATTGCTAAATTATTAAATTTAAGCAAAGCTACTATTCAAACCGTAGTTAATAACTACAATGGGACTGGTAGTACAGAAAACAAACCGCGCAGTGGACGACCAAAGAAGCTTAGCAGAAGATACACCAGTTTCATTCTCAAAGAAGTAGACCAGAATCCCAAGGAGAATGCCACAAAGTTAGCCGAAAAGATAGTACTAAGAGCGGGAGCAGTTCTACATCCAAGAACCATCCAAAGAACGTTGAATGCCAACGGTTTCCACAGTCGGACTCCTCGGAAAAAACCCCTTATTAGCAAAAAAAACCGTAAGCTTCGCTTGGAATTCGCCCAGAGGTACATTGACAAGGGAATCGACTTCTGGAAACGGGTTTTGTTTATCAAAATATAATATATTTGGAAGTGACGGCAGAGATAAAGTTTGGCGAAAACCTAATACAGCCATGGATCCAAAGCATTTAGTTCCTACAGTGAAACATGGTGGTGGCAGTGTGATGGTTTGGGGTGCCGTCGCAGCATCTGTAGTGGGCAGGTTGGTGTTTATCGAGGGAATTATGGATCGGTACCTCTATAAATCCACTTTAGAAGAACATCTGAAGCCATCGGTTGATATTTTGAATCTTGGTAACCAATGGATTTTCCACCAAGACAATGATCCTAAACATACAGCTCACATCGTCAGAGATTGGCTGCTTTATTATGCCCCACGTCAATTGTACCCACCACCTCAAAGCCCGGACTTAAATGTTATTGAGCACGTTTGGGAAATACTACAAAGAAAAATCCGAAAACACCACATTACTAGTGCACCAATGCTGAAGGAGAAGCTCAAGGAGGAGTGGCGCAATATAACGCCAAGTGAAACCGAAAATTTGGTCAATTCAATGCCCAGACGACTGCAGGCAGTTATAGATGCTCGTGGTGGGCCAACAAAATATTAAAACCAAAAAATATTTAGAAAAAAGTTCCTTAATTTAAGTATTTTCTATTAGTTTATATATCGTATGTAGACTTTTGTCATTGCTTTATTTTAGTTTTAGGTGAATATTTTTATAATTTTGTATAAAAGTAAAATTTTTTTTTTGGATTTATTTATTAAATGGACTACCACACAAAACTACATTATTACTTTTTTTCAAAAAGATCCTGGACTCATAGAATCGCGAAAATGTGGGTCGTATGTAGAGACCGACCAAAATCGCTTTTTTTAATTTCGGCCGAAACCGAAATGGCCGAAATTTTCTTCTTTTTTTTCGGCCGAAACCGAAAAATTTTAATTTTTTTAATTTTGGCCGAAACCGAAAAAATAATAGAAAAAAATTTTGAATTTAAATGTAATAAAGTAGTACATAATTAAGCGCATAAGTAGGTTGAAATCGATCATTTTAAGTTCAGATCATGAATTAGATGAATTTAGAAGCAATGAATTTGAAGGGGCAGGGTTCTCACCTTTTGCTACGACGAGAGTAGTAGATATTCGATTTTAGGGGAGTATATTTGAAGAAAGGAGAGTAGATTTAATTTTTTTTGCGTAGAGTAGTAGAAATTCTGTCAGGGTAGTAGATTTAGATATGCGTTTCTGCGTAGAGTACTACAAATTCTACGAGAGTAGTAGAAATTTCTGCCGGTGAAGCAGATTTGTTGAAAGAGTAGTAGTTTTGCATTGTATGAAACTCACATAATATTTTGAGGAGTAGATTTCTTACAATAGTAGTAGAACATATCTTGAGGGAAGTCGAAAAATCTACTACCGTAGTAAAGGAGTAGAAATTTAAAAATCTTCGCGAGAGTAGTAGATCTATTCTAAAGTTTTCCATTTTTCCTTTTTCAATACAATTTGGGGTCATGTCTTCTGATTCCTCGAAACTATGATAAATTCTTAAATTTGTGTTACATACCGATTTTATCCACTTGGTTGTTCCTTGTGTATTTTTCATTATTATTTTCGTATTCAGCGTGGCAAAATACATAAAAATTTGTCTATCAAGTTTAGTTACCACATAAAAAGTTCAGTTTTGTCGGTATGTGTAATCTTTGTTATTTATTTTTTACATTTTTCGTATCAAACCGAAATTTTCGGCGGAAATATCGAAATTTGGCCGAAAACGATATTTTATTTTTCGGCCGAATCCGAAACACGGCCGAAACAGCTTTTTTTGGCCGAAAAGCCGAAACCGAATTTCGGTCGGTCTCTAGTCGTATGTAGACTTTTGTCGGTCACTGTAAGTCATTTTTATTTGCAAAGGAACCAAACTGACCCAATCGGACAGTTCCTAAGTTTTTGAACCGGTCTACTGCACACTAGGGTATATTAGGGCGATTCTTTTAAAGTGGGAAACCCATCGGAAACGATTCAGTTGAGCAGTCAAAACATATGAAATTTGACAGTTCTTTTAAGCAACTGCTCGAGTTTAATTATTATTTTTAATAATTAATTCCGAAAATTCACTTGGTTTCAGTAATATAAAAGTAAGTATATTTTTAATGATTATTCAATATTGGATTCCGAAGTCTGCCATAGCAGTGCTTCTCAAGTTGAAGCTTCGAATTGGAATCTTCTCTCTGTCGATGCCAAAATCTCATCTTTCCAGCCTGGCAGCGATGATCCAATCTCAATTCCAACTTCCCAGAAAAGTTTATTTTACTTCTCAAAATAAACTTTTCTGGTTTTGTTGTGTTTTTACATTAGATACAGTGGCAATATCAGCCACTGTATAATTATATATAACTCGAGGGGTTTCCCACTATAAATGAATACCCTTATTGTTTTTGTCACACCGTTCGTAACGCTCATATGGAGGCTTGACCGGAATGGAAAACTATATATATCCTTGATCAGCATCACCTCCTGAGTTGATTAGGCCATGTCTGTCATTTCGCACGATAACTGTCGTAACTTTTGAGCTATCGACTCCAAATTTGGCATTCCTCTTTTTTTGGCGAATGGTTGGACGGTATTGAAAATGGGCAACATAAGATAAGAATCACGCCTTCCTCCCAAGAACCAAAGCTTGCATTCAACTGCCAGGCAATTTAAAAAAATAAGTAAACTTCGATTTGAATTGCAATTATCGGCAAAATTAACAGTGTTACGTTCAAACCAACTTCATATTTGAGATCAGCGACCCCAAATTAACTAGTGTCATCAAAATCCGAGCACTATTTCCAATGTTTTTCATTTTTGTATGGGGAGAAAGAAGTGCCATCCGCGCCGACTTTTCTTTATCCGATTGGCTCCAAACTTCACATAAGTCATTTTTATATACAAAGGAGGGTATTTTAGCTTCGGTCAGATCGAAGATAATGCTCTTACTAGTTTTACTTTGCGTCGATTTTTTCATCCTTGGGGCTTTGAAGCCACGTCTAAAAAGCTATATTTTTCTCCAAAAATATTACAATTTAGCCTTTTCCCACAAAGCAAAGTGCACTTATTAAATTTAAAAAAAATGGTCCATACCAATAATTGGTTTATATTGCATACTTTTGTGATGATTGAACTAACCGTTTACGTTTGATCTGATTTAAATCATTTATTTACAATTTAAGGTATCAAATATTTTTATCCTTAAATTAGGTTTTATTTTTTTTTGTTTATTTTTATAGTTAAGGCATTAACTTTGCGGATGTGGGGCTGTAAAAAGCCTCAATGAGGATGCGGTGGGCAGGCGTTAAAATGGCGGATGTTTTAAAAAAAAACTTTTTGTCCTTTTTTATTTTTATATTAGGGCAATTCACGAGTTGGTATTGCAGAAATGCAGAAGTGCAAATACAAATATATATTGGATATTTTTGTATCACACCAACAATATATACAGATTTGGATTCGGCATTGCATATAAAAGCTATACGTTTTCTGTGTTGCATATTTGCTCGAGCGTAGGAAATGCAAATCTGTATATTTTATTGCTGTGGTGTAAAAATATCCAATGAATATTTGTATTTGCACTTCTGCAAGACCCTTTGCACCAACTCGTGCATTGCCCTATTGTGTATTTTGACGTTTTGAAATGAAATTTTGCCTCGCTCCCATATAGTTCCCAAGATTTTACATTTAAAGTATCGAAATTTCCGAAATTCCGGGGTGCGAATGTGGGTGTCAAAAATATGTCATTTGCTGGTGTATACGCAGCTGTCAAATTGATGCGGGTGCGGCTCCGGTACCATATCAATTTATGGAACAGGAACCGATACCGAAATTTTAGGAAATCTGGAAAACGGAAACGAAACCGAAACCAAACCCGTTGGCAACAAATTTGCCTAACGGTCTAAAAATTTTCAATATCAAATATATTGCATATGTGCTTAAATTTATATAAGTATTACATTAAAAAATGAATTTTTTTAACAAAAAAAAATTGTTCCTAAAAAATACATTAAATATATTTACATTTACGTATATATTAAAGTTAATCAAAGTCAAATTCATTGTAAGTGTGCATTTATTTACATCAATTCTATCCATGACAGTTCAAAATACATTTTTTTTTTAACATAAACTTTTACATAAAATACATATACTATAATGCATACAATAGGTATATAATATAAAAATGCTGAAATGCTGTAGCAACTGTCGCAAAATTCAAATTTAGACACGTACAAAAAAATATACCATTAAATGGAATTGTTGCCAAATAGCAACACATGCATTTTAAAAAATCGCCACAGCTACGAGAATTAAATTTTTGAATTTTTAAAAATGCAAACATGTAGTATGACTATTTCTTTACATTATTGCATCAACACTTTTTTTAAAATAATTTTTTTTAAACAATTAAATTTAAATTTCTTAAGTGATGTTTTCGGTAAAAAATTTCTCGCGTCATATGGTGCAATAAAAAACGGAAATTATTGCTATTCAACAAACCGCAAACAAATTTTTATACAGAAATACTTCTAATAAACCAAAGAAAAGAATGGCAATAACTTTTTTTTTGTAAATTAAACCGAGACTGGTCCACGTAGTCTTAAAGTGTGATGTTGCCATATGGTAACAAATTCGCGAAAGGGGTTAATGGCACTAAACTAAACCGTTCATATATTCAAAACGAAAGATCGTAAAAACGTGAGTAAAAGTTTGTTTTGAAGAGACATGTTAGCACTAAACGATGAAGTAAACATTTTTTTGTCTTACATAAAATTAAAAAAACAGTTTTGAAGAGTTTAGAACAGCTCTGGGTGGTTTTTGAATTTTGGCCGCAGAAATGTGTTTGAAAATCTACTGTGCACTGATAAGGCGGACCGAGATTAAAAGTTCTCACTTGTCAGCAGTGTTGCATAAAAAGAGAATAGACTCAAAAAATGTCTACACTACAAATAAAAAAATACTTTTGGGATCCTCATGAATATAAAAAATGCTACCCACAAATAGAATTTTTCGATTTTCACATTTTACTTTAACTTTTTATAAAGTGTGTGAAACTCAGAATACAACTTTGAATGGAAAACTTATGTTTTAAAAAAGGGGTTGGTGGGCAAACCACCCGGAGCATTTACGCAAGAACAAAAAGTGTGAGCGAACCAATAGAGAATGAAAATAAACAACAAAAATCCACTCAGCGGGCAAATACAAATTCAACAACTGTATCTACGCGATATGAATTCAAAAACACATTTTGTAATTGCAAAGTGAGCGACAACGACGACAGACATTTCACATTTCAGTTCGACGATAGCGCACGCCGGAAAAAGTACGGAACAGTCGAGTGAAATTTTCAGCTCGGCAACGGACTTCAATTATTCGCAGTTCTCGGCAAATTAATTTTGCAACAAAAACTGCAGAAAGTGTAACTTTTGCAATAGCTTCTTAATTTAAAAAAAAGATAATTTCAACCTTAAAGGAGAAAATGGAGTTCGACGCATGTAGGATTATTGGCACCATTGCCGTTTCGATAGTGGGCTTCCAATTCCTCACTGTAGTGCTGCCATGGCTGTACTACAACATAATCGGGCCCATGTTCCTGGGGCCGAAGGTCGATGTGCGTCGAATGGGCGATTGGGCGGGTATGCTTCTTGGTATTCACGTTGTCGTTGGCTTTTGTTAATCACCAAACTACAGTTTTGTCCTTTTCTTTTATATCGTTCTTGTGATAAATGTCTCATATTTTTGTTGGTGATAAGCAAATTTTGATTAGACATATTTTATGTGAACTTTGATAAGTGTTATTTTTTAAATTTTAATTTTAACACATTTTAACATTTTGGTTGCAGTTGTTACCGGTGCCACGGATGGAATTGGGAAGTCGTATGCTAAAGCGGTATGTTGTTGTAGACTTTATTGATTTTTCCTTCAAATATTGGGATTAATGAGTGTCAAACGGAGGAAATAAAAAATTCTGATTGCTGTTTGTCAATTGTACATTGTTTAGTTCATAATGATTTCCATTTTACTGTTTTTTTTAAAAGATCAGATCGATAAGGGAATCAGGTTTTTTTTTAAATGGCAAGAAACAAACTTAAGAACAGTCACATTTTCATACAGTGGCCCCAACTCAGGAAAATGTTGGGATGGGTGGAGTACGTTCATCTGACCACTAAAAAAAACAATCTTTGATGACGTCACACTTTAGTCAATACCTATCGAATCACTTTTTAACAATATGCGAAAGCTGACTTTTATGAAAAATTAATTTTCGGACAAACTGTGCTAAAGGAAGTCTTGAAGGGAGTTCCCCTCCAATTGCACTTGATAACATAATAAATATTTATCCTTTTAGCAATGACTAAAAATTCAACCGTAAGCAAGGACTGATTTTTTCTGCAGTAACAAAGATACCAGCACCAAAAACTTGAAAGGAATTTTTAGTTATTTTTTATTATTCCAAATATCTGGTTTGTTGGTTGTACATGTATTTTCCCTTTTTCCTAAGAAATATAGAGGTTTTTTCTTGACCGTTTTTTAATGGGAGGGCACTGCCCTTACGATGGTAATTGAATAGCAAATTTCAGAGCTGTAGATTGGGCTTTTTCACACGTTTTATTACAATTTTTTTGTTGAACCTAAAAAAGGTTACAAAGAACAGTTTTGTGAAAAATTTTCAATTCTATAGAGCGGAATGCATTTCAACAATTGATTTTGATAAAAACCCTGTAACCCTGTTTGAAAGCTGTGGGGAATTGAACCCGTTTCAAGTTAATTATAAACTACACTGAGAAAAAAATTAACTTCCATATTATATATGCAGTTTGGTTCCATAGAAAATTCTCTACAAAAAAATTCTTAAATAATTTTGGCCATTTGATCAATAGTTTTTCCGATTTTGGAAGTTGTCTTTGATTTTTATACCCTACACCTCATGAGGTATGGGTATATTCACTTTGGTCTGATGTTTGTAACACCAAGAAGGAGAGCTATCCGGTATGGAAAAGTATATATATTCTTGATCAGAGTCACCGGCGGCCGAAATTTTAAGATTTCATCAAAACTGTAAGAAATTTTGTATAGTGAGGTTTTTGGGGTCGCTGATTTCGAATTTGATGTCGCATTTTCAAAATTTAAGATGGCAGAATTGGGATTACATCTAAAAAAGTACATTCCAACATCCACACTGTTTCACGTTCTAGTTTATAACTGAGTAGTTTGGATTTTTTCAAAGCGATACCCGTTTCAAATCATAACCATGAAGTTCTGGATTTTGTTTCCTCAGTGTAGTTATTCATTAGCCAGTATACTGTCTATATAACTGTTTTCATTGTTGAGAACTCACTATTTTACCACATCGAAGCCCTCCACAGTTTTAACTTCACAAACATTTTATCTGCATTTTTTTTTCTCTCATCTTTTATTTCTATAAATTAATTCTCAAAGATTTTTATAAAATAAATGATTTTTCATTGAATTTTCCGGGGTTCGGACCAACGACCTTTTCATTTGTATTATTTAGGGGGGATTCAATATTTTTAAAAACTTTTAAAAACTTTTTATATTCGCCAAAAAAGGGATCCTTAGTTAAATTGTTACCCAACTATCAAGCTGCCCTCGCAATAGCAACTAGCAACGTCAGTGAGCAAAGCTACAATATTTGCTTTGCTGATGGCCCTAATGAATATGTGAACTATGCGAACTATATGTGAACTATGAATATGTGTACGTAAAATCTAATTCGTTAAAACAAACTGAATTGAATTTGTGTATGTATGTACATATATTATTCCCGGATTCACTATGACATTTCTATTTATTTATTCATATTCAGTCAACTATTGAATTATTCATCTGACTGTCTACCCCAAATCGTTTTCGATCGTGTCATTTTAAAAATTAGGTACGTATTATTTTAATTAAATTATTAAACACCAAAGTTCCTCAATACGCATTTGAAAAGAAAAAGCCAAACTACATTTTATATCGGCGATGATTTCAGCTCTGTTGCAATTTCCAAACATTCGGTATGCGGGCTAGCACCAAAACTACAACAAAACGTGCATTAAATTCTAAATTAGCCCCGAGTTCAATGAATGCTAATAACAACTTAAACGCAAACGAAATCAGAATTGAGAAGTGCTGACAGTTCCTTTTCTTTGATAATGAACTGCTCAAAACAGAGGAGTGCACGCAAGTATTGACAGTTTCACCTGACGCGTAAAATACGTTCCGGTTGAATAGTTTCTTACAATAAGAAAAATGCATTAAAATAAATATAGATTTTGTTGGCAAGCCGTTTCTAAATGTTAACATTAACACATAATTCACACCAAAAAAGATGAGACGCAATTCAACCCCGTCATTACGATATTCAAATAATCAACGGGTGTAGTTAACGACGACATTTTGAGACTATTTACCTTTTATTGATTGTTGACAATTGGTATTGTGAATCTATCTGGGCAGGGTGTCAGGTGGCATTGTCAAATACTTACCAAATGCATCTGCCTCAAGTTCAAAATCACTTCTAATGCAATTTTCTTAAACAAACACTAGGAAGTAAGTACGTAGAATCAAAACAAAAATTGCCTAAGTATATGCAATTTCGCACATGCATTAAAACTTAAAAGCATTTTCCCAATTTACTGAATGCACTTAATGTCATCAGCATGTGCAATTTTCTATTAAATTTTAATAATCATTTTTTTTGCGGAAAAGGTTCTATTATGAAAAATTTTAATCTAACTTAAAATCAAATGAAATACAATTGACATATAAATTCCAAAACAGATATTCTTTACACATCACATTAGATACATACTAGGACTTTCGATCCCGAAGACACGTTTGGCCGCGATCACGATTGGAGTGATATATGCACAAACTGCCAGTGTAATGGATCAATATCGTGATTAATTTTTGCATAATTTATGTGTATAACGCATAATTTCAGCAATCATTTCCCTCCGTGTAATATTCCTTCAATTGTATTTCAATGTTGATTATTTGGACGTATTCTGTGCAATATTGTATGTCCATTAAGTAATGGTCCCACAAGTGTACGCAATCTCAAAAAATGGTGTGACCACAATTGCGCAGCTACTTGAACACCAACCAAATATATCGATCCCTAATCGCGAAATGTATGTAAGTGCGTTATAGTTCCTAGAGCTGGCCAAATAAATCTCCAAACTTTCAGCCATACGGAGCAAGAGCTGACGAAGTAACCACAAAAGGAAAATTTAAAAAAGATATCTTCTATTTTGTTCTCCTAATATCATCGTACTAACACTAGTGTAATATATCCCCACACACTACAGTGTCAAGGTATATTAGCTTTGAAACAACGTTTGTAACGCCCATAAGAAGGCGTGTCCTGTATGGAAAAGTATATATATACTTGATCAGCATCGAAAACTGATTTAGCTAGGCCTGTCTGTCCGCACTATTGCGTTAAAATTTTTAGAGAAATCGAGAAACTGCACACTTTTTTTTTTTTGTTTTGAGTTACTCCGAAGAGATTTATTTGGCCAACCGTGAGGTTATACAGCCACCACCAAACTGCACACTTTAATTTGCTTATAAAATTAAGGTTTTTAATTTTTTTCGTAAAATTTTTTTTTGTATTAAAAATCATTAGGGCTTTTGATCCCGAAGGCTTTTTGCAATCCCGGGATTTTCGTGACTGAAAATTGCAATCGCGGGATTTTCGGGATCGAAAGCCCTACCCCACACTCTGGCAGGGTATACTAACTTTGACACAACGTTTGTAACGCTCTTGATCAGCATCACCTCCTGAGTCGATTTAGCGATGTCCGTCTGTCTGTCCGTCCGTCTGTCAAAATGGGGTCAAGACCCATCCTAGCCACCTATAAATAGTTTTGGAGCCCGGACCATGTCCAAAATTCGTTTCTAAAAATTGCCAATCAAATCCACCAAAAAATAAAATTGCTCTCAAGACCCCATTATGACCGTTATATATGTGGTTTCAGAACCTCGGACCATGTCAAAAATACGTTTCTAAACATTTCCAAGTGAATACAACAATAAAAAAGGTTTTAAAAATGTTGACCTTTTTTTTCGGTGTATGGGAGCCACGCCCAGTTTTTAACCGATTTGGCTGATTCTCGAACTTGATCTCAGAAACTCGAGAAAAACATCTACCCAAAGTTTCAAGTCGATATCTCCAAAACGGCGACCGCTATCGTGCAGACGGACAGCCTCTCTCTTTTATGTAAAATTGGGAACCTGGTAATGTTCTTGAGTTCATTTTAACATAAGTTTCGTCATTCATAATAATGCATTCAACTGTATCTCAAAACCAAAAGTCGTTCAATTTTCGAAGCCTTATTATCCCGACTTTCACTTGCCTTTCACTTTTGTTTGGTACTTTTGGTTTTATAGGTATTCACATTATGGATTTGCTTTACTCTTTGGACCATAGAGGCACTGGTTCTATTTTCATACCCCCCACACTCACTGTGGCAGGGTATACTAACTTTGACACATCGTTTGTAACGCCCATAAGGAGGTGTGTCCGGTATGGAAAAGTATATATATTCTTGATCAGCATCACCTCCTGAGTCCATTAGTCCATGTCCGTCTGTCTGTCATTTCGCACGATAACTGTCGTAGCTTTTGAGCTATCGACTTCAAGTTTTGGGATTCCTCTTGTTTTGGCGAATGATTGGACGGTATTGAAAATGGGCAACATCGGATAAGAGCCACGCCTACCTCCCATACAAAATGGCCGCCAATTTTATATTATTTTCGTTTATCTTGAGAAATACTAAACCGATTTGGATGCGGTTTTTTGCATTGGGTTGGAAATGAGGTCGGGAACGAAATGGGAATGAAACCGGAACGAAATGGAATTGGACCGGAACAAAATGGAATTGGAACAACATTTTTAAATGGATCAGGAAACAAAAATTATCGATAAATAAAAAATAAATATTGGAAAATTATCGATAAATATTGGAAAATTGTCGTAAAATTATCGTAAAACTATCGATAAATTATCGAAAAATTATCGAAAAATCATCGATAAATAATCGAAAAATCATCGATAAATTATCGAAAAATCAGCGATAAATGATCGAAAAATCAGCGATAAATTATCGAAAAATTATCGATAAATTATCGAAAAATTCTCGATAAAAAATCGAAAAATTATCGAAAAAATCGAAAAGTTATCGATAAAAAATCGAAAAATTATCGAAAAAATCGAAAAGTTATCGATAAAGAATCGAAAAATTATCGATAAAAATCGAAAAATTATCGATAAAAAATCGAAAAATTTATTACAAATAATATTTGAAATTGGATACCTTTAGTGCTCAATAGCGAAGCTTTTTATATTTTAAATATATGGATAAAATATCGAAAAATTATAAATAAAATACCGATTTTCGATAAAAATTACTAACATATGGTCTCAGAATGTATCGTACTCGCATGTGCAGGGTATTATAGCTTCGGTCAGACCGAAGATAATTCTCTTACTAGTTTTTTTTCTAGGTTTAGCCTTTTATATAAGAAACAATTTTCAATTAAAAAAAGTTACAAACAAACCAAAATGAAATAATAATAAAGAAATTTAAACTGTAAGCCGCTGTAAAAATTTGAAGTATAAATTTCTTTATTATTATTTAATTTTTGTTTGTAAACTTTTTTAAATTGAAAATTGTCTCTAAATATAAAAGACCTAGAAAAAAAATTATTTATTTAATTATTTTATTTTATTTTGAAAATCTTGTGCACCCTTATTGTGTATATATTTGTGAATTGTCTCAAATTGAATAATGTGTATATTGGGTATCATAAAGGTATTGATTAAAAGTTTTCAATGGTACCAAATATTCACATTATTAAATATATACACATTTAGGGTGCACGAAATAAGCTATAACCACTGTAGTTGAGAATACTATAAACCGCTACTACTAAACCGGAGAAATTTTTCAAAAAACCGGGGAAACGTTCAGATTTTTCACTATATCTTCCGAAATTTACAAGAAGGAGTTTCTATAGAGCCGCTTTATACTATTTTTAGAAAAACAAATTCAAAGTGTGGAGGTATTTCCGCGAAGATAGTTCACTCTCTAGTTTGTAAGTAGAATTATTGCTCGTTAATTACCGTTATTTTGTTGCCATGGGTTGTCACAAGGCCGTATTTAGGGGGGGGATGTACGGGTCCGGTAACCCCCCCCCCCCCGAAAGAAATACATGGAGAAAAATATATTTTGATATATTTTCCCAGCGGCTCGAACAACAAGCGCTACGATAAGAAGAAGTTTTTAGGCGCTTTTGTTTTCATAAAACCCAAAAAATCTTTTCAACTTGTTTTCTGCCAAAACAAAAACCAAAAGAAAAAATAATTGGAAATTCGAAATAAATTATTACTTGTAAATTTGTAAAATGTATGTAGGTAACGTTCTTTCAGGTCTGGAGCTTACATCAAATTTGCCAAATAAAAAAAATGTTAACGTACAACGTACGACGTGGAGACAAGTGGCCATCATAATATTAAGATAAAACATTACCAAAATAAATTCAAATTTTTTTTAAGTTCCTACAAAAAAGCAATAAGCTTTAAACAAGCGCTACCTCCCAAGAACATGCAATGCTCAAATTTCCCGATAGATTATTTCATATCGACCTGAACGGAAAATCTGATAGGGACATCTTATATGAATATCAGGGCGATTCCGTATCAAATAAAAACAATTTTTGAAAAAATTACATAAGAAATTAGTGTTGGATATCGCATTTTTTTGGCTATCAGGTAGTGTTAATTTTTTGTATTTTTTCGGTACATTTTTTTTGAACCCACCCCGAAATATATTCCTGGCTACGGCCCTGGGTTGTCACATATCTACACCGAGAGAAAAAACTGTTAAGAAAACTGTTAAAAACCATCCAATAGTCGAAAAACTGTTAAATTGGCAGCAAAAACTGTTACAATGATCAGTTTTCGCTTTTATTTTAACAGTTTTCGCTGTCAACTTAACAGTTTTTCGACTGTCGGATGGTTTTTAACAGCGAAACTGTTATTTTTTTCTCTCGGTGTATATATTTAAAATATAAAAAGCTTCGTTATTGAGCACTAAAGGTATCCAATTTCAAACAATATTATTTGTAATAAAGGTAAAAAAAACTAGAGAGTTTACTATCTTCGGCTATAATGAAGTGAAAATACCCTCACACAGTAGGAAGAAGTACCTCGAACATAAAATTATGTGGTCTCAAGACCCCATTTTGAGCCACCTATAAATAGTTTTGGAGGCCGGACCATGTCCAAAATCCGTTTCTAAAAATTTCCAACCAAATCGACCAACAAAAAAATTGGTCCCAAGACCCCATTTTGACCCATATATATGTGGTTTCGGAACCTCGGACCATGTCAAAAAATATGTTTCTAAACATTTCCAATCGAATGCAGCAATAAACAAGACTTGAAAAATGTTGACCTTTTTTTTCGGTGTATGGGAGATTCTCGAACTTGGTATCAGTATTCACGAGAAAAACATGTACCCAAAGTTTCAAATCGATATCTTGAAAAACTGCAGTAATGAAATAAATCCTCATTCTTATCTTTATAAACATTGAAACAACATCTGCATTGGATTTTCATGTATTGATTCATGTCTTTATCCATTAGCAACTGTCAAAAAGCGTAAAAATGTTTCTCATGCTGAAAGTTCATTTTGATGTAGATGACACTCACGAGCTGCAGCAGCTTGAATTCATGACAGCGAAAGTAATGTATGCACAAAAAAAACCGTTAACCTTTAACAATTTGTCAGAAATTACGTCTATAAACTAAAATTCAATCAAGTCGGTCCCATTAATTAGACGATAATTAAAAAAACCCTCTCCTGCACAATTGGCTTTTAGGCACTTATATGCATTTCGCGATTAGGGGTCGATATGCTCTTGATGGCCACATTGTGGCAATGGTGGAACCTTAGCTTTGTGCCGTTATCTATTGCAGAGCTGTGCGTGATTTGATTACTGTAATCGTACTCAAAAATTTTATTACAATTTTTGTTGAGTACGATTACAAGTAATTGATTCCAATTTCGTTTTGAGTACGATTACACGTAATTGATTACAAAATTTGTTCAGTAAGATTACAAAATTTTGTATTGCTTTTGCTATTGGAAAAAGTCCTACATTTTTATTTTATTGAATATTGTGTATAGTCGGGATCTAGCTCAATCAGTGTCACCATATTTTTTTCACCAAAATCTGTAATCTTCAAGAAAAAAATCTTTTTTTCCCAAAAAAAATGTTTTTAAATTCAGACCATTTAGTAAATATTATATACATATAAAGGGAGTTGACAATGGTCTCATATTGGTCATAAAGTCATATTGTTTTATAAATATACAAAAGTCATAAAAATGTTGTTGCTTTTTTCCATACAAAAAATTTTACGACCAATACAACTCAGCAAACTGTGTTTTTCGACTCTCATACTCACTGTTCCTCTCATTTTAAAGTTGTTGCCAAAAAAGTTGTAGGAATTTTGTGAAAATTTTACTTTGGGACTATTTTTAATGCATAAAACGTGCACGTCTTGCCGAAAATATTGCAACAAAGATCGTGGAGAACACCAAAAGCCTTCCGACCATCAACTTTGGCCAGATGGCCACTTGCACCACCGGGCCCAGAGGATTTTGGAAACATTTTGAATGCATTAAACATGCGCGACTTCTTGAAAATATTGAAACAAAGCTCATGTGAACCACAGAATTACTTCCGACCGTTGATTTGGGTTGCATTACCACCTCCGCGTTTGGTGGCGTGCACCCCGGGGCCAACGAATTAGTTAGGTTCGACATTTGTAATGTGAGAGAGTTCATTTTGAAATGAGTGCTCTCACAACTATCGTATTTTTTTCCAATATGATTATATGACAATATGACTTTATCATTACTTGTGAACTCTCTTATAGTAACGGCCAGTTAATTAGGTACAGCCTACTTTAAGAATTTAAATTGGCTTCCGAAATTTTAAGAATTTAATGAAAACACCGAGAAAATCATATTTAAAAATTTAACTACTTTTCAACATTTTACCTGGAAGATAACAGTTTTTAATGCAAAAATTTGCGCTATTCCATAACAAACCATTTTTGTTATAAAAATGCCCATAAATTTTTAGAATTAAAAAGATAAACCACATAAAAATTCGAGAATAAGAATCAGATAAAACCGAATTTTTTAGTTTTCGAACCGCCAATCTACATTTCCTTTACGGTTTCAGAAGAAAACGGCGCTAGCCGAATTTTTCAAGTGAAAAAATTGAGCTTCTCTTGTTGTTATGTGTTACTCCAAAATACATTTTTTTATCGAGATAAGAATAAATTTTTTTTTTTATATTTGAATTTATTTTGTAAAAATCTGTTACATTTATAAAAAATCTGTGGTTTTTGGGAGGAAATCTTTAAATCTGACAGAGCTCAAAAAATCTGTAAAAAAATATAAATCTGTAAATATGGTAACACAATGCAACTTAAATTATTTAACTTAAATTAATTAGTATAAATAGGCTCTAAAGAAGATAATCAGGTCAAAACGTGTATTTGATTTCAAAAGTAATCAATACCGCACAGCTCTGATCTATTGTAACTTATAACTATTATAATCAGGGAAGACAATTATATGCAACTGCATATTGCAGATGAATTTGCATATTTTGAGAATTTTTTCTCATATTTGCATATTTTATACTTTGGCGCATATTTTTGCATATTTTGCCATTTTTTAATAATTTTTCGGACAGGTTTTTTTTTTATGTATTTGTACAAATTTAGTCTTTGTTTCGGTATTTTGAGCACATCAGTAAAATTTTTCAACACATTATTCAATACTTACATGCAGCTAAGCTTTGAGAGCATAATTTGCCGTTTTTCGTGCATATTTGCATACATATTTTCGACTTTTTCGTGCATATTTCTGTCTTCCCTGATTTTAACAGACATACAATAGTATATACAGACTTTTCTAAAGCCTTCGATAAGGTGGATCACAACATATTACTTTGTAAGTTAAAAAGGTTTGGTTTGTCCGAAGAATTAATAAAATTTTTTTAAAGTTTCTTAACGAATCGGAAACTTTTCGTCAAATTGGGGGAAACAATATCGGAAACTCCTATAAATGCTTCTTCTGGTATTCCGCAAGTTACCCATTCTGGGCCTTTATTATTTTTAATTTTTATTAATGATTTGCCTCACTGTTTTAAATTCTCCAAGTGTTTGATGTTTGCTGATAACGTCAAGGTATACCTTAAAATATCGCAACTTTCTGACTGTTATAAACTTCAAAGTGATTTAATTAGTTTTCACAGTTGGTGCGTTTCAAATAACTTAACTTTAAATATAAATAAGTGTTGTGTAGTAACTTTTTCTAGAAATACTAATAAAATTAGCTTTACTTATTCAATAAACAATTTAAATCTGATTTGTAAACATGAGATGAAAGATTTGGGTGTAATATTCAACTCAAACTTTTGTTTTAATCGCCATTATGATTATATTGTTGCGAAATCTAACTCCATGATTGGATTTATTAAACGAAACACGCAAAATTTTAAGGATCCTATGACAATAAAAGCGCTTTATGTGTCACTTGTTCGTAGTATCATTGAATATTGTTCTATTATTTGGAATCCTTTTTATGTTATTCATGTCAGGGACGTAACCAGGAATAAATTTCGGGGGGGTTTTCATACATTTTTTTTACTTATACTGTGAAAAAAACTAGGAAATGCAAACCAAATTAAAATCAACAACAGATAGCTTTTTTTCAAAATATATCTTTTGATTTTTCTTAAAAAATGTAGATTAAAAAAATTTGGAAAACACTCGAAGGGGAGTTTATGAAAAAATCGACGTATTGTGTTCATATATTGTGGGGTTTCGGCACCCTAAAGCCCTCCAAACCCCCCCTCCCCTTCATGGGTACGTCCCTGCTTTCATTTTAAAAACAATTTCATTTGATTCACAGCAAAATTTCGAATAACTATAAACTTTAATAAGGTGTTTCACTTAATAACGAATGCTAGAACTGGAATTTTCCAGTTCTTGGTACACAAAAATAAAATATCAAGGAGTATACGGAAGTTTCTCTTAAATTCTGTTGAATTTCATAACAATTCCATACATTTTTCTATTACTTCATAGATTTCGGGGGGGGGGTTCGAACACCGAAAACCCCCCCCCTGGTTACGTCCCTGATTCATGTAAATCGTATTGAAAGAATACAAAGAAACATCACAAGATATGCCATTAAAAAAATGCGTTGGCCCGATGGAATTCCATCTTATGATGCCCCACGAAAGCTTCTTGGTCTTCAATCTTTAAAAGATAGAAGAGTATCGTCTTCAATTTTGTCTGTGTACCACACTTTGTCTGGAAAAATTGCATCGATTGAATTGTCTGAAAATTTCGTTTTGTATGAACCTCTCAGAAATCTTAGAACTAATAGGCTATTAGAGACTAAATTTCATAAGACTAATTATGCATTAAGTGAACCCATTAATAGGTGTATAAATATATGTAACCACTTTGCAAATGTGTTAGATTTTAATGTACCTGAAAATCGTTTTAGATTGAATTTATTCGCTTTGTTTAATTAGTACTTATTCAAACCGTTATTAATTAAGATGAATGTTCATAGTCTGCAAGATTTATATTATCAGTAGACTGAATAAATAAATAAATAAATAAAATAAATAAATACAGAAAAGGCCCAATTGTTTGAATTCGACAGTTACTTAATAAAAATACAAATATTTTCCTTTCAGCTTGCTAAGAAAGGATTAAATTTGGTGCTCATCAGTCGATCACTGACGAAATTGGAGACCGTGGCAAAAGAAATTGGTTTGTAGTGAACGACTTTTAAACACATAGCTTGCTATACATGCAAAACATAAATACTTTCAGGCGATGCATCTAATGTGCAAATAAAAATCGTTGATGTCGATTTCACTGGTGGACCAGAAATCTACGAGAAAATTCAAAAACACGTGCACGGTCTCGAGATTGGCGTACTCGTGAATAATGTCGGGATCAGTTATTCTCATCCAGAGTTCTTCATCGAATGCTGTGAAAGTAATCCGAAATTCCTGCGCGACATTGTCGCAGCTAACATTCATTCCGTCATCCATATGAGTGCAATTGTACTGCCCGGCATGGTCAGCAGGAAGAAGGGTGTAGTCATCAATATATCCTCAACGGCAGCTGTTATACCTAATCCACTGTTGACAGTTTACAGTGCTACTAAGGTAAGTACTAATATTTGACTAATTACATTAGGGTAATTCATTTAAAGTAGGAAACCCCTCGGAAACGATTCAGTTGTGCAGATGAGCAGTCAAAACATATGAAATTTGACAGTTCTTTTAAGTAACTGCGCGTTTTCGAGGGGTTTCCCACTTTAAATGGATACCCTTAATGTATTTCATTGTATCTTTCCCCCAGGCTTTTGTCAATAAATTCAGCGCCGATCTACAAACCGAATACCAGGAGCAGGGAATTATCGTACAGAGCGTACAGCCAGGTTTCGTAGCCACGAACATGACCAAGATCCGGAAGCCGACTATTTTCGCACCTTCAGCCGACGCGTATGTGAATTCAGCGCTCAAGACTGTGGGCATTGCCGGACAAACGGCAGGCTATCTACCCCACTCTTTGATGCAACTCGCTATCAGGTCCACTACCGCCCTTGTGTGCGAACCCTTTGCCGCTAAGATGGTTTTAAAGAATCTGTTGGATACACGCAAGCGTGCTTTGCGCAATTTAGCCAAAAAGCAATAGGAACGAATGCACACAACTTCCACAAATGCACCAAGTTCTTTAGTTTTCAAAGGAGGCTATTCAAATCGATTTTGACGTGTCATATTAGTATACTGAAAATAATCTTAAGTACATACAATTTATTTAACGGAAACATATCGGTTCGTTTTTATATTACTTGCAGATAGTCATTTAAACATGACAAGCTTACAAACTAAAAACAGTTGCAATTAGGACAGGTAGTTTTTAAAGTAATATGACACGAAGTTAGTACAATAAGTGGGGTCTTTTCATTGTGTGAATTTCGTGAACTAGATAGGTACTGCAGAAATGGTAGAAGTAGTTGATCGTAGAAATCTCACCGAAAATACAAATCCAAATAGAAATAGGAGAAGAAGAAATTGTGGGGGTTTTTAGAAGAAATTGAAACACAGAGGTTTGGATAAAATAGAAAATGCTTTTATTGGAAAATAAAGCTTGAACAGGTCTTACCTCCTATACGGTTGATGATCAAAGAGATCGATCGCAGAGGATGTATAAATTAGGAACTTAACTAAAATACAAAAAATGGCGATATGTACATTTTAAGACACTTTGGTCGGATAAAAGGCGCCATCTATGATTCAAATTCAAAAAGTTAAAGGATGGTGCATAGTGTAATTCAAGGCTTGATTCGTGAAATTTCGGATCAGCTAAGAGGATGTCAGAAAATTTGTCCTTCACCTTTTCATTTAGTGATTGAATCGGTGACCGTAATCGAGAGCTATGGTCGACCCGTAGAATGGTATCGATTTTAAATTTGGCATCGTATCGGGATCGAATTACGACGGAGCATATGTTGTCATCGCCAACAGTAGTTGTCGACAACATTAATTGGTTGACTAGCGTCTCAGAAACTCTGCTTACTCGGGTGCAAGCATCAATTAAAGCACGAGCGTAGTGAAGCTCGTTGTTGACTTCCAGTTTCACAATTGCTGTTGGAAGCAAACAGATGCTATTCTGGGACAGAATATTAGACAGCGATGGTGGAGGAGCTGCGGATGCGACTTTATCATTGGAATGATTTTTGTAGAGTTGATCGCTTAGATGCAGAAGTATATGGTGTTTCTCATCACAATAGTGGCAGGTAGAGGTGCTGAGACAGGTTCCATTTTCGTTCGAATGCTTATGAGCCAAGCAGTTTGAACAATATCCATGTACCAGGACAGTACACATCCGTTTTATGGTGTTCATCTCCAGGAATTTCGGACAGAATTGGAGTCCGTGATGACGTGGACAGAGGCGACACTGGAATGTCTTCGGCTTGGAAGTATGAATGCGGACGTGTTGGTGCTGCTTCCAGTTACCCTTTTTGTTAGTTTCTGCTACCATCTTGACTGTAAATGTATGAGATTATAGTAGTGAAAATTGCAATGGAATGGAAGAAATAATTTATTGTGTGGGGAGGACAACAAGTTTGACAATGGGTCTTTTAATCACACCGCGTTCAATACGAATATCGGCTACTCGTACTCTTGCGTCGTTACCTAAATAGACTTTAATTATTCGGCCGAGACGCCATTCATTGGAGGGCAGATTATCTTCCTTGATTAATACCATCGTGTTCTCTTTTAAGTTGTCGTCGTTTTTCTTCCATTTATTTCGCTTGTGTTCTGTTAAGTATTCGTTTTTCCAACGAACACAGAAATGTTGCTGGAGCGCTCTAAGGCGCTGCCAACGATTAATTATTTAAATTGATTGCTCAGTGATTTTAGGTTCATTTGGAGATAGAAGTGCGTCAACTATCAGAAAATGACCAGGAGTCAGTGCCGAAGAGTCGGCTGGATCCTCGGACATGGGAGAAATCGGACGTGAGTTAAGGCACGCTTCGATTCGAGAGAGAAGGTCTTAACCACAGCAGCTGCTGATATGTCTGATATTACTAATTTTAGTAAATTTTAACTTTATTTAAAGAAGTTCTTTTTTAATACAAGGAAAAAAAATTGTTTTGTATACGTCTAACGTAGTTTTCCAAAATTTTTAGAAATTTCTAGAAATAGAATTGATATAAATAAAAAAAAATATTTGGCATGAATATAAATTTCTGCTTGTCCCAGGCGAGAGTCGAACCTGATACCTTTTGATCGGGAAGCAAAGGTCCTATCCACTGCACCACGGCCGCCGCTGGTGTGAAACGTAGTGAAAATTAGACGCCAGCGCAATTATGCTGTCTATAGCACAGTCTGTTGATTGGTCTTGTCATAACGCCAAAGGTCGCAGGTTCGATTCCCACCGAAGTGAAATCGTAAGTACATATTTGTTATCACTATAAATTGTAAATTTAATTTAAGTTAATAAAATGAAATATGATTTTAAAAAATATAAAATAAAAAGAAAAAGAAAATATAAAAAAATGAACAAATACAATAAAAAAAAAATTTTTTGGAGAAATTTTTGTCTTAAAAACGAAGAAAAACTTCTTAGAATTAAAGAACTTTTTACTAAATTCAAAGAAATATTCCTGGTATGAAAGAAATAAGTATTAAATTTAAAGTCAAAATATATACTCATCTTAAGTAAAAGTGTTCCCTAATTTCAAAGCTATCATGACTGCTGTTTCATTCCCCTTTTTTCTTTGGATTAAGGCATTTTTCCTTAACTGGAGTACACTTTTTTTCAGTGAATATTAAAACTTTATATTATTTTTGGTAATGTTGTAATATGTAAATTGCATCAGTATTAATTGTAATATACTACAGACTCTTTTGACAAACGAAGTTTTACGTTG
This sequence comes from Heteromyza rotundicornis, assembly GCA_951394025.1. Taxonomy (NCBI): domain Eukaryota; kingdom Metazoa; phylum Arthropoda; class Insecta; order Diptera; family Heleomyzidae; genus Heteromyza; species Heteromyza rotundicornis. The sequence goes on from OX596010.1 coordinate 32,647,533, forward strand.
ATCGTCATCATTAGAATGAATGTTAAGTATCAAATGATTATGTTGAGAGAATTTAACATGAGAATAGAAAATTAACAGACCTACACTCTGTTAATAAAGATTAACAGCGATAAATGTGTACCAGAACTACACTCTGTTAGCCAAATTTTAACAGAGATCACTTTAACAGAATCGTGATCATTAACATGAAAACTGCAACTATTAACAGCGACTGCACTCACATAGCTGAATTTACGATCACTTTAACAGCAGCTAACTAAAAACTGAAATATTTTAATAGAATGCTTCCAACACGTAATTTTCTCTCAACACAATAGCGCAATCCCTATATATATTATAAAACTGATTGTGTGTCTGTCTGTTTGTCTAAAGCATTACCAGCATTACGGCTAAACGGCTGTACCGATTCTCTTGAAACTTTCAGGATAAATTCTATAGGTATCGACATGTAACATAGGGTATGGTTGGGATTGGACAAAGGGGCGTGTCACCTCCCATACAACACAAAATATGTCTAGAAGGTAATTCAGTAACTATTGAATTGAATTCGAATTGAATATTGAATGTATAAAGACGAAATTCAGCACGAAGTTGCATAATAACTTTTCCAAGCTTTATGCCAAATATGAGCATAATTGGACAAAGGGGCGTGGCACCGCCCACACAACACACAACTTAAATACCAGCTAATTAAGCAACGATTGAATATATTCTAATGAAATTTAGCATGGAGTTGTACAGTATGTTTCCCCAGCTATGCGTCGAATATGGGAATAATTGGACAAAGAGGCGTGGCACCTCCCACACAACACATATCTTAAATACCAGCTAATTAAGCAACTATTGGATATATTTTAGTGAAATTTGGAATGGAGTTGTACTGCTATGTGTCGAATATGGGAATAATTGGACAAGGGGCGTGGCACCGCCCATACAATTTTCTACCCCATATCACGGTTAAACGGCTTTACTGATTTTATTGAAATTTTAAGGTAAAATTGTGTTAGTAATGGAATTTGCAATAGGACTTGCGTCCTTGCACATTTTTTGAGTGAATCATAACGGGTGGGATTACAGCTGCCGCCAAGGGCGTCCTTGGCCATTTTTTGGGTGAATCATGCCGGGTGGGATTACAGCTACCACCAAGTGCTTGCTTGGCCATTTTTTGGTTGAATCATACCGGGTGGGATTATAGTTGCCACCAAGTGACTCCTTGGACCTTTTTTGGGAGAATCATACAGGGTAAGATTACAGCTGACACCAAGTGCGTCCTTGGACATTTTTTGGGTGAATCATGCCGGGTGGGATTACAACTGGCACCAAGTTTCACGGGGGGAATTACCCATCAACTACAGCGTCCATTGAAGTTGTCGCAAGAAAACCTTTTATTAAAGCACGGTGCAGAAGAAATTAAATTTCGGATTCCATATCGAGCCCTTCCCGCAAAATGGCCTTTAGCGACATTTTTTCCGAAATTGAGTTTTTTATGGTACCTGATAAAGTATGCCAATACGCATCAACTTGCAAAATGTTACAGCTGAAATGTTCATAGTTCCATATATACAGGGAGCTTATTTTGTTTTAAGCAATATTTAACTTCAAAAATACATAAAAGAAAAACTAAAAAACTGTCTCCTTCAAAATGTACTTCTTGGCGCTTAAGACTATTTTGCGGGAATGTGAAAAAATCGACATGTGAAAAAATCGAAGGAAAACCAAATGGAATTTTAATTTCGAATGGCATATGCCGAGAAGTAGAGCCCGACTGATTAATCGGCTTCGGCATCGGCTTCGGCCGTTATCGGCCGAAAAAACACATTCGGCTTCGGTTTTTCCAAAAAATGGCCGAAGTTTTGGCCGAAGCTTTTCAACTTTTTTTTCTTTATTTTGCGACACTGAAAACCAAAACTAATTTTTTACGATACGATTTTCTAGCCCACATCACATCTAAACGGTCTTACTGATTTTCTTGAGACTTGAATGTAAAATATTGAGTGGATCTCGCCTCAAATTGCGTGGCACGGGGTTACAGCTGCCACAAAGTACATCCGTGGACATTTTCTGGGTGGATTACTGAATTTTAAATATAGATTTAGAAGCTTACTACTTGCCCTGATGTCTATATTAAAAGGAGTCCTGGTAAACTGTATGAAATTTCAAATATAGGAGTAGGAGACTCACGGAAAGATTCTAGCTTTTAGAAATGTAGCCCAAATTGCTGCGCCAACATATATGAAAAGCAGTTCTGGTGCTGAAATCCGGGACCAATTTTGGTAAAATTTTACATTTAAAGTTCAAAGCTTCACAGGTGGTTTTTACCACACCCAGAGAAAAAATCGTGTTAAATTAACCAATTTTGTGGTTAATATTTTTCAAACCGATTTTTCAGGTTGTTTTAACAAGATGCTATTGTTAAAAATGACACTCTCCTATATGTGTACGTGTACGTGTGAAGAGGTTTGTTGATGAACTGGGAAAACTGGTAAATATGCGTTCATTCAAATCATTGCCGGTAGCTCAGGGGTTAGGCGTCGGCCTCATAAACGGAAGTACGGGGATCGAGTCCCCGTTCCGGAAAAAGTTTTTTTAATTAAATTTTTTTTATAAAATTGTAAACCACAGTTCCTTCTTATTTACCATTCTTTAACTTATTTTCAAATTAACATTACCATTTCGAATAGATACCTTTTCACACTGAACTGGATTTGAACGCTGGACCTTCGGATCTTGAGTTTATCACTTTACCCTCTGTACTACTGCGCTTCATAAATTCATGTCGTCCAAAGACCAATCTGAATTTGAAATCTAAAAATTTCTATTTAAAAAAACTTTTTTCAACTCAGACGAGATTTGAACACGGGACCTAAAGTTTATAAGTTCCACATTTACACGCTGTGCCACTGAGCTTCTTTCGTTCAGGTCGACAAAACAAATTTGTTTTGAAATTCAAAAATTTCTTCTGTTTATTTTCAAATTTTCCATTTGACAGAATAGTCGAATATATTTTTATTTTCGAAAAAAAATTTCTCATTTGTGTAAATGTGTGCGTTTTGCTTCGGAAATTTTTTCTCATTTCTGTGAATGAGTGCGTTTTGCTTCGATTTTTGTCAATGTAGTTGTAGTTTTTTGGAATTGTTTTTGTTTTGCGTACAAATGTTTTTCATGTAAATATAACATGAATAGTGTTAATTAAAATACATGAAGATAATCCGAGGCTCCTGTTAGTTTTGACCTAGGCCCAAATTTGTTTGTGAATTCTTTTGGTTACTTTTATTATTTGTTTAAATCAAATTTTAGTTCCTTAAAAAACTAAATGTGTATTTATACACTCGAATTTGAATGAAAATACACGAAAAAACAAGTTTTTATTAAAGTATCGGCTTCGGCTTCGGTATAGGCCTTCGGCGTCGGCCGAAGTAATAGGCTGCCAATTGACCTTCGGCATCGGCTTTGGCTTCGGCCTGAAAATGCTTATCGGTCGGGCTCTACCGAGAAGCGACAAAATATGTATTTTTAAAAAACAATTTATCGATACCTTAAAGAACAATCATCCTATGTCCGTTTTTTCTAAATTGAGTTTTTGGATTACTGAAAAGAAGCTCGATCGAACAGGATATTGAGGTTTTTGGAAAATTAACCGAAAGTGGTAAGAAATACGAAAGTTTTATGTAAATGGTAGGATTTTTTCATGTACACAAATACGCCATGGCCCAATTTTGAATTATTGTCTTTGCTTATTAATTTACATTTCAAACTAAAAAATGTTTGATATTATTAAATAACTAGCTTATACCCACAGCTTCGCTCGCAATAATTTTGTAATTTCATGTTAACGTAGAAATGTTATATGTATTATTTAAGCAACCGAAATAAAAATAGATTTTGCAAGTCATCCCTCTGCCCATTCACCTCCCAGCACCAAATCCAAAATTTCACCGAAATCCCTTGAATAGGACCCGAGTTACAGAGCTTTGAACTGACTATTGAACGCATTGGCTTGTATTTTTCTTTCCGACCAAATTATCATCCACGTTACATATATTTTCAATTGGACTAAAAATAATATCCCTAATATGGAAATTATCCAAAACATTGCCATTTCGCTCCGGAATTTTTGGATTAGGCTTATTTACATAATTTTTTTTTCCTTTTTAATTAGTCTTTTCAATTTGACTATGGGCGGATCTTAAATGCCTATAGTCAACCCTCTGCCCATTCACCACCCAGCACTAAATCCAAAATTTCAGCGAAATCCCTTGAATAGGACCCGAGTTACAGAGCTTTAAAAATTGTAGGGCGTGGCAGTGGGCGGATCTTAAATTTCAATAGTCATCCCTCTGCCCATTCACCTCCCAGCACGAAATCCAAAATTTAAGCGAAATCCCTTGAATAGGACCCGAGTTACAGAGCATTACACATTTTGGGGCGTGGCAGTCGGCGGACCGCAAATTTTCAGAATCAACATGCTACCCATTCATCCCCCAAAATCACATATAAAATTTCAGCGAAATCGGTTAAACACTGCATAAATTATAGCATTTTAGAATAATATTTGCCACGCCCACCTCGAACGCCCAAATTTAATGAAATGAAATGAAATAGCCTATGATGAAATCAATGAAATTTCCTACATTTTGGTATGTGTTTCATTAAAATCGGTCAAGTATTTCTTGAGTTATAAGGGAACAAACATACATACAAACCTACAAACTCACAAAGAACTTTATATAAGTAATAGATATTATCAGCGAACAGAGATAGAATTTTGAATCATTTAAATTCCTCTTCCTGGAAAAATCTTACGTCTGGCAGTGGAAAATGTACTCATTTTGATACTTGCCTCAACTGGACTACTACACGGTGTTGTCAATAAAGGGAACCAAAAAAAAAGGAAAAACCAAAACCAAAAGTCGATAGTCTACCAGGACATATTTTAGTGGGTTTTAGCACCCAGAATGGGTAGTTGTAAACTGAAATTGGCAGTTGTAAAACCAAATATGGGTAGTGGAATTTTAAATTGAAGCCATTTAGAAGACCCATTAAATTCTCTAAAGGGCATGCCAGACAGGCGTCATTTGACCCCTATTCATTTTTACTCTCTTTTATGCTCTTTTACTATTTTTACGCCTGGACGTGCCACACGCAAAAATATTTGACGCCGGGTCAATCTGCTCCCTTTTTTTCTTTATATCACAAAAGGGTTGCAATCACTCATATTTTATGTGCCTAAATAATAAAAGAGTGCAACCCATGCACATTTCAGTTCATGCAGAATATTTTTATAAACCTACGATTGTAGAATTTTATTAAAATATTCATGTTTTATTGTGTTATTTACTTACATTTCGTATTGCTTCAACCAATTTAATGATAATATAGAGTAACGGTGAACAAATTCGTAACAAGTGTTGCTTGCAACGAACAAAAACGGAAAATATTAGCATTTCGTATATATATATATATATATATATATATATACAGTTATTTCCGCTTAATTGAGTCGACCAAAATTAACCGAAAAAATAAATAATGCGATACTCGGTTAATTGTTTCACTGACGCAATTAAAAGTTTACTCGGTTAAATGATCCGCTGACGCAATTAAAAGAAATTAGCTGAATTGCGTAGCGTGCTCTCATACAGTACGAACACAGATATTTTTACCCCCACACACACTGTGGCAGGGTATACTAACTTTGACACTACCTTTGTAACTCCCATAAGGAGGCGTGTGCGGTATGGAAAAGTATATATATTCTTGATCAGCATCACCGCCGGAGTCGATTTGGCCATGTCCGTCTGTCTGTCTGTGCGCACGAGAGCGGTCGTAGTTTTGGAGATATCGACTTGAATTTTTAAAGTTCTACTCCTCTACTTCCTTCAAGATATTTTCTATTACTATTGTAAGAAATCTTCTTATCAAAATTGTATGTCAGTTTCACTACCGTAGAATTTCTACTGTTCTACGCAGAAAACCATATCTACTCCCCTCTCTTAAAATCTACTACCCTGACAGTAATTTCTACTACTCTACGGAAAAAATTAAATCTACTCCCCTTTCTTCAAATCGACTCCCCTAAAATCCAATATCTACTACTCTCGTAGTAGCAAAAAGTAATAACCCTGCCCCTTCAATTGATTGGCACGCATTTGATAGTTTGCTTCTAAATTCATCTAATTCATGATCTGAACTTAAATTTATCGATTTCAGCCTACTGCGCTTAATTATGTAATACTTTATTACATTCAAATACACAATTTTTTATTTTATTTCCTCGGTTTCGGCCGAAAAAAAAAATTTCGGCCATTTCGGTTTTGGCCGAAATAAAAAAAGGGATTTTGGTCGGTCTCTAGTTGACACATTTTCTCATTACAAAGTGTCAGCAACATTTTTTTTTGGGATACATATTTCAAATGACAATTAACCGAAGTTTTTTATAACAGAATTACAAATCATTTTATATTATGCTACTCAATAAAGAGAGTATTGCAATAAAGCAGAACTCAATAAAGCGGCTAAATCCTTGTATATCTTATATTTGACTTTTTCATTGAACATTTTTTGACTCAATTAACCGGAAAAATCAATTAAGCGGGGCTCAATTAAGCGAAAACAACTGTATCCTCCAATCTGCGGCGAGCCTGAAATTTGGAACACTGATAGAACTCCGGTGACAATGCATTTGGGGTCCATCAGAGGCGTAGGGGGCCGTGGGGGACTCAAACCTATTTTTTTAAACATGGCATAACTTCCAATTCCTTCAAGCTACAATGATGAAATTTGGTAGGTGACTTCTTATTGACAAAATGAGAAAACAAATTTTTTTTAAGAAAAGTGGAAAATAAAAAATGATTAAAACACAAGATTTTTATAATATAACTTTTTATCCGCCTAAAAAGCAGAAAATAAATTTCCTTTAAATTAATTTCAGCAATTTCGATTTAAAATTAAGGGTTTTTGGCGACTTCAAAATGTGCAATTATATTCGGAAGAAAGTACCCAAAAACCCTTAATTTTAAATCGAAATTGCTGAAATTAATTTAAAGGAAATTTATTTTCTGCTTTTTAGTCGGTTAAAGGGTTATATTTTATTACTTTTGCAAAGTTTTTTTTGCTACTAAAGATTTGACAGCTACATTTTGCTAAAATGCAACACTCTTTTGATTCATGACCCCAGCTAAAAGCTGGCGTCAAAAAACCCCTGAGAAAACATTCACTCATTTTCATTCATTTTTAATTTTGCCTTGGAAACAACTACACTTTGACAGCACTCGGGGTTAATTGAGTCCAGTGTGTCATACCCTTAACTAAAACTGCCATTAAATTCCTTTACTTCGCTCGAAATGCTACACTGTGCATTTCGTTTATGTGACGTTCGTTGCACGTCTTGTTTCAATAATCGCATAGTCGTGAAATTCTTCGGAGATGGTAAAAAGGCACCGCATATTTGTACAACGGGGACTCGACTTAAAAAGTTATTATAGCTACATATCGCTCATTCATTACATCTCAAAAAATCTTATTGTTGGAAAATCACGATTTAAAATTTAAGTTCAAATCAGTTATGCCAAATTGAGGATAATTTCCCTTTTTAAGGGATTTTTTATTGTGAGCCCAAGTGTAGCATTTTGAAATATTGAATTGTATGAAAAGTGACACGTCCCGCTGTCCAATTCCGACCATATGTAACATTGAACTTAGAATTGAAAGCATAAAACCATGTCCCGTTTGAAAATGTTCATTGGGAGCACAAGTGTAACATTTTTTTAAATATTGAATTGTATGGGAAGTGCCACGCCCCATTGTCTAATCCCGGCTATTTGTTATGGCTGGTGTATTATAGCATGTTCATGGCGAATTTCATTTTCTTGTCATCAAAAACGTCGGAGATATAGCAGTTTTTACTAACTTGTGGGCGTGTCAAAACCTATCCTATGTCACGATTCACGACCCTTAGAACTAGAGCCCGACCGATAAGCATTTTCAGGCCGAAGCCGATGCCGAAGGTCAATTGGCAGCCTATTACTTCGGTCGACGCCGAAGGCCTATACCGAAGCCGAAGCCGATACTTGAATAAAAAACCATTAAAAACTTGTTTTTTCGTGTATTTTCATTCAAATTCCAGTGTATAAATACACATTTAGTTTTTTAAGGAACTAAAATTTTATTTAAACAAATAATAAAAGTAACCAAAAGAATTCACAAACAAATTTTGGGCCTCCTAGGTCAAAACTAACAGGAGCCTCGGATTATCCCATATATCCCGTGTAGAGAAATTAGATTTTTTTAAAATCATTTTTAAAAATAATGGGAATTTAGTAGAAATGGTAGAGAATTCTTCAAGGAATAAATCCATCTAAGTAGCTGTTTTTTAAGGACCCCCCAAATCCATCAGGTGATGGGCAAAGGATGCTCTAGTTGATGGTAAATACCACCTGTGAAGCATTTAACTTAAATGTAAAATTTTATCAAAATCGGTCCCGGATTTCAGCAATTTGGGCTACATTTCTAAAAGGTAGAATTCTTCCGTAAGCCACCCCTATATTTGAAATTTCATACAGTTTATAAGGACTCCTTTTAACATAGACATCAGGGCGAGTAGTAAGCTTCCAAATCTATATTTAAAATTCAGTAATCCACCCAGAAAATGTCCAAGGATGTACTTTGTGGCAGCTGTAACCCCGTGCTACGCAATTTGAGGCGAGATTCACTCAATATTCGATGATTACTAGTTAAATTTTAATCATATTTTTTGTTTTGTGGGCCTCTTATGTCCCATTGGAAATTCCATCACTTACACAATTTTACATACAAGTATCAAGAAAATCAGTAAGACCGTTTAGATGTGAGGTGGGCTAGAAAATCGTATCGTAAAAAATTAGTTTTGGTTTTCAGTGTCGCAAAAATTAGAAAAGCTTCGGCCAAAACTTCGGCCATTTTTTGAGGAAAGCGAAGCCGAAGCCGAATGTGCATTTTAGGCTGATAACGGCCGAAGCCGATGCCGAAGCCGATTAATCGGTCGGGCTCTACTTAGAACACATATATAAATTTTGGTGAGAATCGGTGCTGTAGTTTTCGCGTCTACTGGTAACAAACATACACGTCTCTGTTTACAATTGAAATTTATTCTCCAGATGGAGTGCAAAAATGCACGGGATGTAGCCGCAAGTCAAGATACATAGAATACTATCTAGCACAAAGTATACAGAGGGGACACTCTGCTTGAGCGAGAGTGAATATGAGTGAAGTGACAGCAAATTTGTTTACTGGTGTGCGTGAAAAAATGAAATTTCTTTATTGGTATGCGTCAAAATTATCCCTCCCAACCTGGGCTACCTTCCGTTTCTAGGGCAACTGCCTAACCCCTGAGCTACTGGCAATGACTTGAATGAGCGTCTATTTACCAGTTTTCCCATTTGAATGAGAAACCTTCACACGTACACGTACACATATAGGAGAGAATCGGGTAATTTTTTCACAATGCCCTGTGTTCGTTACCGCAAACATTACGGGTAGTTTTATCCGATAACTACCGGTAATTTGTATGAAGACTACCGGTAGCTGGTTGGCAGGGATGAATTTTATTCACCACCAGAGCTCAGCTGTTGATAGAAACTCAACACCAGAGCTCAGCTGTCTTACAAACTCCCCACCAGACTTTTTCTTTTGTTTTGATTCTGTTTTCGTGTTCACCACTAATTTCATATAATTTTCATATGATTTCACGCGCCAAACAGGGAAAAATGCAAAATTGGGAGGTGTTAATAAATAAAAAGTTATAACTTCTACTAATATTTTATATTTTTATATAGTTTTCTTCATTGGCCATTTTTCAATTAGCTGAGGACAAAATACAGTACTCCATTGCAGAAGTGATTTGTAATTGGTGTAAAGAAATTTAATTTTACTACATAATTGAATTTTGAAATTTTACATTTGAAGACATCAAAATCTTTATAATGAGAGAATACGTCATGAAATGCCAATACTTGTTCCGCCATTTCAAGACATATGAAAAGGGCCCGTAGTGTAGTTACAAAGTGAAGTTCTTGTGGTTCTTGTGTCGCGGCATAAATTCGCGACAGAATTTTGTTTGTTGTTATTGTTGTTTGTTTGTTATTGTTTTGTGTTTTCCCTTTGTTCGGTGCGACGGGTGAACAAAACCGAAGGGAAAAACACAGACCGAAAACGCGCGCTGACACTTTTTATTGCATTGTTCTTTTTTATTAATATTATTTTGGTTTAATTGAACCAAGTTTGACACTCGCGGGTGGAATGCAGCCGGGCGGAGAATTGACAACTGCTGTCAAGATCGCTTATTCCCTTTTGTTACGACTTCGTTTTAGAAGTTTGTTGATGAGCTTTTACGATCCGATGTTGGGGAAGGCATTGCGCGAAACTATACTTACGGGACGAAGACATAATATGAAAAAAAACTAGACTAAAGCTTTTTGTACTCTAAACCTGTTTTGGGAGGGGAATCTGTCGACATTTATGCTTTCGCCTATACATACATGAGTGCCGCCAATTTGAGTATTTTCATTTTGGTGGGTGCGGGGGTGTATATGTAAATTTGCCAAACACACTCTAGAAAAATCTGAGAAGATCTTTCACATATAGGTGTGGGCAAAGCGCCGACTGCGAATACTGGCTTCTGCGTAGGTCGCGCTCATGTGTGGGGGGGGGAAGATGTTAGAGAAATGGAAAGTGAGCGCCATATATGCGTTCATATAGACAAGATTCTTTTAGTTCTTTTTAGGCAGGGAAAAGAGTGCGAACAGTTTAGTGGACTGGCGTTTTCTTTTTAATTTTAATTTTCGAGTAGTGTTTTTTTAATTTTTGAAGTTGATTTTTAAATTGTGTTTTTGTGGTTGCTGAGGACCTCGTCGGATGGTGGAGCTGAGATATTTTCGAAGGGAGTATTTTTCCGCGCTGGTGTTATTTCCACCAGCGGGTGGCAATAGTATTTTTGGTGTTTTTATCTGTGGCAGTCGGCCATTTAGTTTATTCGAAGGGAATAAAAGGAAGGAGAAAATGTTAATAGAGTTTGTCAAGTTGTGGCAAGTCGGCCACTGGTGTTTCGAGATTTTATAGTGGAGTTGGTCTCCGTCGGTTTTGTGGTCCTGGTTTCCCCTTTCCCTTCCAATTTTTGTTGTGGTGTCCCGCACCTGAGCCAAGTTGTTGCTGGACATCGATTTTTTCGAAGTCCAGCTGGTGAATTGATTCTGTAAAGAATCATGCGAGGGGTTTCAGGCAGGTCGGTCTGGTCCCGTAAATCAAGTGCACATAAAAACATAATTTTTGTCATTAGTGTTTTTTTTTCTAAAATGCTCTCGTTTGACAAATTTCCGTTTTGTGTGTCAGTGAGTGGTACCGTGAACCAGGTGCACATAAGAACTTGATTTTTGTCATTAGTATTTTTTTTTTTCTAAAATACTCTCGTTTGACAGATTTCCGTTTTGTGTGTAAGTGGGTTTTCGTTTCCATTTCACGTTCGGTTATTTGCGGTTTCCATATACGTACATTTCAGAGGGGGGTTTGAAAAGTTTAGTTATCGGGTTTTCGCGTATTCGTGTGTTTCGTTCGGTCGGGGATACCATTCCGCGAGGGTCGGCTTAAATCCCACGCTTCGCGACTGTGCTATTCGGGCAAATAGGGAATTTAATTATCGCGTGGGCATTTTTGATGTTAGTTTAAATAAAGTTTTAGTTAAAAATAGCGCGATACTTGGTTTGGTTGGGCAGCTGAAAAGGTGCGCCACGTCATGTGAGGCAAACCTACAGGTCGAGCACACTTTCACCACTTCCTCTCTGATCCTAGACATGTAGCTTTTGAGTAAGCGGATCCAGGCAGATCTGGGTTGTGCCAGAGTGCACCTTGTAGGTCTTTGCAGGAGCTCTTCCCCTTAGCCACAGGTGGTTATCTTCCGATCAGGACAATGCTTGGAATGTAATTTTGTGTCTGTGAACATCATAACACAATTCAATCGCAAAATAAAAAAAAAATTTCGTGAGATTTCTAACATACATTTATTTTGAATTTAGCTGTTTAAAAATAATTACATTTTTTATAAATTGTAACTTAAAATTGTACAAACTTATTTAGAATTCTCAATTAAATATGCATGTCGATGCTAATACGCGTATACTCTGGGAGAATTCATCAATGATGGTGATTTTCAAATTGCGCGGTTCTCCATAAATTGGCTTGTGCGACCAGAGTCCGCAGGCACGTCACGAAATTGACACTGATTCATCGTGGACAAGGGAAGGTAACCAATACGTCATCAGGGACGAGTCGTGGTACTTTGAGTATTATCTAAGAAAAATTATGTATTCACGATTGTCGCTGGAATTTAATAAAATTGAAATAATAAAACATTTTATTGTTTATGTAGTTTTAGTTTACATGCTTATAAACTTTATAGTTTTTGTATACCTTTGGCCTGGTCTCCTGATTGCTGCACAGCATAATGGTTTAATAATCTGAGAACTTCCTCCTTCTGTCACCGCCAGAAAGTGCTAATTTCTCCATCAGTGCCACCGTGGCTTTCAAATTAAGTGGCAATAGCACATAGCATTTGCCAAAACTGAAAGATATGCGGTTCCCTTTATTGTCCACCGCATTGTCAATGTCATCGTTTTTGCATTCTCCAAATCCATCAGCATTTCCATTCTGGCCAAATCCTCCAATGTAACATCTATTTTCTCATCACCATAATTTGCAGTCACCATTGCACCCTCAAAACCGAAACAATTCTCCAAATGATGAATGATGGTTTAATTCTTAACCGCGCGAATATTTTTTATAATTTAATATTAAAAAATATATAATTTCAAAATTATTAAAGAAATTTATAGCAATTGTTTAAATTTTTTACTTTTTCACCACATTTTTTACACTTTTTTATTTATATTCTCTCACTTCTTCGCATCAGGGATGATTTTTTCCGTACAGTTTACTTTTTTACTTTCCTACTACTGAGACATGTTTGGTACAATTTTGTAACTTTCAAAATTTAATAATTAAATACCTAGCACAATGGCCTATATTCATATCCAAATTAAGTTAAAACTTAACTTAAGTACTGTACTGACAGCTACTAAGTTGGTACTAAGGTTTAATAACAATGCGCCAATAAATTTTTCTGAATATATCTTATAATAATGAAAAAACCATCGTTTCTTTTCCAATATTTATAAACACCCCAAGAAATTTTATCAATTCTCCACGCAGAAAGAATATTTTTAGCTCAAAATGTAATTTAAAAAAACAAAGAAATCTTGTGTCCTTATAAAATCTTTAAGTTAACTTTCGCTTACGATAAAATTTCACCCTCTATATCTTTGGAGCCACTACAATTTCAGCTTTAATGTTTAGCATGAATACGTATTGCTTTATTTTAATAATTAAAAAAAAAATTATATATTTCCCAAAAATATGCTTACGTTATGCGGCTCGCAATATTCAATAATAACTTCAATTACAAAAAATTTTCAAACACAAAAAAGAAACAAAACTTTCAATTTTATAGGGATTTTGAACAAACCCCCACGCCAATAAATCTTTTTCGTCTGAAATAAATAAAATTGGTTTGTAATTTATAAAAATATTGTTAAATTATCTTTGAAATCGTATGAAAAGTAGTATAAAATTGTACTACTATTAAATTAAATTTTTTGTTTATTGTTTATTATAAGAATTGTTTTAAATAAATATTAAAGTTCTATTTTGGGTATAAAAATATTTCGGTACAATTGTATGTTATTTTGTACAATTATATACTACTTTTCATACGAAATAGAATCATCGAAAAATCGAAATAATTCGTGGTGAACTCACGTGTGTGAAGCAAAGAACGAAAAATCAAAAAAAATGGTCATATTGGATTTCAGCATGGCAAAAGAAAGAAGGTAACGCCGCTGTCACTTACTTTGATTAAAATGCCGATTATTTTTAGGTATGTTTGTTTGAAACAAATCAAACGGCTTTGCCACCCGCTAAAAAATATTTGAAATATTTTTCGGAATTAAAAAATTTCTTAAAATCTTGTGGATAAAATTTTAAATGTCTCTACAATTTAAAGGTTTAATGGATGTAGGCGGTATTAACATACAAATTATTTCAAAAAATCAGTTTTAAAGTTTTTTATTTAACTTTTTTCAAAAAATTGTTGCTATGTCTTCTTTGTCGCTTCTGAATCTTCAAAACTATCATCAAAACTTATTTTTGGGATGGATTATAGGCAAGAAATTGCCCTTGCCATTTCAATTTTGTCAAAAAGTCAATTTTGAAATTTCGGATTTTTTCGCAACAATCCGGTAGCCCGAAATGTCATAATCGGCTTAAACGTCAGATGGTTAAGATGGCTGCTAAGAATTGAGAGCGGCACTACCTTCTTTCTTTTGCCATGGATTTCAGGGAATTTAAAGAGAGTGTCGCCTCTGTATACTCTGTGCCATGGCTGAAGAAAATAAGGTTGATCCACTTAAGACAAAATGACAGAAATAAGGATTCTGACGTTTAATTTAGTGTTCACAAAGTTGCCACATTATTTGAAATTTTCTAAGAAACGTGTTGGCGTTGCCAAATATTTTTCATAACTTATCGTCATTTTACTCTTTCCAAGTTTTTTTTTTAGTTTTGCTGGCATAAATTAACATTTAAGGTCAGATTTTACAAATGTAACATCGTTTCATGTCGCCATTGCATAAATTCGTCGCAAAATCGGGGCTTAAATTGGTAAAATTAGGACTAATTGTCACAGATGGCAGCCCTTTTCTTGAGATTTTTAAAAAATATATCTGGTAGCACAATCCTTATTTATGTCAGATGGTTAAGATGGCGGATAGTGTCAGAAGCGGCACTACCTTATTTTCTTCTACCATGCTCTGTGCTATCTAGCATGACGTCAGCAGATACTTCTTGTCAGTTTGGAAGAAAAATGCAAGCTTTGCCACAAATTTAGCTTAATTGGTTTCGCAACAGTGCTACCAGATTAATGGATTTTCTACTGTATTAGTTAGTAGAAATACGATTCGAAATTATTAAAATTAGGGAAACAAATCAAAATTATTGAGTTATGAATTTGGGTTTCTTAATAAAGGAAACAATTTAAACGGTAAACTGTTTTAGCTAAAGCCCGGTTCGCAGATTCGGTTTTGGAGAATTGACATATATTTTGTTTTGTGTAGAGCGAAATATTTTTTCACATTACATTTTTGAATTTGGTAAATAAATTTGAATGAAAATGTGAAAAAATTATTGTGAGTGATTGTGCGGCTAATAAAAATGGTTTTCGAAGCAACATAAAGGTCAATCCATTAATTTTGCTGTGTGGGTTGCCAAAAAATCTCTCCAAAGTACTCAAATAAGCAACTCTTTTTTTGCCTTCTATGCAAACGCTAGCCGCAATGAAAATTTTGTTTGTTTTTCGCTTCGTTTTTTTACATGGGAGCGAAATTTTTTCCCATCTGCATACAGGACTTAAGTGTTACATTTCGTGTGTGTTCCCAAAAAAGATATAAACACCAAATAATTTAAACAAACTGCTTCGTGATCAGCTGCAACAACGTTAAAGGATAAACAACTTTACGCTTTTATGGTTTCCCAAAGAACGGAACATTTTTTAAAATACATATATTTTCACATTGCAATACATTAAGGGTATTCATTTAAAGTGGCTAACCCCTAGAAAACGCGGAGTTGCCTAAAAGAACTGTCAAATTTCATATATTGTGACTGCTCATCTGCTCATCTGCACAACTGAATCGTTTCCGAGGGGTTTACCAATTTACATGAATCGCCCTATTGTTTTTAATGAATGATAATTAGCAATTTCTAACAAATTTCGACATTTCTGTTGTATCTTTTTTCGTTTTTGAGTCTTAAGCGAAATAATCCACTCCAGCAGAAAATATTTCAATTCAGATCTTTCTGGCAACGTTGGCTGCCAGAAAAACGTAAACAAAGAACAGCTGTTCGTGTGACAAGAAGTATCTGCTGACGTCACGACAAAATGGCGATCCTAACGGTAAACGTCATGTCGTCATCTGTGTTTATATCCTTCTTGTAGCCGCACAAGCTTTTTTAATAGCTCTCAATATTTTTTTAAACATTTTAATTTTCTTTTTAATTTAGCTTTTTATCAACAATTTGTTTGAAAACTAACAGTTTGACAAGCTTTCGGTTGTCAAACGGATTTTTCCAATATTCATTAATTTTTTAATAAAAATAAAAAAAAATAACATTTTACTATTTCTATTTGTTTTAAAAACCCGATTAATCGTTTAGCTCACGATTGTTTTTTTGTAAAATCGATTCTTTTGACACATTTGGCCATCCCTACACATGACCAAAAAAAGGAAGAGTCGAAAACCAAAAGTCGACACAACTTTCAAATACAATAATCGACTTAAAAAATGTTGTTAGTTTCGATAAAAAGTCGACTAGTCCATCCCTACCCTAAACAGCTCGCAGTTGTTTTTTGACAGTCTTCATAAAGTAAGTGGCTAAAAAGGTGTAAAATTGTGAATTGTTTGTTCTGTTACGCTGAAAATTTCATGAATTTTAATAGATTAAAATACCGCAATAATAGTCAAAGAAACTAGTACAAAAAAAAATTTATTCGAACCTATCTTTTTAATATTTAAATTGCTTTTCTCATTTCACAATTTTACTTACGTAATTTCCACTGTTTTTTTTTCGTTGCTAGTTTCAATGACCAAAGGAGCTATAGCTAAGTTGGCGAGCAAGTACGGCGCAGTGATATTCTTTCCCACATTCACAGCAACTACCATTTACGCCGATTGGTCGCATACTCGCGCTTGGAAAAAGCAATTAAAGGAACAGCGTAAAAGCATAAGCAACAGCGAATCACTGTAAATCTCTGTCGAATTCGAAATGGTGCTGGGTCTCGATAAACGCTACCTCTTCGCAGTGGTGCCATTTATTGGCATGGCAGTTGGTCACTTCTTGGACAAGAAAGAGACGGAGCGGATGACACTGTTCCGCGACAAAAGTTCTCTCTATGGACGTCCAGAAGCAACCAAGCAGGAACCATCTTGGTGATTGGTGATGAGCACGTTTCGTTTTTAAGTATATTTCCTAACCCGTATTTAGTGTTTGCAAGAACTAAATAAAATCACGAAACATTTCTGTTAAAATGATTAGTTTGTTATTCCAAATTTTTGAACTGCGAACTGTAGCGAATGTAAGCTTCGAGTGTGTAATTCGAGGTATACAACATGGAAAATCGTGTTGCGACGTAATTACTACATATTTACTACATATAAGAGTATGTCTTGGCAAGGGACCGGTATTATCGACCAGCCAATTCTTGACCGATTTAAATATTTATTTTTTTTAAATCGTCAACAATTGATTAACTTCCGAATTTTGTGATTTTGATTATTAATTGCCACCGGCGGCCGAATCTTCAACTTGTTGTCAGCCGAATCTTCAACTTGTTGTTCGGCAAATGCTTGGTTGTTAAACTTAGATTGGTCGACGCAAACATACATGGGTGACAAGTCCACAGCTATAGCAATTTCAACAATTTGTATGATTTCCTGTAATTTGTTGCCTCCCACTGGGGAGTGGCATAGGAAGTAGCCCAATAAATGCCACCATAAATGCTTGGCAGTTAGCGGTTCTCTATAATTTCCTCCCAATGCCTCTATTCCAACGCAGAGATCGCGGTCTCTGCAATATTGGATGCCTTCTTTATCCAAATTCATAGAATCGAAATGAATAGAACAAAGTTTTTTAATTTTGCTGAACTTTTTAACTAGGCTAGCAAACATTAGCACAGTATCTTTGTCAAAACCCGGGTCTATGACTTCTCTCATAGCATCATGAGCAACATCATCGCAGTCCATCATACTACCTGGATTTCATTTTAAAAAACTTGTTTTTTATTTTTTTTTTTACATTTTCATTTCATTTTATTTACAAAATTGAATAACTAAATTGTTAAAAAATAGAGAAATATGTTATTTCTCCAAAAGGCAATTCCGCCGCTTCTTCTTCATTCCCAACTCTAAGGGGAACCTTCAAGAAACATTTGGCGAAGTCCCTTATGCTGTAAAATTGTATTAGAGCAGAATTTTTTGACATATCAAAAGTCAAAATTACAAATTTACTCCGAAAAAATAGATTCTACTACGCTTTTTTTGTTTTAGTTACTCCGGACGACTGTGTATCAATTTTAAATTGTACGCTCAACAAAATCTTCGAGATATGTGTTCCAAAGAACATTAAAAAGAATTCGAATGAACTTGGTACAAAAGAATTGAGGAAACTTAAAACTTCGAAAACTCGGGCATTAAAAACATATAAAAGAACTTTAAACCTTCAATATTATTCTAAATATTCGCTTCTGAGACAAGTACAAGTACTAATAAAAAAAAGAGTAAAAAACAAGTTTATTAAAATATAACCCTTGAACCGACTAAAAAGCAGAAAATAAATTCCCTTTAAATTAATTTCCGCAATTTCGATTTAAGTGTTTTTGGCTGGTTTGTTCCTAATGTCAGATTTTGAAGTGGCCAAAAACCCTTTAATTTTAAATCGAAATTGCGGAAATTAATTTAAAGGGAATTTATTTTCTGCTTCTTAGTCGGTTAAAGGGTTACATTTTAAAAAACTTGTTTTTTACTCTTTTTTATTTTCCCCTTTTTTAAAAAAATTTCCCCCCTCCTTATTTCCCCTTTTTCCCCTCTTTTTTATTTTTTTCCCGAAGGAGAACCTAAGTACAAAATTTTAGTCCCGTAGCTTAAAAAATACGAACGTTAGTCCATCCCGAACTTTAAAAAGGCTCCATCCACCTCCCCTTTGTCCCCACACCCCACATCAAAGGGAGTAAAATTTTATTTTGTCAAAAAGAACCCACCTATCAAATTTCATCATTGTAGTTAGAAGGAATCGGAAGTTATGCCAGAAAAAGGGGTTTGACTCCCCCCTACGCCTCTGATGGACCCAGAATGCATTGTCACCGGAGTTCTATCAGTGTTCCAAATTTCAGCTCTCTAGCTCATGTGGAAGTGTATGAAAAAGCTCGACGCAGATTTGAGGATATATATATATATATAGTCAAGCCAAAGCAAGTTAATATAAGGGTTATAAAAATGAAATGATGTTCTTCTTCTTTTTCTTATATGCCGTTAACAATGAACGGCATATTCTGCGAAAATGGCTACGTTAAACACGAGGTTTTTCTTGTAGCCTTTGGTATATATGTATATAAGTTATGTTATATCTGGTTGTGTTGTTAATTTTCGATGTTCTTTTATAATGTTGAATATTTTGTTGATTTAATGTTTTTTTTGTGGGGTGATTTATTTTTAAATGTAATACATGGAGTTTCGTCCTGACCATCAAACTGAAATCAGCATTTCATGAGGCTTACAATTCTTATAAGAACATGTAGCCTAACATGCGAACATGTAGCCTAACGATGCGTTCAGCATGACAGCCAGGACCGAACTCTCACTGGCAACACTGGTGGGCCGTTATTCGGTCGGCCGATTTTGTGCCAATGGTGCCAATTTCCCTTTGGTTACAATTTCCCTCTGGGCAAGAACTCGGAAAAATATGTACCTCGTAGTTGCCAGATAAATATCTCACAAAAAAATTCACTCAAAACTTGAAAAAATCTCAAAAAACCTTACACGAATTGAAAATTTTTACAAAAATTCACATTAAGCCCGGTATGTAGATACGACAAAATTCCGTTGTGGAGAAATGACATATATTTTGTTTTGTGTAGAGCGAAATATTTTTTGACACTTCAATTTTTGAATTTGGTAAAGTTTAATGAAAATGTGAAAAAATGCGAAACATTTATTGTGGGTGATTGTGCCATTCCATTAATTTTGCTGTGCGGGTTGTTGAAAAATCTCTCCGAAGTACTCAAAAACTGTTTTTCACTATCTCTGCATAGACCAGCCGAAATGGAAATTTTGTTTGTTTTTGATTTCGTTTTTTTTACAAAGGTGGGCTTATGGGAGCCATTGAAAAACCTCAATATGAGATAAATCTCACAAATCTGGACGGTGAATTCTGTTGAAGAATTTTTTCGTCAAATTTATTCATCAGAAATTATTTTATTTTAAGCAAAACAATAATTTAAAAAAAATTCTGTAATAATTTTCTATACGGATTTTACGGATTTTTTTTTGCAGTAAAAACTAGAAAATACGGATTTTCAGAAAAAAAATCTGGCAGCATCTGCTACATTACTTTCAATTTGTTCATCTTGTTTATAATTTATGATTTTTAAACCTAATCACTAAGAATAAAATGCTGCAGCTAAAGGACAAAGACTCACTACACCTGGAGGGCTACACAGTAATCATTCCCAGTATATGTATTGGAAATGCTGCACAGCTGGCCTGTGATTTATTAATCGCATCTAAAAAAATGACTCGCACGGGAACTATTTCTCATCCGGCTCTGATTCCCGTATTCGGCCCTTCCGCATACCAACACGAGCCTGAAGAGAAGTCTGCCGCCTGTGAAGTGTACGAGGACGTTGCGGACAAATTGCTGGTGATTCAGCTTCGGACACCGCTTATTTCGTGTCACACACCCAACTTTATTAATGCATTGGTTGCTCTGGTAAAAGGAGCATCGCGTATAGTGGTGCTCAGCGGAAGTTTTGGCTTTGAGAAGCGAGTCATCGAAGCCTCGCCTTATGAATATCGTGCTTCGAAGGCATTTGTAGAATCGCATACTGCTCAGTTACAGGCCGTAAAATGGAAGGAGTTCACTGGCGACGTCATCTTTGGCGGTGGCAATGCAATGCAGCTATTCCAGAATTTCGAGAAGCAAGGCGTGCCAGTAATGCTGCTCTTCCGCTACTTGTTGGAGGGAGACAACTCAACAGACGCATCGCTGATTTTACGGGAGCTGAATGAATTGTGTGAAGGTTTCCTACAAATCAATGGAGAGGACGGTGCAATGAAATTGACAGTGCCCATTTCATGGAACCTTCTATTCGGAAATGAAGTGACTGAATTAATATTTTAAGATGTAATTTCAATGGATTTGCTATATTTTTGGTTATAAAATAAAATTCTGGTTATCGGGAAAAGGTTCTAGTGTATTTACTAGGGATGTGACGGGTGCGGATGTTTGAAAATGACACCCGCGGGTGCGGAGCCGGATGCAAATGCGGACGTTTCAAACAAATTTTTCGAAAAAATTTCATTTTTTGGACTTTTTTAATTTTGTGTTGGTTATTTTGACGTTCTGAAACTGAATCTGACAAAATTTTGCACAGATCGCCTATAGTATCTGAGAAAAAACAAAGTAAAAAAGTTTCAAAAAAGTGCGAAAAGCTATAAGTTGAAAAGACCCGCATACATGCGGGTGTTTTAAACGTGTGATTTGCGGATGCGGATGTCAATTTAGTGCGGATGTGGAGGTCGGTCACATCCCTAATATCTACATAAGTGGGCCGAAAAATGTCAATTTTCATTAAGGCATTCAATCCCGGATCCCCGACCTTTTCTCGATCCCGGAAACCCGGGATTTTGTGTCCGGAATCCCGGGATTCAAAAAATGTTTTTTTTATGCATTGTTTAAGATATTTTTGACGTTTTTCCACAAAAATACTGCCGTGCATTTACATTCAATCTAATTGGTAAATTTTAAAAACCCACTTTTGCAGATTTACTGCACACAAAAATTGACAAAATTTTTGTCAATAACGGTTAACAAACAATTTTTATCGATTTGAATAAAATTTGTTCAATTTAAACAATTTTTTTTTACAAAAAAGATATATGTATGTTAAAATTAGTTAGAGGGGAGATATGAGGATTTGTCGATATTAAACAGGGTTGGCAACCGAATCGAATAAAGGTTTCAGTTTCGGTTTTACTCCCACTTGCCAATCGGTTTTGGTTATCGGTTTCGCTCCTTGATTTTGAAAAGGTTTCGGTTGGTTGGAGCGATTGAAAAGGTTTCGGTTTAGGTTTTAAAAGGTTTCTAGATGGCCCAATATTAGGAAATTTTATATCAATTCAATATAAATCAAGGGTGCTGAATCTAACTACAGTTACCGAATTTCCTTATCTAATCGCATTTTCAAACAAATTTCTGCTTAAATTTTTAGTTTTTATACCCTACACAACGTTTCAAAACGTCCATAAGGACGCATGTCCGGTATGGATAAGTATATATATTCACTAGCTGTTACATACCCGGCGTTGCACGGGTTGTATAAAATTTTAAAATAAATATATATAGGAATTTGCGACAATTTCAATGGCGCTGTAGTTGATGGTTTATTCCCCCCGTGAAACTTGGTGCCAGTTGTAATCCCACCCGGTATGATTCAGCCAAAAAAAGTCCAAGGACGCAATTGGTGGCAGTTGTAATCCCACCCGGTATTATTCACCCAAAAAATGTCCAAGGACGCACTTGGTGGCAGTTGTAATCCCACCCGGTATGATTCACCCAAAAAATGTCCAGGGAAGCACTTGGTGTCAGGTTGTAATCCTACCCGGCATGAGCCACCCAAAAAATTTCCAAGGACGCACTTGGAGGCAGCTGTAATCCCACCCGGCATGATTCAGCCAAAAAAAGCCCAAGGACGCACTTGGTGGCAGTTGTAATCCCACCCGGTATGATTCACCCAAAAAATGTCCAAGGAAGCACTTGGTGTCAGGTTGTAATCCTACCCGGTATGATTCACCCAAAGAATGTCCAAGGACGCACTTGGTGGCAGCTGCAATCCCACCCGGCATGATTTAGCCAAAAAAAGTGCAAGGACGCACTTCGTGGCAGATCCAATCCAGTTTGATTCACCCAAAAAATGTCCAAGGACGCACTTGGAGGCAGCTGTAATCCCACCCGGCATGATTCAGCCAAAAAAAGCCCAATGACGCACTTGGTGGCAGTTGTAATCCCACCCGGTATGATTCACCCAAAAAATGTCCAAGGAAGCACTTGGTGTCAGGTTGTAATCCTACCCGGCATGAGCCACCCAAAAAATTTCCAAGGACGCACTTGGTGGCAGCTGTAATCCCACCCGGTATGATTCAGCCAAAAAAAGTCCAAGGACGCAATTGGTGGCAGTTGTAATCCCACCCGGCATGATTCAGCCAAAAAAAAGTCCAAGGACGCACTTGGTGGCAGTTGTAATCCCACCCGGTATGATTCACCCAAAAAATGTCCAAGGACGCACTTGGAGGCAGCTGTAATCCCACCCGGCATGATTCAGCCAAAAAAAGCCCAATGACGCACTTGGTGGCAGTTGTAATCCCACCCAGTTTAATTCACCCAAAAAATGTCCAAGGACGCACTTGTTGGCAGTTGTAATCCCACCCGGTATGATTCACCCAAAAAATTACCAAGGAAGTACTTGGTGGCAGCTGTAATCCCACCCGGGATGATTCAGCCAAAAAAAGTCCAAGGACGCACTTGGTGGCAGTTGTAATCCCACCCGGTATGATTCACCCAAAAAATGTGCAAGGGCGTAGTTGGTGGCATGGACCACTTAATATTCGATAGTTACTATGTTACATTATTTTTTGTTGTATGCGAGGTGCCACGCCCGTTGTCCAAATCCAACCTCTTATGTCCTATTGCAAATTCCATTACTAACACAATTTTTCCTTAAAATTTCCATAAAATCAGTAAATCCGTTTAACCGTGATATGGGAGAAGAAAATTGTATGGGCGGTGCCACGCCCCTTGTCCAATTATTCCCATTTTCGACACATAGCTGGGAAAACATACTATACAGCTCCATTCCAAATTTCACTAAAATATATGCAATAGTTGCTTAATTAGCTGGTATTTAAGTTATGTGTTGTGTGGGAGGTGCCACGCCCCTTTGTCCAATTATTCCCATATTCAACACATAGCTGGGAAAACATACTATACAGCTTTTTTAGAGCCTATTTACACAGTCATTCCCATGACGCATGGGCATGCCGATTTTAGAATTTACACTGACATGGGCATGACGAAATTTGACAGTTTTTATATGAAAATGTAAATAAACGAAGCATGGAGTTGCCACCTTTTACGTTTTTTGTATGGATTTTCGGTGCAAAATGTTCTAAGTAACTAAGTAACAAAATACAATATGCACAAAGTTTTTTTTTTTGATCTGAAATACTAAAAAAAAACTCACCAGATACCCACGTATACGTGTACTAATTAGGTTTCTTTAGGCGTTAATGAATTGAAATGTGAAACTCCAAAGAGTCTAGGGGAGAAAGAAAGTACACGGATAAAAGGTAAAACACAACATTTTAGACACTGGGTGCTAATGTCCGATCCTTCCCCAAGAAATCGAAAAATGTAGCTATATATTTGGATTGTTTTTGATAAAGACATTCAAAATTGTTTTTAATATTTCGGTTAAAAAAGTAATAGGTTTCATACTAAATTTGTTGTTTTAATCGTAGCATTTAAGAATTTTTGTAACTTTTTGAATGCAATTTGACGAAAGATGCTTCAAACTAACAAACATTATATTTGAAGGTTTTTATTTTAATTCTGACGAATAATAAAAATTGGTAACCTTACTGAGCCGATGCATTTAGCTGTTATATGATAAAGTCCCAGAAATAAGAAAAAGAGTACTTAATAGTACTTTCGTGAAAAAAGTGAGAGTAAAAAAGAGGAGCGCCTAAAAAAGGAGTACTGTACTCTTTAAAAGAGTACGTCTGGTAACCCTAGTCGCACTGCTTGGTTTTATTTTTTGTCCTGATTCAGTTTCTGTTTGTGTGTTGTTGTTAAGTCGGGTTGGGATGCGAGAGCTCGACGGAAGCACATGCTGCCAAATCAATTTCAAATTATGATATTGTGGTAATGTACCAAACTGCGTGTTGCATTCAATAATTCAACTTCAATCTCGAAATTGGCAAAAAACCAACAGTCACATTTTATATTGTCGATATTGGTATCATTGGAAAGGTCTAATCAATACCTTTCGAACCCTAACCCGTCATGTATCAATAGTGGAAGTTCAAACCTAATTCCTATTTTCCAGTCGATGGTCAATGTTGGCGCCTCGGTGCAGCGAATGACCGTGAGATATTTCAGAATGAAAACATTACGGGATTGTTAGTAGAAATTTTCTACTGTCGACCTGTGTCCTTTTCATTTTGATTTTTTTTGTTAGAAATCATACAAAAAAATTAGATTCGAATAAAAAAATCGAGATTTTCGGCTTAGCCGCAAGCCGTTTTTTAGCCGGGGTCATCCGCGGCGGCTAACGTTTATTAAAATCGTCGGCGGCGGCTAGCCGAGCGGCTTAGCCGCATCGGCTGACACCTCTGGCAACGCTTGCATTTTTCTATCAAAGTGACAAGAAGTATCTGCTGACGTCAAAATAGATAACGGTTAACTGCATCATGTCGTTATCTAGTATTCTATGTATCTTGCCCTCAAGAATGCAACTCTGTTGCACTTGTCATCTCGACAGATGCACATTTTGAAAGTTCCTTCTAATAAAAGAACTCAACACGAACACTACAATTTGAATACACACTCTAAACGATTTCTGCCGAATTTTACTTCTACTATCGTCGGCAATACCACAGAGTATACAGAGGGGACACTCTGCTTGAGCGAGATGGAATATGCGTGAAGTGACAGCAAATTTGTTTACTGGTGTGCGTGAAAAAGTGAAATTTCTTTATTGGTGTGCGTGAAAATTCCCAATTTTTTTCACCACCAGAGCTCAGCTGTTGGCAGAAACTCAACACCAGAGCTCAGCTGTATGCATAACTCCCCACCAATTTTTTTCTTTTGTTTTGATTCTTTTTCGTATTCACCACCAGTTTGCAAATAATTTTTCTTGGCGTCTAAATTTGTGGAAAAGTGAAAACGTAAAAAGTGAACTGTGAAAAAAAATAATAAAAAACAATTATAAAATATACCAATATTTTATATTTTTATGCAGTGATCTTCATTAGTGTTTTTTCAATTTGCTGAATAGAAATTTGTACACCACCCTTGCCGCAGTGAGTGAAAATATTAGTGTAAATAAATTTAACTTTACTAATGGCATTTTGCATTTTGTAATATATTTGCAGACATAAAAAAATTCATTATGAGAGAATGCGTCATGAAATGTCCAGGAGCAGTTCGACTTTATTCCTTCCCCAATGCTGTGAAAGATGCCGAACGGTTAGTGAATCTTTTATATACTTTTATAAAGGGTTTATATGAAGGAATAAAGGGTTTTTCGAAGAGTCTGAGTCCTGAGTCTGTCTGCTGTGTGAGTCGGTTTTCTTAGTGCTGTTTTTGTAGCAACAATTCTGTCTGATTACAGTCCGTGTTCCTCCTCGTCCGTAAGGTTTGTCGAAAGTAAAATTATTTTCATTGGTTGGTTGGGCAGCGTGCGCCACAGTCCGAGCTCACTTCCTCGTTGATCCTACCCATGTAGTTGGAAGCGGATCAAGAGTGGACCTTGTAGATCTCGGCAAGAGCTTCTTCATCTTAGCCCTCTCAGGTGGAGATCCTCCAACGCCGGGACTCTAATTTTGTGTCGCTGAAACTAGTGCCTATTAGTAAAGTTATTTGAGGGCGGTCTCGGTTCAGTGGATGTTTAGTTGGGTGTTCCTTCTGATAGCTCGCCACAATGAACTTTGCGGGTTAATATTCAATTCTGTTTACTTTGCCAATTGATATGAAAAATCCTTGAAACTAAGAAAAAAAATGAGTTTATGTTGACATATTTTAAAAATTCAAAATGTAGAACATGGTACAGTCATTAGGTTAATACTGCATTACAGTATTAAGCCAAACTTAAGAATGTGTTGGTGTCATTGTTTGATTCGAACTTTGAGATAGTCGCTTTCGAGAGGACCTTTCATTTGGGTTAGATTATTAAGGGTATTCACAAGTAATCATATGTAGAGCCATAAGAAATATTTGGTCAAACATTTTAATTTGTCATTAAATTTTGTATGAAAAATTCAATGCTTAATAATAATTTATGGCAAATCTTTATATGACGACATGTGAATATCGTTATGGTTTAATAAACGAGTAATCAATACTTTTTTAATTTTGCTTAGAAGATAAAGGCAACTGAATCATCAATTCAAAATACCTCTCCAACCAACCTTCGGCATAAGTCACAGCGGACAGCAAATCCTTAGATTCACTTGCACGAGCCTGGTGTTATCCTTCAGACACACCCAACAAAGTTCGGCAAATTGCAACTGATTTAAAGGAGGAACAGCCAAGCCCGTAGTAATCGCAGCACGTCCATTACGGCCCGCAAAATTCAAACTTTGCCGGATTAGATCGACTTTCCCAATGTGGTTCAGTTGGATTTCATTCACTTTTATCGTATTTGGATAATTGAACGGATATTATATAGAATATTACATTAACTTTTATTTATTATCTTTTAGTCCGTAGAAATAAACGTTTTCAAACAATTATTTTTTGCAATTTATAGAAATTGTTTACATTTTTTACTTTTTCACCACATTTTTTACACTTTTATTCATTCTCTCATACTTCTTCGTAGCAGGGATGCTTTTTTCAGTATAGTAGTACTTTTATACTTTCCTACTATTGAGACATTTTCGGTACAATTTAGAAAATTTCAAAATTTAATAAAATACTTAACTAAACATAATGGCCCATATTCATTGTAACAATTTGACCATTTCTGAATTTTGGCAACAAATATATAAATTTCCCAAGAAATTACCACAATTCCACGTAGAAAGAATATTTTTAGCTCAAAAAATATTTTAAAAAAATCCAAGACATCTACTTCAAGTACATACAATTTCAACTTTAAGAAAAAGCAGATGTTTTATAAAAACTACAGATCGATGCTGCCTTAACATAAAATTTCAAAATTTATTGTGAAATGTTTTTACTACAATTGCAATTAACATACCACAGAATAAAATACATAAGGACTTTTCATTTCGGTTTTCCTCCAAAAAGTAAATTTTACAGGATAAAGCATTTTTCTTGTTTCCCTACAAATTGAACCCTATTTCTTTGGAACCATTAACATTTCATATTGTTTTATTTTAAAATTTTTTCAATAAAAATGTATTTCCAAAAAGTTTTGCTTGAGTTCATTATGCGGATAGGGTTCGCAATGTGTGTTTCAGTTATAAACACAAAACAAAAATGAATGGAAAATAGTCGTCTTTTTTCCCCAAAAAATATATTCATAAAAAATTGTTCATTTTCTTTGAAATCGTATCAAAAGTAGTATATAATTGTACGAAATTACATACAATTGTACCGAAATATTTGTATACCGAAAATATAACTATTTCATTTGTTTAAAACAATTCTTATATAAAACAGTAAACAATAGTTGAATTTCAAAGAAAATTAGCAATATTTTTTAAATTACATATTTTGTTTATTTGTATATTGTTTCTTTAAAGAAGTTTTTAAAACAAATGAAATAGTTATATTTTCGGTATACAAATATTTCGGTACAATTGTATGTAATTTCGTACAATTATATACTACTTTTCATACGAAATCGAATCATCCCTGCGAAAAATCGGAATAATTCGTGGTGAACTCACGTATAGTGTGTGAAGCAAAGAACGAAAAATAAAAAAAAATGGTCCGCCATATTGGATTTCAGGGAATTTAAAGAGAGTGTCCCCTCTGTATACTCTGTGGGCAATACATTTTCGACTGAAAAGGTTTAAATTCACATAGGTGCATTTTTTACATTTATACCAGTGATGCGCATTGCATTGCACAATTGTGCTTTCTCTATAGGGGATGACACACTGGCGTCAATTGACCCCGAGTGCTGTCAAAGTGTTGTTGTTTCCAAGGCAAAATTAAAAATGAACACTTTTTGAGAGAGCGAGTGAATATTTTCTCAGGGGTTTTTTTGACGCCAGCTTTGAGCTGGGGTCATGAATCAAAAGAGTGTTGCATTTAAGCAAAATGTAGCTATCAAATCTTTAGTAGCAAAAACAAGGTTGCAAAAGTATTAAAAAAGCATACGAAATGCTAATATTTTCCGTTTTTGTTCGTTGCAAGCAACACTTGTCAGGAATTTGTTCATCGTTACTTTATATTATCATTAAATTTGTTGAAGAAATACGAAATGTAAGTAAATAACACAATTAAACATGAATATTTTAATGAAATTGTACAATCGTAGGTTTATAAAAATATTCTACATGAACTGAAATGTGCATGGGTTGCACTCTTTTATCATATAGGCTCATAAAATATTAGTGATTGCAACCCTTTTGTGATATAAAGAAAAAAGGGAGCAGATTGACCCGGCGTCAAATATTTTTGCGTGTGGCACGTCCAGGCGTCAAAATAGTAAAAGAGCAAAAAAGAGAGTAAAAATGCAAATGAATAGGAGTCAAATGACGCCTGTCTGGCATGCCCTTATTTCACACATATTCTTATGATCCATGGCAAAAGAAAGAAGGTAGTGCCGCTGTCACTTACTTTGATTAAAATGCCGATTATTTTTAGGTATGTTTGTTTGAAACAAATCAAACAGCTTTGCCACCCGCTAAAAAATATTTGAAATATTTTTCGGAATTAAAAAATTTCTTAAAATCTTGTGGATAAAATTTTAAATGTCTCTACAATTGAAAGGTTTAATGGATGTAGGCTGTAGTGACATACAAATTATTTCAAAAAAATAAGTTTTAAAGTTTCTCATTTAACGTTTTTAAAAAAAAAGTTGGTGCTTTGTCTTCTTTGCCGATTCTGAATCTTCAAAACTATCATCAAAACTTATTTTTGGAATGGATTATAGGCGAGAAATGGCCCTTGCCATTTCCATTTTGGCAAAAAAACAATTTTGAAATTTAGGATTTTTTCGCAACAATCCGGTAGCCCGAAATGTCATAATCGGCTTAAATGTCAGATGGTTAAGATGGCTGCTAAGAATTGACAGCGGCACTACCTTCTTTCTTTTGCCATGTTATGATCTTTCTTTTAGTCGTCAAACAGACAGCGACGAGTGCACACGTTGACATGATACCGGATGATTATAATATTATTATTCAAGGGCACTGAAAAAATCAATTATGGTTTCAGATTATTATATGATAAAAAATGCTTTTGTCAAAATCCAATACCTTTTATGTTATAAATCATTCCAGAAATTTAATATATATGTTATTGAAAGGCATTTTGATTCTTTTCATAGTAACATGAATAAATTTAATGATGAAAAAAGAAAAATGCTCTTTCAAAAAAATAAAAAAAATGGACGGTTATTAGGACAGGACATCAACAAAACCAAAAAAAACTCAAAAAACAGCTTAATGATGTCTCTCGAATTCTAAAAAAGCAGCTTGAGAGGAAATCCGAAAGAGAATTCCAGCTATTTGTTGAACATCTCGCACCCACAAAATCAACAAACTACTCGCTCTGGCGAGCTGCAAAAAATATGAAAAAACCAATACTGACAGAACCCCCTATAAGGCTGCCAAATGGAAACTGGGCCAGAAGCGATGCAGAAAAGGGTGCAGCTTTTGCCAACCACCTAAAAACCGTGTTCACCCCGAACACGACAGCTGGTGATATCCCAATACCAACATTAATCCCATATAATACCTCTTGTACAATCGCGATTAAAAAAAACGAACTTATGGAGGCAATAAACAAAAGCTTGGATCCGAAAAAAGCACCAGGACCGGACTTGATAACGCCAACAATGATAAAAGAACTGCCAACAGTTGCAATAACCCACTTATTGCACATATTTAACGCGATTCTCAGAACATGTCACTACCCAGATGATTGGAAACTATCTCAAGTTACAATGATTCCCAAACCTGGAAAAGATCCCAGTAATGTGACGTCATACCGGCCTATAAATTTGCTCTCTGTAGTATCGAAACTCTTCGAAAAACTTTTAATAAAATTGATTCTACCGAAAATTCTAGAAAAACTAGTGATTCCCGATCACCAGTTTGGCTTCCTATTGAGCAAGTGCACCGCATTGTTGACTCAATAAAAGGCACTTTCGAAAATAAACAGTATTGCTCCGCTGTTTTCCTCGATATCACCCAGGCCTTCGATAAAGTCTGGCACGAAGGACTTATTTACAAACTACAGCATATTCTTCCCGCTAATATGCACTGTCCTCTCAAAAACTACCTCACGAATAGAAAATTTGTAGTAAAATACAAAAGCTTTGTCTCCCGAAAATACGAAATACTGGCCGGAGTACCACAAGGCAGTGTCCTCGCGCCCCTGCTATATATTCTCTATATTGCAGATATGCCCAAAGTGATAGAACTCTCATATCAACTTTTGCT
Source organism: Heteromyza rotundicornis (assembly GCA_951394025.1). Taxonomy (NCBI): domain Eukaryota; kingdom Metazoa; phylum Arthropoda; class Insecta; order Diptera; family Heleomyzidae; genus Heteromyza; species Heteromyza rotundicornis. The sequence goes on from OX596010.1 coordinate 32,678,804, forward strand.
GATGACACTGCTATCATGTGCTCTCACTCAAACCCAGACATGGCATCTCTATACGTGCAAAAACACTTGGACACTCTAAGTAATTGGCTACATCGATGGAAAATCAAGGTCAATGAATCCAAAAGCTGTCACTTAACCTTCACTCTAAGAAGGGGCACGTGTCCTGCTCTGAAGATAAACGGCCAAGTCGTCCCTGAAAGTTCCGAAACCAAGTATCTTGGAATGCATCTCGATCGCCGACTCACATGGCATAAACATATTGAATCCAAAATCACTCAGATCAAATTAAAGCAATTGGAACTAAATTGGCTAATCTCAAGGGCATCAAAGCTAAATCTCACATACAAAGTCCAAATATACAAAAGTATAATAAAACCCATATGGACATATGGAATTGAACTCTGGGGCACTGCCTCTCCCTCGAACGTGGAAAAACTCCAGAGAGTCCAATCTAAAATCCTGAGACAAATTTCCAGAGCCCCTTGGTATATAAAAAATACTAACATCCACAGAGACCTGAATATACGTGCAGTAAAAGACGAAATTCCGAAATTTACCTCGAAGTACAAGCAGAAGCTCATGTTTCACCCAAACATTCTAGCTAGAAATTTACTGAGACCTCTGAATCCCTCACGTCTCAAACGAAACTAATATATTCCCCATATATTAGTTACGATAACTCTACATTGCCTAAATCAATGGATATAGGGCAAATAGTTTTAATCTGAATATTATAAAAATAAGCTGAATTTCTGAATTTTTTAAAAATCATTGTTAGACCTAAGTTATTATTAGGTGATTCAATTGACAAAAATTACTATTAAAAAAAAAAAAAAAATCGTATATTACGATAGTCGTAATTTCATCGATAAAATATCGTTTACGACTTCGCAATCGAAATCGTTAACGACTTAGTTAAAGAATTCTTTAACGACTTCGTTTACGAGTACATTAACGAACGAAATGATCGTTTTGAAAAGCTATTTTTAGATCCAATGGTTTTCAAACTGTTAGAAAAAGTTGTATAACGATTTCTCAGCAAGATAATATCTATTTTTAAAATCAGTGTTTTTCAAACTGTTAGGAAAACAATTTTAAAATGTTTGTTAAGTTATTCTTTTAAGCGCTTGTTCAATAATGGCTGAGTTAGGCGAATGTGTTAAGCGCTCGGCTTAACAGAATTGGCCAAACAAATGTGTAAATTTTAAGATTTGCAAAATACGCTCTCATTTCCACATCCCTTATACATAACTTAACTGCAATGTTTGATTAAAACGATTTGCTAAATGGTTTGTATTATTTTTGTATTTTATTTGATTATACAAGTACATGACTAAGTAATAAATTAATAAGTAAGTAACAAGATAAATGATAAAAGAAATGGTAAAAAAATTGCAAATACATATGTACATAATTTCATTTGTACATTTTCAAAATGATTTATGCAACCAAAACAAAAAACAAAACAAAACACTTAACACAAAACTTTCTTATACATCTATATATATAAAACAAAGTCGCGAAATAATAAATAAAAAACATGAAAATCAAAACTGAATAAAATTGGGAAAATGTTTGAAATGCAAGAATTGTGAAAATCACCCACGGTGTAGTAAACCAGGTGAGGCAAGTAGCATTTTCCCCCGCCAGACGTCAGATTTTCTCCCCCGCCGTACGTCATTGAAAGAGGAATTGAAATGATTCAGGGTTGCCGTTTTAGGTATATTTGTTACCAAATAAATAAATACTTTTTCGTTGAAGCTAGTGATATTATGAATGCTAAAATGCTGATATATTTTAATAAAAAAATGCCTGTATAGGTTTTCGCACAAAATATAATTCCTGAAATTGATAAAAAAAAGTGTACTGCCATTTAGTTCTTTGAAATTTTAAAATAATTTTCGGAGTTGTTGCACAAATTTGTAAGATGATTTATAAGATGATTTTTTGCAAAGAATTCCATAAAAAATGGTAGTACTTGTTTTCTAGACACCCACGGTTGCCAGAGTTGTGAGATTTATCTCAAATTGAGATTTTTATGGCTTGAGAGATGTGAGATTTTTTGTGTGAATTTTTAAGATTAACTGTAAGATGTTGTCTCACGTGTGATTTTTTCAAATTTAGTGCGCTATTCTGAGATACTTATCTAAGCCTACGCTTGAAGACAAAAATAAATTAAAACAAATATATTTCTTGACATGTTTCTCAACCTGAGATCTCGTATTATATCTTCGATGTCGGATACCCTGATGTTTTTCTTTAAATTTGGTAAATTAAATACATATGTATATATTTTATAAGCAAGTTGTCAAAAGTTTTTTATTGTTTTTTAGTTCTGATTTTTTAGATTGTAATTTAAGTTTTTTATTTAGATATTTTATTCTAAAATGCATTCTGCATTTGAAAAAGAAGAATTTGGTTTTCTGCGGCAATTCGATGTGCGCACTTAGATCCACTAAGTTGTTGCAGAGAGCTTTTTCAGTCGCTATACAATTTTTGTTAACTGACAAAAAAATGGTTTCCAAAGCTTTAATTTTTTGAAAAATTGTTCAAAAGGCTTAATTAATCCCCCTCTTGAAACTTGGTCTACCCATGTCCAGTTGTTATTGTTTGCTGTGTTTAAGTCTTCTAATTTTAGTTTGTGAATTATATATCCAGCTATATACTCAATGGCATCTTCGTGCAAATCGTCGAATTCTTCGTCTTGGCGAATGTGTACCGCATCGATATCGTGGGATTCATCTTTCTGTTCCTCGGAAATTTCGATTTCGTTGGCGTTGTTTTCGTATATCTCCTCAGTGCTAGAGGCCAACCACTCCGTTTCCATGATTTCAGCCGAACACTGCGTTTCCAGAATTTCTGGTTCGATCTTCTCCAATTCGTGAGGCATGGGGGCGAAACACTGTAATTGCTTTTCTTTTGGCTCATTGGCGTTTCATCAATTTCAACATTTCCAGTGCCATTCAAAATTTCTGTGTTTTTAGCTAAAATATGCCTTTATTTTAGTTTAATTAAACAGTGCGACAATTTGAAGGTTATGGAATCTGCCTGGTAACGGCCAAGATAGGTCGAAAGTATCCATATAGAGTAACAAAGCCCTAACTGAGGTTTAATAAGTTAGTTTCCTTTCAAAATATATAGCTGTTTAAAGTTTGCATGCTTTGCACACCGAGGGTTTTGCTATTCTAAATAATTGCTTTCTACACATCTTAACCGTTACCATGTAAATTATTACCTAACAGGTATTTACGTAATCTGTACTTAAATTGTACCGGACTGGGATAGTCGTGAAGACCACCTTTACTGCGCATCGCTCCGAAGAAGTGTTCCAATATGTCTTGATTCAGTCGATACGTGAGCAAGTATCTCATACCGAACTTTTCCTTCACATATTCATATAACATACCAAGTGAAGTATTGGTTATAATTATTCCTTTTTGGAATGTTGCCAACGATTTTTTATTTGGAATTATCGGTTTGTTCATAATGGCGGTCATTTTATTCAATACTTCAGCTTGGTATGCTAAATGAATACCGTATGGGATCTTGCTTGGAATTCGGTACGTGTTTAATTTCGAATTTAGTAGATCAAACCAATCATTGACTTCTTGGATGAAATCTGCAGTTGCAGTCGCGTTGTACACATCCTTGCCAATCGAATAACATCGTCGCATTGCAGACGCTGTAGTGTTGGAAAACAATTGCGCCGCTAGCTTCAACTTCTGCCGACCCGCATGGTGTGTAGTTAGTAAGGCATTCAATCCCGGGATCCCGAAATCCCGCGATCCCGGACGTTTTCTCAATCCCGGAAACCCGGGATTTTCAGTCCGGAATCCCGGGATTCAAAAAGGCTTTTTTTATGCATTGTTTAAGATATTTTTGACGGTTTTCTACAAAAATACAGCCGTGCATTTACATCCAATCTAATTGGTAAATTAAAAAACCCACTTTTGCAAATTTAGTGCTACACACACACAAAAATTGACAAAATTTTTGGCAATAACGGTTAACAAACAATTTTTATCGATATAAATAAAATTTTTTGAATTTAAACAATTTTTTTTTTACAAAAAAGAGCTGATAGCTGATAGCTGATACGTTTATCCGTACCAGCTATAATACTAAAACTACTGAAAGTAACTTTTTCGTGTGTAGCATGAAATGGAGCTGGCAGAATTTTATGATTATATTCAGATTCAGGTAAAAAAAAATGATTTGTTCGATCAATGTAATTTAAAAAGAATTATTTTTTGTTCGACTTATTTATTTTAAATATTATTTGATTTGTTTAATGTTATATTTAATAAATATTATTTCTTTGTCGAATTAAAATGAAATTAAACTTAAAATATTGTTGCAACAATTTTTTCTTTAATTTTATATTAATTATTGTATTTAATTGGGAAATCCCGAACAAATCCCGGGATCCCGGGATTGTAATTTCAAATCCCGAAATCCCGGGATTTTCAAAAACACTTCGGGATTGAATGCCTTAGTAGTTAGGTGTTCATCGGTTAGCTTATAAACAATTGATGCATCTGTTGCCGAAGCATAATGCATCACTTCCTTGACGGTTCCAGCGGTAACCATAGTGTTATTTATAAAAAAACCAGTATCAAGGAAGTGGGTTCTTATTAACTTAAGAAGATGTGGAGCGTCTGCGAAAAAAAATATTTTTTCGGCAGGATTGCACGGATTTTCATACCAATTCTTATCTGAAGGAATGACGTTAATTACGTTAATTAATAAATTTACTAAATCATAGGTTTGCACCGACCTATCGAAATACCCAGTTCTTTCCACAATCCCTGATTGGTGGATCCCATATCAGATACGACTCCGACGACCCGATATGTTGCTTCGTAGAGTGTTCTCACTATTCGGTCTAAAATCAATTTCGTCATTTTGCAATCGTAATCAAAAAAATCGGTTGCTTCCATGAACCCTTTAAGCCACGAACGTAATTGTGAGGCTTCTTGACCATATTTGTCAATGGGTCATGCTCGTAGACGCGTGCAATTTTCATTTCATCAAATGATAATATACACAACTTTTCGTCATCAGCGAGATCATTTGCCTGTTTCATTATTTCAACCAGGAAATATTGAATGCCTTCCTCAAATTTTATCTTCTGCGACAAGCCACCTAACACTATTTTCACCTATTACGGTGGTGTATTAGATTTCCATATTACACTTTCCTATACACTATAATATATTCCCAGTACAACATTAAGGTCCGCACACATCAACGCGAAGTACCGCAGCGAAACTTACTCAAAAATGTTTCTTGCAAATGCGAAAATATATTTGTTTGAGGTGAGAAATTTCATAAAACAAATAAAAATGTGAATCATTTATAAATTAAAATTCCCGAACAAAAATACTACAAAATGAACACCTTTCTTAGAAGTCACTCAAGAAATTGTAAAAGGGGAAATCAAAACTTAAAAAAATTTATTTCTTGGAAAGCTGATTTTTGCTACAATAAAAGATTCAGATTCGGTTTTAGTACGTCAAAATACATAATACGAAAATAAAAATTGAAAAAATCCAATGAATAAAACACTTTGCAATAAAAATGATCGACAATCGGAAATAATGTTTAGCCGTAACAGGTGAAAACATTGTTAGGTGGCAACGCTAGCCTTTTGGTAATATTATTTCCTTAAAGGTGGCAATGGTAAATCAAAGCTATATTTTTGTGTGTATATACACATTCACCATACAGCTTGATGAACTACATCGCCATTAGCTCAATTTATTTTATAGCTGGCTGTGGTCTGCTGGTTAGAGCTTCGTCCTATGACTGCGGCAGTCATAGGTTCAAGCCCGCCACCGGTCGTATTTTTTATTTTGAATCCATTGCTTGATATTCTTTTCTTTTTTTTAATCTTTTTTTTTAATTCTTTTTTAATGGAACAGTTCAACTTTACACAATTACATCATCAAACAAAATTTATTTCTATTCTTTACAAAATTTAATAAAAAATTACATATTTCACAAATTTCTATAAAAAAAATTACATTTAAATTTTGAAAACATAGAAAATATTTTTGCATCTAAAATATATTTAGTAAACATTTAATTTTTTAAAATTAGTGTGTTTTTTTCCCGTGCATGGCACGGGCAAATTTACTAGTTAAATATATTAGACGTACTCAGTTTGAGTACCGCAATTGGTAAATCGTTCATTGGGAACATTCGATGGCGAGCTTGTACATGGCGCAGTGGCCGACGTCGATCGCGAGCTTGTACATGGCGCAGTAGCCGACGTCGAAGCAATCGACAAAAACTTCATTCCTGGCCCAGTGACCAATGTGGGAACATTCGAAGGCGAGCTTGTACATGGCGCAGTGGCCGACGTCGATCGCGAGCTTGTACATGGCGCTGTGGCATAGAGTTTCAACACTGGTGAATCGATTAAGGAGGGAGCAATAGAGGTGACAGTAACCGATGACCCGCGATTGAAGCAAGGCACCGCACTTGGCATTAAACGTGCGCGCTTCGATCCTGGAGGTTCTATGAAATCCGTTTCCTGGAAATGCATTTCACAAATCTTTGAGGAATCGGTCATTCGAACACCACACAAATCGCTCCAAAGTTTCCTTTTTAAAAGTTCCTTCGGTGCGCAGAAATATTTGCGATTTTCTTTTTGGCACAAATCGTTGCAAATACAACATCTTGCATCTTTAGGCATTTTTATTTTATTTTATATCGAAATTTTTTACCATTAAGTTTTTACAATTTGAATTGAACGGAAAAAACGTTTTTTTTCATAAGTCATTGAATACAAATGTCAAAAGTCAAAAAGTACTTTCCAATAAATATTGTGCATTTAACGTAGTAGAAAAATTTTAAAAATACAAACATTATTGTTGAATTCCCTTATTCTATACTTACATTATTCAATAAAAATGTATAGTAGTCAGGAATCAAACGTTTTTATTAGCAGATTTTTATTGTTGGGAAAAATCGAAAATATCGCCATTCGAATTCTAATACCTACAAATTTGATAACTAAACACAAAAGTAGGAGAACGTTTTTAAAACGAAAATGTACTGAAAAATTACTATTTTTCTAAAAAAACAACGCTGATAATTTGAAAGAAAGTCATTGAAAACGAAGACAAGGAAAATCAGTGAGATGACAGCAATCTAAATGAGAGCATTCTTCGTACTTGCCTCACCTGTTTTACTACACCGTGAAAATCACCAAAATACAAGAATTGCAAATTGCTTAGAAAACCCAAAACCGGTTTGCATAATCAAAACAAAACCTCAAAACCAACCAATTCACAAATATGAAGGAGAACTAGAAAAAACCACCACCTTTTGGTTGCGTTAGTTTTTTCTTACTTTTTTTGGTTTCATTCTTTCTATTTCTGTTTGAACCGAACATCAAAATCCAGTCGAACTTAAAAAAAAACTTGATCGATGTTCGACGTGAAGTTCCTGAAAAATCTGGCCCGAAATTCCAACCACAATTTAACTGAAATTCCTTTATGCACCTTCTCTATAATTAACATTCTCTGATTGAACTTTGGTCCAAAAAATTGTTGGTATAATTTTTCCTATTTTTGCTATAATTTATACAATTTTGTCTAAATGTGTATACATTTTGAATCAAAAAGTGGTACATGTACTGTGCAAAATGACCACTGAGAAAAGGTGATTTGAAAAATACAGTAAAGCAAGCCAACTGTATCGAATGTATAAAATGTCGAAAAATTATCAATAAAATATCGAAAAACTGTCGATAAAATTACCGAAAAATTTTTCTAAGAACGTATCAAAATAGACGTAAAATTTTACGCTTCGAAAAATTGGACGTCTAATTAGTTTTTTGACGAGTCAAATGCTATCACTGCAATTTACCTTTCTTTTTTTTCGGCCTACCATTGCTGAATTTACTTGTATTGGTGCAAGATACATAGAATATTAAATAACGACATGAGCCCGTTTACCGTTATCTTTACCGTCAGCAGATACTTCTTGTCACTTTAATTGGTTTTCCAATAGTGCTACCAGATTAATGGATTTTCCACTGTATTAATTAGTCGTTAGTAGAAATACGATTCGAAATTATTAAAATTAGTCAAACAAATGAAGAATCTTGCGGAGCGACAATGGCAGTTGCCACTACAAAACCCCAGTAAGCGCCGATTAATTGGACCAATAGCGGATGAAAACGAGAATGACGACATTCCCATGGTTGTGAGTTACGGAAAGTATTCGACGACGAAAGGTGAGCTTTTGGAAATGAAAAAGCAAAAACAATTTCTACAAAAGAAAATGTAAGGCATGGCTCAAGAAAATAAGGTTGAACGAGTCGCTCTTTCGGTAGAGCAACATATGTTTTTGATTAAACGCATGTTTCTGACGTTTAAAGTATAAACCAATAAAAATTCAAAACAAAGGAAACAAAATTTAAATTGCAAATTAAACATTTTTAAAATTTTTGAAAAAGTACTCAGTTGTGCGATGAAAAATTGTTTAAATTCGCTGTATTTTAGCAAAAGAAGCTCTGTGCATTTCTTTAATTTTCCGAGAATAGAAAATATAAACCAAAAGTGAATATTAGAATGCCAAGAACACAAATATAAACAAAACGAAATCTCCAAAAAATATAAACAAAGAAAATTATTCCAAAGTAAATGATAAAATTAGAATTGTCAAAAAACACAGCACTTGTCAAAATAACTCTCAGTAACTGAGAGTGCTCTAACCTCTAAATTCTTGAATCATGATGTAAGGTTTATTTAAATCTTTTGATGTACGTAGGTACACTTTTTTTTAATAATATTAACATTTTAGCGAACAACTTGAACACGATATGGTTTCATTGAAGCACCGTTTAATCGAAATGGACACGCAATTGTAAGTTTTATAACAAATATTCATTTAAAGTGGGAAAACCCTGGGAAACGCGCAGTGGTTCAGTTGTTGACGAGAACTGTCAAAAGTTGTATGAGAAGAGAATTGCACAAAGTGGAAAACTTTGCGCGTCGATTTTGGTGCGGAAAGAACTGCACAAATGTTGTGCGATTGTAGTGATGCCGAACAATAAAATTGATATTCGATTAATTAAAAAAGTAATTAAAAAGAAAAATGTATAATTATATATATAAGTTTAAAAAAGAACTATAGGTAACAATTGTTTGCAAAATAAAAGTTAATTGAATTTATAATTGTCAAAGCTGTGCAGAATATCGAGTACTTGTAAATGGGTACTCGTTTATTGTCTAAGTGAGTATGCTCACAACACTAATATAGTTTGCTTTGAAAATGGCGCTAAGTAAATAAATTTACTTACCGCCGTCAACGAAAGCTATTTCTTCAAATAGTTTGATTAGTTTTCTTCCATATTTGCAATAATGTAGCAATTTCTATCAAATTCCGACATTTCTGTTGTATCTATATTCGTTTTTGAGTCTTAAGCAAAATAATCCACTCTAGCAGAAAATATTTCAATTCAGATCTTTCTGGCAACGTTGGCTGCCAGAAAAACGTAAACAAAGAACTGTTCGTATGGCAAGAAGTATCTGTTGACGTCACGACAAAATGGCGATCCTAATGGTAAACGTCATGTCGTCATCTGTGTTAATATCCTTCTTGGGGTGTATTTATTCCCAGTAAACAATATGAATCCGAAAAGAGTCCTAAATGACTCTTTTTTCTGAGCTTTTACCCTCATAATGAATACTAAAAAGAGTCTGGATGGAGCGTGTTTTCCCATGAAACTGTCCCCTCTTTATGAGTTCAATTATGAGCCATAAAATACTCTTTTGTGATTCTTAATTAACTCACAAATGACTCAGAAAAGATTCCGAAAAGAGCTAAAAAACGAACCCTCTAAAAATATCAAAAAATATTTTTTTTTAATTTTTTCAAATTCCAAACTATTAAGAAAAGTTAAATTATAAAAAAAAACCTTTTTTTTATCGGGATTCGAACCAGGAACCTCATGTTTTGTAGCTCTGAGCTCTTACCCCTGAGCTACTGCGCTTCTATCATTCATTCCGACAAAAACAAACCTGTTTCATATTTAATGTTCATAAAATCAAAGAATATGAATCATATAGAAGGTGCATGTCGAACAAATTCTGTTTTGGAAATATTTTGTTAGGAGGATTCAACGATAAATCCTATTCTCATACATGTTTGAGCTTTTTCTAGCTGCATGAGAGAGTTCGAGATCGACACATATTTGATATGAAAATGTGCATGACGACTACCGAATTTATAATTTTCAAACTCCACAATTTTGAGCACTTGCTTGACCATTCTTCATGGATTTTTCGAAAGTACCGAAACTATATTGTAGCACAATTTCTGCAAAAAACAAAAACAAAAAAACATGCATGTTCGACTGTAAGGAACACTACATCATATCTATAAAAAAACTATTTTGTCAATCTATATAAAGTTCAGTTCAGATTTACACGGTAGGCGTGAACAAAAAAAAAAGTAAAAGATAAATAAAATAAAATAAAATGAAATAAAATTAATTAAATAAAAAAAATTAAATTAAATTAAAGGATAAAATTAAAAAAAAAGCAAATAAAATAAAAATGAATTTCTTAAAAAAAATTTAAATAAATTTACAAAATTTAATAAAAAAATCAAAAAACAAAAAATAATAAAAACAGAGTAAAAAACAAGTTTTTCAAAATATAACCCTTTAACCGACTAAAAAGCAGAAAATAAATTTTCTTTAAATTAATTTCAGCAATTTCGATTTAAAATTAAGGGTTTTTGGGTACTTTCCTCCGAATATCATTGCAGGTTTTATAGTCGCCAAAAACCCTTAATTTTAAATCGAAATTGCTGAAATTAATTTAAAGAAAATTTATTTTCTGCTTTTTAGTGGGTTAAAGGGTTATATTTTAAAAAACTTGTTTTTTACTCTGTTTTTACTTTCCTCTTTTTTGTTTTTTAAAAAAAAAAAATTTGTTTTCTCCCCCCTTTTTCCCCTTTTTTACTCTTTTTCCCGAATGCGAACCTAAGTAAAAAATTTCAGCCTTGTAGCTTACAAAATACGAAAGTTAGGTCTTTAAATTGGCTCCATCCCGCTCCCCTTTGCCCCCACGCCCCCCTTTCCAAAGGGTAAAAAATTTCATTTTGTCAATAAGAACTCACCTACCAATCAACATTGTAGCTTGAAGGAATTGGAAGTTATGCCATGTTTAAAAAAAAAATGTTTGAGTCTCCCCACGGCCCCTACGCCTCTGATGGACCCCAAAATTTAATAGAATGCATTGTCACCGGAGTTCTATCAGTGTTCCAAATTTCAGCGCTTTAGCTCATGTGTAAGTGTATGAAAAAGCTCGCCGCAGATTTGAGGATATATATATATAGTCCGCCCAAAGCAAGTTAATATAAGGGTTATAAAAAAGTGAAGTCAATTTCCAAACTACGCATTTCGCATATGTTGGTTCTTTCGAACTCGTGCGTTCGCACTTGTTCGATTGCATTTGTTGTACCCCTTTCCGCGACCGCCCGCGTCAGAAACGAAAACGAGTAATTTTCAAAAAGAATTGAGTGATGCGCCTTCTATATGATTCATATTCTTTGATAAAATCTCTTTTCGGAGTCAATTCGAAGTGCTCATAAAATCATCAGAAATAAGACTGTTTTCTGAGTCATATTTTTGAGCGCTCATAAACTCATCATAAATAAGACTCCATTCTGAGTCATATTTCAGAGCGCTCATAACATCCTCAGAGATGAGACTCTTTTCGGAGTCATAATTCTGAGCGGTCATAATATTGTTTGCTGGGTTGAGTCTCGTCCTTCAACCAAAATAAGGTACTCCAACTTTTGATGGAACGATCAGCGCTCGCAGGTAGGCAGCGCATGAAGGCTGCTGAGATTTAAACAAGTATTTACTTGTAGCAAATTTTAGAAACAACATTTTTAATTTGATTTGAATATTGTTGAATGTTGTAAATGTACGTGGAAAATGTATGACTCAATATAACTTCAATGGCGAAACCTTAGTCCCAAGCCAACAAAAAAACACTTCACCCCAACATCGAAATATACACACTCGTTATCCCGGAGAAATTGAAATGCCAATGTGACAAACAAATTTATTACGTACTACCATTCTTTTGTCCGACAATCGGAGAAGTTGAAGGCGTGCTGTTCCTAAGTATTTTCAGATTATGTCCAACGGTTTTTATTTTGTACACATACACTCGTCTACGTTCGGTTTGCATGCACATATCTCATATCTCAGCTTGAGTTCTTTTGGGTTTTGCACATTTCTGTATTTATCTCTCAGTTCGTCCACGGGACAAGGGATCGAGTATAAACAACCTTTTCGGAAAATGTGCAAGACAGCGTAAAATCAACCAAAGCTGAAAGTGCAGACAGAAGAGGTATGCAAGTACATGTCTCGAAAAAAAACCACTTGAGTTTCACAAGTATACACACAGCCAAGAGCACTGTTTTTAGATCAGGTAAAGAAGAGTAGAGACCGTGTAGTATGTCAAAGCATAAACTAGTTTGTGGCATCGCAGAACACAGTTTCGAAATCCAGGCAACGAAAATCAACCAGCAGTCAGGTTTAAACTTTACACTTGTTTGGTTGTGAGCACTGCGCCGTATATCCGAAGAGAAATCCATTAGACGAATTCTGCACTGCGAGCGTAAGGATGTGTGAGGCTATCAAGAAATGTTCATCTGAAGTGGATGCAAGTTTCAAATTTGCAAAGAAAACTCTGCAAGACTATGAAGTAATTTCGGTCATTGGCAACGGTTCTTTCGGCACTTGCTTCAAGGTACGCGACAAGGAAACTGGCGAGCTATACGCTTGGAAGGGAATAGACTACGACGAATTGAGCGAGTCCAAGAAGCTGTCACTCGTTTCGGAAATAAGCGTTTTGCGCCAATTGCGGCATCCGAATATAGTGCAATATTATCATCATTTGGTCAATCACGAAGCCAAGTCTATTTTTATTGTTATGGAATGCTGCGAAGGTGGTGATCTTGCTCAAGTCATAACTAAGGCGCGTGTACAGCATAAACGCTTTGAGGAGAAGTACATTTGGCGTGTGCTCTTTCAAATTTGCCGAGCACTGCAAGTGTGCCATAATAAAATAAAGCAGGGCACGATATTGCATCGTGACATCAAACCTGCAAACATATTTCTGGACGGTGAGGGCAATCCCAAACTGGGGGACTTTGGTTTGGCGCGCATGTTGCGGCGCAATGAGAGTTTTGCGGAGACCTTTGTGGGCACTCCATATTACATGAGCCCGGAAATTGTCAAGGGTTCGAAGTACGATCGTAAATCGGATGTGTGGGCCATGGGCTGTCTCATCTATGAGATGTGTGCTCTGCGTCCCCCCTTCAAAGGTCGCGAGTTTGAACAGTTGTCGGCGAATATATCCAATGGCAAATTTAGCAGCATTCCCCATATATACTCCAGCGATCTACAAGAAATAATTGCATTTATGCTAGAAGTAGACAACGACCAGCGTCCGAGCATTGAGATGATCACCAGGCATCCTACAGTGATTCGCAATATAAACGACTTGGGCAATGAGTTTCCAAAGTTACTTGAAGCGGAGCGGGATTTTTACGTGTTAGCAGAAGGTGGCGAAACACGTTGTCAGTTGCAGTTCAGCCCGTTAACGGACGTTTCTAGCACCACCATGTTTACGGATCAGAACAGCTTCAGCGAGGAGTATGGACGTCGCTGCTTGAGTGTCAGTGGCGTCTTTACTCCAGATTTGCGCAACGAACTTTTTTATTCAGCTAAGAGAAAAATATTCCCAAACCGTATATTGCAGCAGTCTGACCCACTATTGTATGAGAGCATTCGGCGTGAAGATTGTGGAACAGTGGTAGAGGACACCATCAAACCTCTGTCCGCAGCACTAGAATGCGACAAGAATCCAGTTGTGCTAACGCAAAATATTTTCGATCAGACTTTGAAACAACGCTTGCATGCTATACGAGCCCAGGAAAGTTTGCTTAAGCAGAGAGAAACCAATTTAAACGTACGTGAGCAGCAGCTGAATGAGAAGGAGAGACGCTTGCAACAGTTTGAGCGTAACTTGTGTGTAAAGGCAAATGCAATTGAAGCTGGCAGGAAACCACCAGCTAGTCGTCCTTCCACTCTCGAGCGAACGCGCTTGCCACTACCCGAACTGTCATCTTTGCACATTCCCCCACCCCCCATACCACCGCGAAAGCCTATCAAGCATGACGACACCTACTGCACCATTGAACCTAATGACACGTTATTACAGCAGCCTACAGTGGCAAAGTTAAATTTAGCTGCACTTCCAGCGACAAAGGCATTTCCCACACTACGCAAGGTGACCTTTCGGTCGCCGCAGAAGTTCATCAAATACGACATTGAGAATGCTCCACCAAAACCGGCCTCGAAACTGAGTCAATCCGCCTCCACCACCAACTGCCAAATGCGGGTGAGCATTTCTAGCAAGGGTAGCGACGATTCCACTGACAGCACAACACACCGTCGGAAATCCATACTATCAATTTTCGGATTAAGTCGTAGCAACAAGGATTCAACCAAAACTCTTTTCACTGGTACAAAAGCCCCGAAAGTGGAGCCAGTAGTGGAAAAAGGTGAATCTTGCAAAGATCTTACCAATGTCTGGACAAAGGAACATAAGCGTGCCGCATTCGATTTGTTGGCCGCCATGAATGCAGCCGAACGCGTTGCGGAGGGTGGACGACACTTACCTCACACAACGCGACATAAGTTCAGGCACTCAGTGCGAGAGCGCAATACATTGCAGCGGAATCGTCTACGCCGTTCATTGATTGTGGCACCACCACCTATCCGTGCCGTAGGCGTTCATGGTCGTGACCAAATTGTCGTTTGATTTTGTCTCCAAAAAAAGTTACTTTGTACGATTGTTGTGATGCGGGAACAAGTTCCATTATAGTAATTTAATGCAATATTTTAAAATGAGTTAAGAATTTAATGTACAATAAACTATATATATTTTACACCTACAATAAAGTAAATTAGATTTTTCCTTGATAATGTGAATTTTTAGATTTAACGGTTTCAATTTTGGTAGATCTGGACTAGGGCTTTCGATCCCGGGATCCCGTATCCCGGGATCCCGGTCCATTTTTAGTCCCGAAAATCCCGGGATATTTTTTCCTAAATCCCGGGATTTTCGGGACTACATTTTAAATAAATTAGTCCATTAAAAAAGTTTAATACAAGAATAATACAACTTTTCATCGCTCATAAAATATAAAAAAAATCGTGTAAGCAGAAAAATAGTTTTTGACAACATTTGGACAACCCCAAAATGAAAAAAAAGTTAGTTAGAAAACTCCAAACATAAAAAATTTTTAATTTATTAAAAAAATTACAAATAAAATTGTTTGTGCTTGAAATTTTTTCTTTAAGAAAAAATTAATTTAAATTTTATTCAGAAGAAAATTGGTATTTTCAGTCTAAGCGAACGCACAAAAAAGAATTTCTTAATAAAAATAATTAAGTAAAACTGAAAACTGATGCAAAAGTAATTTCAGAAACCTTATTCAAGCATATTTTAAATTGGATTGTGTTTTTCCTAAAGAAACGGAAACTCAAATACTGAAAATAAAAAAATTCATTAATTTGTACCTTTAATAAATTGAAATCAATGTTTATGTTTATTTATTTAAGCTAAAACTATCAGTTTTCCAATAAAACATATAAAAAATCTTTTTTTATTTTTTTAAAATGCATTTTGCTTGTAAAAGTAACAAATCCCGAAAAATCCCGGGATCCCGGGATTGCAATTTTCAGTCCCGAAAATCCCGGCATTGCGAAAAGCCTTCGGGATCGAAAGCCCTAATCTGGACGATCCAAAATAAAATAATAATAACCCAGCAAACACAGTCTGAAACATTTCAGAAAAACCATATTTCTCGAGTCGATAACTAATGTGATTCTCGACTCGTTTTCAAAGGTTAGTTCTCGACTCGACATTAAAGTTTTTTCTCCAATGCTTGAAACCGAGTCGTAATCTGTACCTTTTTATTTTGTTTAGTTCAAAAAAATTATCTCTACTTATCAAATGGCTGTAGGAAATATCGCCCAATGAAAAATCGTCCAGAATAAAAATGAAAAATCGACCAAAAATTAAAAAGGAAAAATAACCCAAAAAAAAGAAAAAATCGCCCAACAACAAAAAATTTAAAATCACCCAAAAATAAAAATGAAAAATCGCCAATGAAGGATAGTTTGAGAGCTTTCGAGACTCGAAATTACATGAATATTTTTTGTAAATACTTGATACGTTTACTCGCTGCATTGATATATTTCTATAAAATGTACGAAACATATTTGTTCCCCAACTAACCATTTAAAAAACTTGCACTGATGTCACCTGATACATCTCAAAAAATTAGTAATAACTTCTGATTACCGAATACTTCTGGAAACAAGTATTCGGCATCTAACCAAAACGTCCAAGAATATTCTAAACTATTCGAAGATGGCGCAAAAAGCCAAAAAATGAGTATTTTTTTTAAATTTTTTATTTTTCATCATTATTTATTAATTTTATTGTTTTCTTTTCGTCCTTAGACCTTGCAAGTTTGAGCGGAAGCGCCATTGAGTAGCAGGCACATTTGGCAAAGCATTGCAGCAGATCGACTAAAGTATTGCGGCAATGAGTCAGGGGCTGGAGAAGTCATCCGACAAACCGGGCAAATTAAAAGATGTTAACTGTGAATCGAGTCCAAAGGTCGATTCAGCCCAAACAAACAACAAGAAAATTTGAATTGTTAATCGTTATAAACATATTTTCCTTTTTTAACCTTTATGTGTTGTTTGTTTGGACTGAATTGGCCTTACACCGTTTTCAAAATAACTGTTCCAAAAGCACGATTTCTACTTTCAATAAATCTTTTTAAAACGAGTTGAAATCAATTTTTTAATTTTTTGGGTAAATAAATATACCTGCATTTTGATGGTAATGAAGTTTTTGGTATTTTTGAATTCCTACAAAGAAGCTATATGAAGAGAACTATTGTGGAAATCGTAAAATTCATTTCCATACCAATTTTAACTTTTTTCGGAAAATTTGTTATTTTGTGACAGATATGTGCATTTGTTATGACCTGTTTAGCAGATCACAACTTTTATGACAATAGATACTGAAAGGCTTTTTGTAATCGTTCAGAATACCGAATTGCATGAAATTGAGACAAAAGTCATTAGTGATACTGTGGTGACTATTGATACTACGCTAGAATAGACCTGTTAATGTCTGCTATATAATAACAAGTACAGTCGAGCCCGCTTAAGTGAAACCCGTTTAAGTGAAAACCCCCGCTCAAGTGGAACAAAAATTGAATCCCTAAACATCCACTGAACCGAGACCGCCCTCAAATAACTTCACTAATAGGCACTAGTTTCAGCGACACAAAATTAGAGCCCCGGACTGTAATCAGACGGAATTGTTGCCACAAAAACAACACTAAGAAAACTCAGACTCTTCGAAAAACCCTTTATTCCTTCATATAAACCCTTTATAAAAGTATATAAAAGATTCACTAACCGTTCGGCATCTTTCACAGAATTGAGGAAGGAATAAAGTCGAACTGCTCCTGGACATTTCATGACGCATTCTCTCATAATGCATTTTTTTATGTCTGCAAATATATTACAAAATGCAAAATGCCATTAGTAAAGTTAAATTTATTTACACTAATATTTTCACTCACTGCGGCAAGAGTGGTGTACAAATTTCTATTCAGCAAATTGAAAAAACACTAATGAAGATCACTGCATAAAAATATAAAATATTGGTATATTTTATAATTGTTTTTTTTATATTTTTTTTCACAAATCACTTTTTACGATTTCACTTTTCCAAAAATTTAGACGCCAAGAAAAATTATTTGCAAACTGGTGGTGAATACGAAAAAGAATCAAAACAAAAGAAAAAAATTGGTGGGGAGTTATGCATACAGCTGAGCTCTGGTGTTGAGTTTCTGCCAACAGCTGAGCTCTGGTGGTGAAAAAAATTGGGAATTTTCACGCACACCAATAAAGAAATTTCACTTTTTCACGCACACCAGTAAACAAATTTGCTGTCACTTCACGCATATTCCATCTCGCTCAAGCAGACCCAGCCAATAATTGAACGAACTTTTTACGAAGATCGTATTTTACGAACTTTTCTCGATCAAAAATATTCGAGAAAAGTCCGACATTCACTCGTATATTACGATAGTCGTAATTTCATCGATAAAATATCGTTTACGACTTCGCAATCGAAATCGTTAACGACTTAGTTAAAGAATTCTTTAACGACTTCGTTTACGAGTACATTAACGAACGAAATGATCGTTTTGAAAAGCTATTTTTAGATTCAATGGTTTTCAAACTGTTAGAAAAAAGTTGTATAACGATTTCTCAGCAAGATAATTTCTATTTTTAGAATCAGTGTTTTTCAAACTGTTAGGAAAACAATTTTAAAACGTTTGTTTAGTTATACTTTTAAGCGCTTGTTCAATAATGGCTGAGTTAGGTGAATGTGTTAAGCGCTCGGCACATACTTTAAAATCCGGAGGACGTGAGTTCAATCCCGGGTCCGACTCAGTGAAAATGTTATTAAAAATTATTCTAAGGAAAAGTCGGCCAATAAAAATAAAGTAAAAAAAATTCCAAGTTAAAAAAAAATTTTTTTTTTAGATTTGTTAAAAATATCGTAATGATGATCGTTTACGAGATCGTTGACGAATTCGTTAACGAGCACTTTTTTGTTCGATAACGATAACTCGTTTCGATGCAAAATTAAGAACGAAGTCGGACTCGTATACGTATCGTTATCGTGTGTCGCCTACGATTGTTTTATCCGCTTTTCGATCGAAAAAATCTTCGTTTACGAGCTCTTTAACGATAAAATTATTGGCTGGGGACCCAGCCAATAATTGAACGAACTTTTTACGAAGATCGTATTTTACGAACTTTTCTCGATCAAAAATATTCGAGAAAAGTCCGACATTCACTCGTATATTACGATAGTCGTAATTTCATCGATAAAATATCGTTTACGACTTCGCAATCGAAATCGTTAACGACTTAGTTAAAGAATTCTTTAACGACCTCGTTTACGAGTACATTAACGAACGAAATGATCGTTTTGAAAAGCTATTTTTAGATCCAATGGTTTTCAAACTGTTAGAAAAAAGTTGTATAACGATTTCTCAGCAAAATAATTTCTATTTTTAGAATCAGTGTTTTTCAAACTGTTAGGAAAACAATTTTAAAACGTTTGTTAAGTTATACTTTTAAGCGCTTGTTCAATAATGGCTGAGTTAGGTGAATGTGTTAAGCGCTCGGCACATACTTTAAAATCCGGAGGACGTGAGTTCAATCCCGGGTCCGACTCAGTGAAAAAGTTATTAAAAATTATTCTAAGGAAAAAGTCGGTCATAAAAAATAAAGTAAAAAAAATTCCAAGTTAAAAAAAAATATTTTTTTTTAGATTTGTTAAAAATTTCTCAATGATGATCGTTTACGAGATCGTTAACGAATTCGTTAACGAGCACTTTTTTGTTCGATATCGATAACTCGTTTCGATGCAAAATTAAGAACGAAGTCGGACTCGTATACGTATCGTTATTGTGTGTCGCCTACGATTGTTTTATCCGCTTTTCGATCGAAAAAATCTTCGTTTACGAGCTCTTTAACGATAAAATTATTGGCTGGGGACCCAGCCAATAATTGAACGAACTTTTTACGAAGATCGTATTTTACGAACATTTCTCGATCAAAAATATTCGAGAAAAGTCCGACATTCACTCGTATATTACGATAGTCGTAATTTCATCGATAAAATATCGTTTACGACTTCGTAATAGAAATCGTTAACGACTTGGTTAAATAATTCTTTAACGACTTCGTTTACGAGTACATTAACGAACGAAATGATCGTTTTGAAAAGCTATTTTTAGATCCAATGGTTTTCAAACTGTTAGAAAAAAGTTGTATAACGATTTCTCAGCAAGATATTTTCTATTTTTAGAATCAGTGTTTTTCAAACTGTTAGGAAAACAATTTTACAATGTTTGTTAAGTTATACTATTAAGCGCTTGTTCAATAATGGCTGAGTTAGGCGAATGTGTAGAGCGCTCGGCACATACTTTAAAATCCGGAGGACGTGAGTTCAATCCCGGGTCCGACTCTGTGAAAAAGTTATTAGAAATGATTCTGAAAAAAATTGGCAAATAAAAATAAAGTAATAAAAATTCTAAGTTTAAAAAAAATTATTTTTTTTAGGTTTTGTTAAAAGTATCGTAATGATGATCGTTTACGAGATCGTTAACGAATTCGTTAACAAGCACTTTTTTGTTCGATAACGATAACTCGTTTCGATGCAAAATTAAAAACGAAGTCGGACTCGTATACGTATCGTTATCGTGTGTCGCCTACGATTGTTTTATCCGCTTTTCGATCGAAAAAATCTTCGTTTACGAGCTCTTTAACGATAAAATTATTGGCTGGGGAGTGTCCCCTCTGTATACTCTGTGCAGTAAACTACATTAAAGCAAAATAAATTAGATGGTTTTTCGCGTGCCAAAAAAAATCGAAAAACCGGCGTTATAATTGAAAAACCGGGAAACTCAGGTCGGCCCTACTAGGGTTATCATTGTGCTGAAGTAAAACAGCTGCTCTTTCGGCTTTATAAATTATCTTTACACCTACTTGATAATAATAATTTGCGATCTCATAGGATTGCATGTATAAAGTATAAAATTTAGACAAAAGATGACATGCACGGTGCAACGTACGGCGCAGTTTCTCAAGAATTTGCAACGTTTTCGAGTTGTTACATTCGATATTACCGATACACTCCTTCGTTTCCGGACTGAACCAGCAACACAATATGCCGAAACGGCAGCAATGTTGGGAATAGCCAACATTGACAAGGGACACCTGCAACGGTGCTTCCGGCAAGAGTTTAAAGCCATGTCGGAAAGGCATGCGAACTTTGGTTGCGCTAGCATTGGCTGGCAGCAGTGGTGGATCCAACTGGTGGAGAATATTTTTCGATGTGTGAAACCCACAATTCCACCCGAACGATTGAGAATTTTAGCAGAAACACTGTTGCAACTCTATCGGACGCGCAAATGCTGGATGCACATCGAAAGCGGAAAGGAGCTGCTAGAAAAGGTGCGTGCTGCAGGGAAGAATGTAGGTGTAATTTCGAACTTTGATCCCAGTTTATCCAAGGTGTTGCGCGAAATGGAATTGGAAGAGAAATTCGATTTTATTCTAACCTCTTATGAGACTGGAGTACAAAAACCGAATGCCAAAATATTTGAGATTCCCTTGGAGCGTTGCAAAGTGCAGGCACAAGAGTGTCTGCACATTGGCAATATCTATGAAATCGACTATATGGGCGCGAGAAACTCTGGCTGGTGCAGTCTTCTTGTGGCCCAACCCGTCAAGGAGTCCATAAATCCCTCGCACGTGTATGGCAGTCTCACAGAGCTTTTGAATTCATTGGAAACCACAGACATTGAATGGTAGCGAATGATGAAAGGAATAACTACAGATTATTAAATTGGCGTCAATTTTTATGTGATAGAAAGCTATAGTCATTTAAGCCAAAAATTCATCTTATTTTTAGAAATTATTTTTGTAGAGTACCTAATGTTAATATGAAAATATATTTTCTGCTAAAACACAAGTCTAGACTTAATACACGAATTAAACATACATACATACTTATAGGTTCGTTTTTTAAGCTTACAAATGTGGCTCCGTTGAACGGTGGAAATTTTGTATCTTTTAATCTATTGTACATTTTATGAGTTTGTCGATTATATGATTATTCTAATTTTTGTTGCACTAGTCGTGCTCAAGTGAAATTGAATGTTGCCTATGTTTATTTCAGCTTTCATGCGTCTAAATCAGGGGTGCGCAAAATGATTTGCAGTTGCTTAGTGAGCTATGAAATGCGCATCTCTGGTCTAAATGCACGTGCGGCTGCCGGGTTACATAATTTTCGAATTAGACAAAAACGACCCAAAAATAAATACTTTGCCATATAAACACTAACATGCGGTTGTAAGCCCTAACTAGTTACGATATTGATAAGTTTCTTATTGAATTAGTGAAGAGCATGATTTGAGTATCCTCTGTAGGATCATCTGAATGCACTTGCACTCTGCTGCTGACTACACTTGAGCGGTGGCTGGTACTTGCGCTTTTGCTGATTTGATTTGATCGAAATTCAATTGTTTGCGAAATTCGCTCGAAACCTGCCTTATTACCGCTTCGCTGGTAAGCTTCAAATCCCTTTCCAGCGAATCAATATCCACGTCTTTGCTTTCCAAACGCATTTGTATGTCTGAGTAGAAGTCACAAAATAGGACAGGTTCTTCTGCGGCCGATAAGGTTCTTGTGCTGCAGTATTGGCCGCGTTTTAGTAAATCGTCGGTGCTCGCCTTAGTATCCAAATAGCGTGCGCCGAGAGGAATCTAAGAATGATGGTTTTTTTTATTGATATTCGTAATGCTTGTGCAAACCCACCTGCTGATGTATCAATTTATCGTGGTTTTGCGATATTTTATATTTCAGCTGTTTGAACTCCTTCACCTCAGCTTTCATATATTCTACGTAACTGAAATACAAATTCATTTACAGAATCTTTAGAGAATGCCTAATGCTCACAATTCTCACCTATACATTTTCGAAGTCTTTTTGGTTAGGTTTTCCAAGCAGCCGATAAAATTGCGCACTTGCATTGTACGAGGCAAGAGGCTCGGATCCAGTCGCTCCGCTTCATCGAAGTGATAAAGCGACCTATTGAAGTCATGCTTCATAGCCAGAGCCGAAGCGAGAGCTATGTGATTCTCGGACACTTCTGGGGCATGATCGACAGCAGCCGTAAGAATGACGTCTGCATCAGCCAAACGGCCCATTCGAAATAAAATCGTACCTAGACTAAGCAGTGGGATGTCTTTGGAATCGCGCGGTGCCAACATTACGCCCAGGCGTGCACACTGGAGCGCTTGTTTTGCCTGTCCGCGCAAGCGCCAATAGTAGGAACTCATAGTGTGGAATTTCCACGATTGTGGGTTGGGGTCCAGCTTAAGTCCGCCGAGTGCGAGTCGTCGTAACATATCCTCCGAGCCGTTCACATCAATAGTTTCCTCACGTTCCATTCGTGCGGAATTTATTGCATCTGGATGAAAGCTTTCCAAATGATCATAGGAGCAGGGCCCTGCCGCATGGGTAACCTCCTGGCAGATGGGTTCGTCTACCGAATCGCTTTCATTAAATTCCGAAAGTTCAGGGTAATCGAGTAGCTTCAGATATGCTGGCGTGATCTTCAAGTACGACATACGCTTCTCCATCATGTAGTAATCCAAAGCACACTTGGCCTGCTCCGCTAGATCCTCGCCGTACTGCACTGAAAATCGCAAATGCTCTACGATTCGTTCTCGTTGACGCAGCAATTCCAAGTACGACGACTCCACATATTCATTGTAACGTATCTGATCCAGGAAAGCAATAAGATTGTGGGGCTCGCGCATGAAAAAGGGCGAATCCACTTTTTGAGAGATAGTCCCATCCTTAAGTAGCACCCAATGATTGATAGCGGTAACACACAACGCCAAAGCCAGAAGTACAATGATGCTCACGTACATTTCTGCGGTAAATGCATTTTATAATAAGATCTAGAAATATTGCAGTAAGTTTGAAGGATTCGAAAGTAGAGCAAAACTGAATTGTTGAGTGTAAAGTTAAAATTTGTGTTTACAGTTTCAGTGCAGTGCTGCCAGTTTTTTTTTCCAAAAAACCGAGTCGCTCGTTCGGAAGAGCAACATATGTTTCTGATTAAATGCATGTTTCTGCATGTTAAAAATGTGAACCAAAAAGAATTAAAAACAAAAGAAAACGAAATTTTATTTTCCAATTAAAAATTTTTGTTTTTTTTTATTTTTGAAAAAAAATTAGTTGTGCATGGAAAAAAAAGGAAGCTTCAATTTTTCGAGAAAAGAAAATATAAGGTAAATCTGGATATAGCGGTTTTCACGAGCGGCTTCAGGCGGTGTACAGTCCGAAAGTTATGACATATTTTTTTAAGAAATCCGTATCAAAATCCGTATTTTTCCTGAAAATTTCACAATTCCGTATAAGTACAGGTTTTTCCGTATATATGACAGCACTGGTTCAGTGATACCGTTTTCTTAAAGTGCTTTTCTAAAAATAGGGTCTACCATGGTAGAAGAATAAAAGGTAGTGCCGCTTCTGACACTTTCCGCCATCTTAACCATCTGACATAAATAAGGATTGTACTACCAGATATATTTAAAAACAATCCCCCAAAAAAGGCTGCCAGATGTGGCGATTTGTCGACATTTTGCCAACTTAAAACCTAATGTTGTGACGTATTTATGCAATGGCAACATGAAACGATGTTATATTTCAGAAAACTAAAAAAAAAATTTGGAAAGAGTAAAATGACGATAAGTTATGAAAAATATTTGGCAACGCCAACACGTTTCTTAGAAAATTTTAAATAATGTGGCAACTTTGTGAACACTAAATTAAACGTCAGAATCCTTATTTCTGTCATTTTGCCTGAAGTGGATCAACCTTATTTTCTTTAGCCATGGGGTCTACTCTGAAAATTTATAAATCTACCAAACAAATACAGCCCTACCGATAAGCATTTTCAGGTCGAAGCCGATGCCTAGGGTCAAATGGCAGCCTACTACTTCGCCAAATGCCAAAGACGATACTTATTTCAAAAATGATAAAAAAAAATATTTTTTAAATTATTTTTATTCGGGTGTATAAATACATATTTTGGAACAAAGTATTTATTTAAACAAATAAAAAAGTAACCAAAAAAAATCACAAAAAAATTTGGGCTTCCTAGGTCAAAATTAACACGTGCCCATTTGGGATTATCCATTATAAACTGTATAAGAAAAATTTGACTTTTTGAAAATTCGGAGTAAAGAATAAATGATAATTGCCACCCGTGAAGCTTTTAATTTTAAATGTAAAATTTTAGCAAAATCGGTCCCGGCTTTAAGAACTAGAACTACTTTTCATATATGTTGGCGCACCCATTTGGGCAACATTTTTCAAAATCCTTCCGTGAGACTCATTCTTAATATAGATTTCTATGCGTAGTAGTAAGCTTCCAACTCTACACTAGAAATTCGCTAATCCGACCCAACATGATTCAGCCAGAAAATGTCCAAGGACGTACTTTGTGGCAGATGTAATCCCATGCCACGCAATTTGTGGCAAGATTCACTCAATATTCGATGGTTACTAAGATAATTACCTGAATTTTTGTATATTTGTATGTTTGTATGAGCCTCTTTACACATCATGTCAGTAAAAATTATCAAATGTTGTAAATTTTCGCCCGAAACCCAACTTTTAAAAAAATTCTCAAAATTCAGGAGAATTTTCGAGCACACAACTTTATTTTGCAAAAAAAAGTTCGAAAAGTATGTGCTTTTTCAACCAGAATTTTCACGAAGTAGTACACGAATTAAAGGGTCCTTCCACTCATTCATAAGGAATTGAATTGACCTTTCCAATGATATCAATATCCTGTGAGCCACTGTACATTGAAAAGAATATGCAAAATACTTGCGAGTCACGTATTTCTTTTGTTCAATATTAATAAAAGAATTTAAACACCATAAATATAAAAAATATATATTTGTATGGCTTCAATTTAAAAAATGGTTTTTTCTGTTTATGCCATATATGTAATACTTCTATATTGCCAGTATCCTATCTCTGCAATGTGTTCTGAGCTCACTGTAAGAGCGAAATAGCAAGCATTCAATTTTGTATTAGTGTGACAGAGAAATCCGAACTGCGAATGTACTTTTCATATATTTTGTCTCTTGATATTAGTGAATGTACTTTCACTATACTGGCAATATAGAAGTATTACATATAGAAGTATTACATATATCTATATAGAAGTATTACATATATCTTTAAATTTTTAATGCATGTTTTTACTTTTTAAATCCACACTCAGCTCACACAACATCCGCTCTTTGTTGCTCTTCGTCACATCTACTCTCTATTGTCACAACACCAAAATATAAAACTAATGTTAATATCATGGCTAAAGAAAATAAGGTTGATCCCAAAGCTGGGCATAGTTAATCGAGAATTTAACTTCGTTAACCCAGTAAAAGTTAATCAAAAATTTAACTTCGTTAAATTAAAAAGTTAACTTCGTCGAAAAGTTAACTTCGTTAAAAGTTAAATTAAATAGTTAAATTTTCTATAGAAAACAAAAAAAGAATTTTTTTCACATAAAAACATATAACAAAAACATTTTAACTATATTCAATTGAATGCCTGCACTCAGAGAACCTTTTTCCCGATTTCTATATGCGAATTTGCTTTAAAATAAATTATCAATTTTATTAAAAGCGAAATTTTGTGTATGAAACAATTTATTTATATTCATACAGAGGCATACCAATTTTATTAGAATATTAAATAATAAGAATGAAACGAATGATGTTTGGTTAAGAACAAATATCATAGGCCATTCTAAACACAATGGCGTTCTCAGCTTTTCGGTATTTGGAAAAATTTGAGAAATGGAAAATACGATGTAAACATCCTGACGATGTAAACCTTCCGTGATGGCTGAAAATTGTGTTAGGATGGTCCTTTCATACATAAAAATAGAATATAGATCACTTCGAAATATATCTGCTTGTGTATTTAATTTTTTTGTGAAATAATTTTTAAATTAAATGTCAATATCAGTATTTTTAACATTTTTAAAATTTTTTCGTTTTAAAGTTAACTAATGCTAGTTAATCAAAGAAATTTAACTTAACTAAATGAAAAAGTTAATGGTTTTCGAAATTAACTGAAACGTTAAAAGTTAACCAAAAATTTAACTTCGTTAATTAACTATTAACTAATTAACTAGTTAATGCCCAGCTTAGTTGATACACTTCAGGCAAAATGACAGAAATAAGGATTCTGACGTTTAATTTAGTGTTCACAAAGTTGCCACATTATTTAAAATTTTCTAAGAAACGTGTTGGCGTTGCCAAATATTTTTCATAACTTATCGTCATTTTACTCTTTCCAAATTTTTTTTTTAGTTTTCTGAAATATAACATCGTTTCATGTTGCCATTGCATAAATACGTCACAACATTAGGTTTTAAGTTGGCAAAATGTCGACAAATCGCCACATCTGGCAGCACTTTTTTGGGGGATTGTTTTTAAATATATCTGGTAGTACAATCCTTATTTATGTCAGATGGTTAAGATGGCGGAAAGTGTCAGAAGCGGCACTACCTTTTATTCTTCAACCATGGTTAATATATTGGTAGCAGTTCAAACAGCTAATGTTGTGATGCCTCCCCCTTGTATTCTTATTCTTATTTTTAAAATGCTTTGGCCAAAACTTCGCTCATTTTAAGAAAAACCGAAGCCGAATGTGTATTTTAGTCTATAACGGCCGAAGCCGATGCCAAAGCCGATGAATCGGTCTCGTTATTTTATATTTGAATTATTTTTTACTATTAAAGCCCGGTATGCAGAAGCGACAAAATTCTATTTTAGTGAAATGACATATATTTTGTTTTGTGTAGAGGAAAATATTTATTGAATTTCGTAATTAAAATTAGAGACCGACCGAAATTCGGATTCGGTTTTTCGGCCAAAAAAGCTGTTTCGGATTCGGCTGAAAAATAAAATATCGGTTTCGGCCAGATTTCGTTTTTGGCCGAAATTTAGAACAAAACCGAAAATGTGCACTTTTATCAATATTCAAAAAATCATTTAAAGAAATGTTAAATTAGCTTTTTACACAATTTTTTTGCAATCACTTTAGCTGCATTTTTTAAAAATAACATTAGTTGAAAAAAAAATAAACTTGCTGCAGAAAAACTGAGGTCGCCATCGCACAGTGATTTGTCTCCATATAAGCTTGGGACAAAAATGTAAGGAGTGTTCTAAATTAATTGAAACTAAGTTAGTAGATGTATTTTTAGGTCCGCTGATTTCCAAAATGTGATCGATTTTTCTATAACCCTTTTTATACCTTGCACACTACTGTCCAATTATATATTGCTATTGTCTCACCGTTTGTAACGCCCATAAGGAGGCGTGTCCGGTATGTAAGGATTGCAATACCGGAGCACATTTCCAAAACCAGTATTTCGGTATTGACTTTCA
This sequence comes from Heteromyza rotundicornis, assembly GCA_951394025.1. Lineage (NCBI taxonomy): Eukaryota > Metazoa > Arthropoda > Insecta > Diptera > Heleomyzidae > Heteromyza > Heteromyza rotundicornis. Next base: position 32,707,013 of record OX596010.1, read on the forward strand.
TCAAAACCGGGATCCCGTTTTCAAAACCGGTATTCTATGATAAAATAAATTCCAGTTTATAAAATTCAATTAACTTTTATTTTAATAAAAATACAGTCAAACTTCTCTATAGTGAACTTCTTTGAACTTTTTATAATGAAGTGATTTACTAGCCCCGTGTGAATTCAATATAGGGAAGTTCGAATGTATAACAAAAAATATAGCATAAACAAAGAAAATAAACACAAAGATATTTAAGTTTACATTTCTATAGTAAGTTAATTAATAAATAAAGACATTTATTAAATTTTACTTTTAATTGTTACTTTTAAAATGTGTCCGTAGTGATACACAATATTAATTAGTTATCGATAAATATATTTTCGATAAAAGTATAATAAATTCTAAAATTTTCCCAATATTTAATATTATTTTTCACTTATCTTAGTAATATACTGGGTGGCCAATAACTGTAGGTCAATGTATTTTATTTTTGATTCATAACATTATAACAATAATAAATTAATGAATCAGTTCAAATCGTTCCGAGTGTTTCTTGATTGCTAGACACATAAATGAGAACTACGACAGTTATTATTGGCCATCCTGTATAGATTTTTGTAATACCGAAATAATGGTATTGGGTATTTCCTAATACCGGTATTGCGGTATTGGATTTTTGTCTGGGATCCCGGTTTCGGTAATACCAGTGTTGCAATTCCTAGTAAAAGTATTCGGTATTCACATTTAAAGCAACACTGCCTTTTTGTGGATTTTTTCGTTCCTTTCGCTGGACTCATTTCGTACGTTGACGATAAAATTTTCGACGTCGGGTTTATTATTATTTTCCGCCGTGTGAAAATCAACAATTCAAGTTGTAATTAATTGGCATTTAATTCGATCGAGAATAAAAGAAAAGCGTGCGCAAAGGCAATGCAATAAAAAGTGAGCTCAAAAAGGAAACCGGAGCAAAACATTCACCAGAAACGAAAACGGCCGAAGAAAGTGGAAAAAACGTGAAAGGCAGCAGTTCGCAGAATCAAAAGAGTACGGCAATCATTTCGACCCACCATTAACAGTTTTGGTTGTTAACTGATGTTCAATTGAATCCGCAAAGGCTGAGGACTTTTCCGAGTGCTTTTCCGGGCTAAAAAGAAGTTTGTATTTCAACTAAAAGCGGGAGGAGGATCGTTTCGTGTTTTGGGCAATTAAAAATGGCCGCGGTGAATGACTGCTTTACCATTGGGTCCACAGTGCTATGCACGACCTGCTTCAACGAAGAGGTGGAGGGCGAAGTTTTGGCATTCGATCACAACACAAAGATGTTGATTTTAAGTATCCTTTTAAAAAAACCACAAAATAAACAACTCCTGCGTTCAGAGGTTACCATTATAATCATCGATCAACGCTCAGCTTTGTTGCTTGCACAGTGTGTTGTGTATTGTATTGAGAATGCATGTAGTACCTGTTTCGATTTTTATGTTACTTCACATCGCTTTAGAAATTACAGAGAATTTGCAAAGAAATGGAAAATTCCTCCATTTTTCCACATGGTATTTTTTTTTTAACTATATGTAATTATTGATTTTCCCTTAATTTCCGCGCATTTTGACAATTTCGGTCGTCTGTCAGGGAGCAAGTGTCAGTTTTCTTTTGCCATGCATTCCATTAAATCTTCTTAGGCTTTTGACAATTGAACAAGAAACGTGCAATTTTTGTTAATTATCGCTGCTGATGTTTTTCTTAGATTTTGCACATTTATTTTTCCCCTTTATCGTCTATCTTGAAATTCGTTCTGCAGTTGGCTTCTTTGGCAGCGTTGCCGCAATCGAAATTTGTCATGTGAAATAGCTGAAGAGAAAGTTGCAGAACTTGCGCTATTTTTGCACAGTAAAAGCCTCACTAATGTATGTAAATAATTTGATGAATTTCTTAAAAAACGTAAAAACATTCTTGGTGGTTTCGTCACAAGACATAGACGAAATTATTCGAAATCATTTCGAAGAAATTCTGAATTTATCTTGCGACTTGGGAATCCGATTTTAACATTTCAAAGTAGTTGTGGTATCCTTAAACTTTAATCTAAAATAGAATGCCGCTCCAAGAACTCGGAAGAATTGAACGATGTCTTCGTGCTGAACTTGTCGCTGTGCAGCAATGTCCAAGTGATCAAGGAGTGTAACGGCAACTACGTCGATGATCCGCAGAAATTGAATTTGGAACAGGTGAGTGAGCGGATTTAATAACCATGTGACGTGAATGAGTTTCTGATGTGTGTGCGCTCTAAATTTTAGCTGAAATTGCGACTTCGTAAGACAGTGCAACATCGACAAACGTATCTCAAGTCGAAAAACGCTGATGTCAGCGTCGAGGCACAAGAATTATACAGAGTGATTGCCAAGCAATTTAAGGTGAGCTTTTTTGAGGATGAATCGAATTTAGCCTTATACTAATTCTATTAATTTCATTATTACTTTGATTGCCTATCTTTAGTATAATGAAGTGTCGTGGCAAGGACCGAACATTCAAATATTCAACGAAGTCACCGTCTCGCCACCATACAGAGTGGAAAACGTTGTTTCAACTTCAAACAACAAGAGTTTATGCAACTATATTAAGAAAATGGTATGTATGTATAGTTTGCGGAAACCATGCATCAATATTTCAAAATGCATCTACCCGATCTAGATCGAACAATTCATTAGCACAAGAGCGGCGCAAGAGAATAATGCTGCTGGCACATCATCGTCCACGTCGTCATCGCTGTCGTCAGCGCCATCGTCTTCGAGTAATGCGGCTTCGGGTTCTCCAGTACCAGCTAATTAATAATAACACCGTTTAACAAAACAAAAACAACAACAAAAATATTAAAGAGAAGAAAAAAACACAAAATGTTCGAAAGAGACCGATTGATTTACATTTGAAGCGGGGGTTTTAGAGTTCGAAAGGCGACTACTTTTAAAAAAAATCCTGAAAGGTATACAATTGAACTCAATTTGGCGATCACTGTAATCTCCAATTTGTGATCTATTTCAGTACTCGGGGCGGGCTCAAACACGCTTTTTGTTTTATTTCTTCTGCCAATCCAGTTAAGAGTATAATTTTCATCAAGAATGTTTTATGGCGCAGAAACAACCCTGCGAAAAATAGATCTAGTCCAAACACTAATACATGAACTAGTCCGCATGTAACCACTGCTAGACCGAGAATGGTCCATTTATATCGAAAAACACTGGTTACATCTTTCCATTCCATAGACTAGACTTGAGGACCATTTCATAGACTTGGTAGAAGATATATTAATTTTTTATAAATAATAATGGAAACCTATAATAAATTAAATTGTTTTGACAACTCTACGGAATCATCTCATTGAAATGAAGAGCAAGACGGATGATTTTCCTCTAAGCAAATGTTCGTTCATTTTCACTGCATTGGTCCACATCTGCATTACATGTTACCAGGTTTTGTAACCACTCCACATATTTGAGTTGTTACTACACAATCGACTACTCCACTGCTGATATTTTGGAGTAATTGGTTCTTAATTTTTCGCAGGGGAAGTTGAGTTCGAATGACAAATACATGTAATATAGGGAAGAGTCGATTAAGTTGGCGGTAGAAATTTTCTTAGTTGTTGAACTGTTTGAAAACTGTAAATGACAAAAATTAATGTTTTACTCATGCTTCCCAGCAAACAATGTTATCCTTTTTGAAAAATTTTGTTTTGATATGGGCGTTCATTCTCCAAACCTTCTGCCATTCGGAGCAGGAGCTGACGGAGTAACCAAAACAAGGGCGTAAAGCCCATACAAGTAAATATTTCAAAATACTGTAACTTACCTCTCATTCAATGTTTTCCAACAAAATTTGGCAATGGTTTCATGTTTACAACTCTAAACTAAAAACTACAAATCGGAGTAATTGGACAAAGGGGCGTGGCACCGCACATACAAACCAATATTTCATAATGCTGTAACTGGCGTCTCATTCAATGTTTTTCAACAAAATTTGGCACATGGTTGTATGCTTTCAATTCTAAGCTCAATGCCACATAAAAACGGAATTATACAAAGATGCGTGTTCAATGTTCAATGTTTTTCGGCGGGACCTGATTTTATGCCTTCTAAGCTCAATGCTATATACGGTGCGTGGCACCTCCTATACAATTCAACATTTCACTCCCATTAAATATTGGGTACTGTAAATATATTTGACAATTGTTACACTTTGCGATAATTTCAAGGTTATGGACCTGGTATCGGTCAAGATGGGTCGAAAGTATTCATATAGAGCAGCAATTCCCTCAATGGGTTTTGCAAAGTTAGTTTCCTTTCCAAAGATATAGCGGTTTAAAGTTTGCCTGTTTTGCTGTATTTTTCAAATACAATTTTCGGCCGCAAATTGACACTTTTATAAGTGATAACGGTATTGAGCTCCCAACTGCATCAAAAAGGGTTGATTCGAAGCCATTGTTACCTCTAAATTAGCTTTTTTGACAATTTCAATGCTTTTTATAGAACAAAAATGAAAATTAAACAAAAAACTTTTGTGTGAAATAATAAAAAAATTACAGTTTTTTCAACTTTGGTCACCAAGTTGTTAACACGTTATAATTTGTTGGGTATAATTTGTTAACATAATCTGTTTATCTGTACATTACCGACAATTCTGCTGAAAAAGGTAGCAAAAAATATGAATTTGAAAAATACAGTAAAGCAAGAAAACTCTAAACGACAGTTACCAGGTCGGAAAAATGTGTTGCACAGTGTTATCATTAATTTATTATTACTTTAAGATGATTTTTGGTTACTTGTTCGGGCTCTAGGTCATGTTTCCATTAAATTTAAAAAAAACTCTTTTTATGTTTTTAAAAAATTTTTGTATTTATTTTCTATATTTCGGTGTCCGTCTTCAGGAAAAATGTGTATCAAATATCAGTCCACTTGTTGTGAGTGTCAAGCTAATACTGTATTAATAAATACTGTAGAAAATTAATACAAAAATTTTTTAAAAACATAAAAAGAGTTTTTTTTTTAAATTTAGTGGAAACAGGACCTAGAGCCCGAACAAGTAACCAAAAATCATCATATACAATTAAGGTCGAAATAATAAAATATCTTACAATTATTACTTTAAGGCACAAAAACATATTTAGGGTCATCAGAGCGGGCCGGGCCCTGTCAGTTTACTACATATTTACTAAATTTGTACAAAATGTATGAAAGTAATTAACATTAGTGTCTTTTTATAACCCTTATTTGCTTGCTTTGGCTTGACTATATATATATATGTATATCCCTATATACACTCCGCGTCAATAGAATAGGTTCACTGATTTGAAAAAACAAAAATTTCGTTTCGAACTGAACGAGTTTTCAAAGAGATTGTTGTTGTTGATTTTTATTGACTATACATTGTTGCAAAACTTTTTGCAAAAAAGATAATTTTGGGAAAATACCGTTAGTTTGTTTTGTTAAATTTTTCTAAAACATTACAGAAATTTTGAATTTTTTTGCGTCAGAAACAATGAAGTCAAATGCATTTGATTTTACTACAAAAAAGTTTTTATTATTAAGTTTCAGTAAAGACTACTACTCCCTTTATTTAGTATAATTCCGTAAAATTCAGTTTGGCATGGAATCATACAGTTTCTTTAAGAAATTTAATGAAATTTGTCTCTAAGCTGTTGTTATGGCTTCATTGAGTGTTTCCTTGTCATAGAATTGGCGTCCGGAATCATAAACTTTGTGTACTAACCATCCTCAAACATTTTCAATAACATTCAAGTCAGGGGAAGTCATTGCAACATTTTTCTCACAGATCCCACTTTTAACTATACGAGCAGTATGAATAGGAGCATTATCGTAGGTCCATTGCAATAATAATAAAAGTTTAAAAACGATTACTTTGTAATCGCACTAAAAATTATATGAGTACGATTACTTTAAAGTAATCGTACACAAAATATTTGTAGTACGATTACAAGTAATTGTACTCAAAAATTTTTGATTACCATTACTTGTAATTTGTTTAGTACGATTAAAAGTATTCGTACTCAACCCTTTTTGAGTACGATTACAAGTAATTGATTACATATTACACGATTACATATTTATACTAGAGACCGACCGATATCGCTTTTTTTCATTTCGGCCGAAATTTTTAATTATTATTTTAGGCCGAAACCGAAATGGCCGATTTTTAATTTTTTAAATTTCAGCCGAAACCGAAGCCGTAACCGAAAATATTGTGAATTTATATGTAATAAAGTTGTACATAATTAAGCGTATCAATAGGCTGAAATCGATAATTTTAAGTTCAAATTATAAATTAGATGAATTTAGAAACAATTGCGTAGAAATCAATTGATGGGGCAGGGCTCTTACTTTTTTGCTACGGCGAGAGTAGTAGATTTAAAAAAATGGGAGTAGATTTAGTTAGTGAATGGATGAAGACGGTATGTAACGTACAAAATCTTTCCAGAAAATAAGTTTCAAAGTTTTTAATTTTTCTTTTTTTAATACGAATTGGGGACTTGTCTTATTTGTCGCTTCTGATTCTTCGAAGCTATGATCAATACTTAAATTTGTGTTACATACCGCTTTTATCCACTTGGTTGTCTCTTATGTATTTTGCCACGCCAAATCCGAAAATAATAATGAAAATTGCACAAAAATTGAATTTTTAGTGCATTCTGTAAAAATTATTATTATTATATTATTATTTTTGTATTTAGCGTGGCAAAATACATAAGAATTTGTCTATCAAGTATATCACACAAAAAGTTCAGTTTTGTCGATCTGTGTAATCTTTGTTATTTTTTTGTTACATTTTTCGTATCAAACCGAAATTTTCGGCGGAAATATCGAAATTTCGGCCGAAACAGATTTTTGGCCGAAAAACCGAAACCGAATTTCGGTCGGTCTCTAATTTATACCCTGCACACTAGTGTCCAAGGGTATATTGTTTTTGTCACACCGTTTGTAACGCCCATAAGGAGGCGTGTCCGGTATGGAAAAGTATATATATTCTTGATCAGCATCACCTCCTGAGTCGATTACGCCATGTCCGTCTGTCTGTCATTTCGCACGATAACTGTCGTAGCTTTTGAGCTATCGACCCCAAATTTTGGGATTCCTCTTATTTTGTCGAATGATTGGATTGATTGGTATTGAAAATGGGCAACATTGGATAAGAGCCACGCCTACCTCCCATACAAAATGGCCGCCAATTTTATATATTTTTTTCGTATATCTTGAGAAATACTTAACCGATCGCCTCCAAATTTTGGGATTCCTCTTATTTTGGCGAATGATTGAACGGTATTGAAAATGGGCAACATCGGATAAGAGCCACGCCTACCTCCCATACAAAATGGCCGCCAATTTTATATATTTTTTTCGTATATCTTGAGAAATACTTAACCGATCGCCTCCAAATTTTGGGATTCCTCTTATTTTGGCGAATGATTGAACGGTATTGAAAATGGGCAACATCGGATAAGAGCCACGCCTACCTCCCATACAAAATGGCAGCCAATTTTATATATTTTTTTCGTATATCTTGAGAAATACTTAACCGATCGCCTCCAAATTTTGGGATTCCTCTTATTTTGGCGAATGATTGAACGGTATTGAAAATGGGCAACATAGGATAAGAGCCACGCCTACCTCCCATACAAAATGGCCGCCACATTCGTATTATATTCGTTTATCTTGAGAAATACTGAACCGATTAGGATGCGGTTTTTTGCATTGGGTTGGAAATGAGGTCGGAACGAAATGGGAATGAAACTGGACCGGAACAAAATGGAATTGGAACAACATTTTTAAATGGATCAGGAAACTAAAATTATCGATAAATATTGGAAAATATCGATAAATTATAGAAAAATTATCAATATATTATCGAAAAGTTATCAAAAAAAAATAGAAAAATTATCGATATAAAATCGAAAAATTATCGATAAAAAAATCGAAAAGTTATCGATAAATTATCGATATAAAATCGATAAATTATCGAAAAATTATGAATAAAATATAGAAAAACTATCAATAAAATACCGATTTTCGATAAAATTACTAACATATGGTATCGTACTCGTATTATAGCTTCGGTCAGACCGAAGATAATTCTCTGACTAGTTTTTGATTACTTTTACTATTGGGTCAAGAATAAGTAATACTATATATTACAGCTTATTACATTTTTATTTCTTTTTGGCCTGATTATCTTCTTTCTGAAAAACTAAAGCTACTAATAGACAAAAGCCATTTGGTAAGTAAAACTAGATATACAACAAAAACAAAATACAATTTTACTAAGTTCACATTTATAAATAAGTATTCATGTGACTTATTGACTTTCTGGTATCATCGAAATCATTGCAAAGTGACAGCACTGATATTGATATTCATATGGGAATTACCGTTATAACATTTTGTTTTAACCAAAACAAACAATTAAATTTTTGCAGTGTGATATTTACTAGTAATTTTGTGTTCGTTAAGAACCATTTTTTTATTGTTTTTGTTTATGTATTTAGTACACACGGTTCCATTTAAAAAAAAAAGTTATGTTTTTTAATATTTTACTGTTCTATATTCCACTAAGTTCGGATATTTCATATTAGGTTGAACCGAAATAAAAATGTAATACTTAATCCAATAAATCAATTACTTGGAATCGTACTCAAAAAATTTTGTAATAATCTGCTCCACACCTAGTCCAAAATGCAATACTAAAAATTTAGTCTCAAGACCCCATTTTAACATATTTATATGTGGTTTTGGAACCTCGGACCATGTCAAAAATCCGTTTCAAAATATTTCCAATCACATACAGCAATAAAAAAATTTTTTCGTTTTGTATGGGACTAGTTTTGGTTCGATTGGGCTGATTCTCGAACTTGATCTCAGGGGAGAAAAAATGTATCCAAAATTTCACGTCGATATCTCCAAAATTGTGGACGCTATCGTGATGAGGGACTGACGGACATGGCTAAATTGACTCCGGCGGTGATGCTGATCAAGAATATATATACTTTTCCTTACCGGGCACGCCTCCTTATGGGCGTTACAAACGTTGTGTCAAAGAGAATATACCCTGCCACAGTGAGTGTAGGGGTATAAAAAAAGGGGGAATAAAAAAGAATAAAAAAAAAGTTTTTTAAAATATAACCCTTAAAGCGACTAAAAAGCAGAAAAAAGGTCTATTCATTTCCGCAATTTCGATTTAAAATTAAAGGGTTTTTGGCTACATTGTTCCTAACATTGCAGATCGTTGCAGATTTTGAAGTCGCCAAAAACTCTTAAATTTAAATTTATATTTCGTCATGGCGTCCTCAGTTTTTCTGCAGTACGTTTATTTTTTTCGACTAATGTTGTTATAAAAAATTTGTGTGTTAAAGAAAATATATTTTGATGCAGCTGCTTCTAACAAACCTAAAGACTGATTTACATTGTATGAATTGGTTGATACAGCGTATGAATCTTGCCATAAAAGAGAAGATCCACTCTATGCCCAAAGAAGAGTGCAGATAGTCAAAGTTTGTTTGCTTTTTTTGTAAACAAAGATCAGCTGTTCAAAATGGAACAAAAATATATATTTTTGAAATATTTGTAATTTTATATGGTTATCGCTTTATTTGCTTGTTAGGGCCCAATTTAGAAATTTCGAATGACAGGAATAGATTGTATGGGTTGATTGACTGCCATTTCATTGTTTCCTCCAGTTCCAATCAACTACAAAAATTGAAATTGTTTTCGTTGCCACCGTGGCCGTTGCAAGATTTTTATAGGAACGTTCAAATACAAAAATAGTTTGTCAAAAAAAAACCAATTTAATTTCTCCCTTTCAAAACGTTATTTTTTAATAACAATTAACTGAAATCTAAACAATGGATATTATTGGAATGTTTGATCTTATAGTTCCCGCGTGTGAAAAACAAAAACGCAAAAGGAAGCCACTTTCTTGTTGGGTGCGTCCGTATCAGAGAAGAGCGTCGGTGCACCGAAAACCAGTTTCAAGCTACTCGCCAAAACCCAAGTGCAACTCCCAACTCGAATCCGTGTCGACGGATGCCACAAGTGTTCGGTGCTTGTGGATCCGAGTTCGTACGAGTGCACACGAGAAAAAAATAAAATGCTTGTGCCATTCGGCAAAAACTCGAATGACCTGGATAGTCGGATTAACTTGGATAGCTTGCGCATTGAAGTTGCTTGTGTGCGCTTGTGGGTTATTTGAAGTACGGAAAATGTTCGTATTTTGTATGTAGCATTCAATTTGTCGTTGCTTGTGTACGCTTGTGGGTTATTTGCACTACCGAAAATGTTCGTATTTTGTATGTAGCATTCAATTTGTCGTTGCTTGTGTGCGCTTGTGGGTTATTTGCACTACCGAAAATTTTCGTATTTTGTCAATTATTTCGTGAGATATTATAGCTGATTGATTTTATTAAAATATAAACACTTTCATCATTTTTTAATAACAAAAAAGGAATAGTTTTATTGAAAAATCTGATCATAAAATATTATGCACAGTCGTTTCTTTGTTAATATATTGCAACAGCAAACGCATTCTTCAACAAACAACAATGAGACAGCGACACCAAACCGCAACATAACAAAACAAATTCTTACGCAGCGCGACACATTTGGCATTTGCCTATCGCAAGCAGCGCTGTGAATGGGACATCGCGAAAGGAGTTCGTCGCAACTCGACATTTCTCGCTCATAACAGCGAAGAAAACAAAGCGTAAAAAAGTGTAGGCGCCAGCGGTCGGACAATTTTCTGATCACATTTTTTTGGTGCGACTTGTCGCGTTGGTAAAGAGTGCAGTATTTTCATGTCCTGGAATTGGGGGAAAAATGTAAAAGCAGCTAATTTAAAAATTGCAATTAGAACATCGATTATTTGCGCAGTGAATGAACCCCAAAATATTACGAGTACAATTTATAAAATACATAGATACATTCTACATTATAGTAGATAGCTATAGATATTGTTTCTTTACTGAATAGTCAAAGAATTTTCATACAAATAATTAAACAATAGTCTTAGAATATTTTTTTTCTTTATGGACAAATTTTCATGCATACAAAAAAACTAAAATTTGGTGCATTGTCTAAAAGTAACTGCATTAATTTAACAAATTTTTTTCTCAGTGGAAAAATTATCATGTGTCCAATAAATCTAAAATTTGTTGCACTCTGTAATCCCAACAACATTATTAAAAACAATTTTTCTATGTGGAAAAATTGAATGTGTACAAAAAAATTAAAATTTTTGCACGGTGTAATAGAAAGTAAGTTTTTTAAAACAATTGTTTTTACCATTCCGTAATGAATTCAATATTCTAAAATTTTCCTACATGTCTCACGAAACTTAACAATACAAATACGAACATTTTCCGTACTGCGCAGTGCGCACTGCTCATTCAACACAACTTGAGCACACAAGCTATCCAAGTGCTTCCGCCTATCCAGGTCATTCGAGTTTTTGACGGATGATGCAAGTGTTCGGGAGCTGCAAGTGGAAGTGGATTCGCAATTTGCTAAAACAGCGGTTAGCTTGCCGGTAGCTTGTGGGCTAAGCTACTCGGCGCTATTCTCTGGTCCGTATTATATGGACAGAAATGAAAGTGAAGCGTATGTGTCTCAATTTTTGTTGCTAAAGCAGAAGGATCCAATATTGTCAATATTTCCATTATCCAGTTCAGGCAACTGGTCCAGTGATTGTGTCTTTGAGGTGGATGTAGTAGGATATTCCATGATTCCTCTGAAAATCGACATAATTCTTTTATAAATGAATGTCAGCATTGAATACCATTTAAAACTTACCGAAAACCACAAAAAATTCGAGAATTTAAATGAACTTTCAAAATTTCCAAAAAAAATACGTTGACAATTCTTTTGACACTTCAAAAATTTGTTATGGTATTTTTATAGGAGACGATACGGTTCATACAGAAAGATCAAGCATTTTGCATTTAACATATCTCCTCCTATAATTTCATACACTTAACAGAGGGGGTTACCAGAATTTGGTATCAATCGTCCTATAAAAATTTGACAACTCTGTTTCAGTCATACTAATATATTTTTCAATGCAAAATATTCCCATCTCTTTTTCATGTGTCACAATTCATACGCTGTATCAACCAATTCATACAATGTAAATCAGCCTTAAAGTGATTGCAAAACAATTGTGTAAAAAGCTATGTTAACATTTTTTTTTTTATAGATTTTTTGAATAGTGATAAAATTGTACAAATTTCGGCCGAAAACGATATTTTTCTGGCCGAATCCGAAACACGGCCGAATTTCGGTCGGTCTCTACATGCGAGTACTACTATCGGAACAACACTAGCCGTTCATTCGGCCGGTGTAAACACCCGTTTCGCGAACTTGTGTTCCGAATGCTAACTCAAAATGTTCGGGCAGTGTAAACACTTAAAAACGAAGAAATTACAAATTTCCGATGCTTGTTCGGGAACAAATTACATTTCATGCATTTTTGTTCGCATAGCCTGTTATAGCTGACGTTCTTGCAATGAAAGTTACAGCACTCCTTTAACTTAGATTTAAATACATTTTTAATGGCAATGCAACGAGTTGGTCGTTTATAGCATTCGTTCTGAATGGATCAAAGCCGCAATATGTTGCAGAAACCGAAAATTGGATGGTCAACATTCGCCAGCCAGAGAACATGTTTACCATCCAGAGAGAACATGTTTACCATCCAGAGAGAACATGTTCGCCATCCAATATTTGTTTCAGCAACATCTACATGTCACCCTAAATGCACACTAGCAAATATTGGATGGCCATCCAGACAACATGTTTTGCTAGTGTATTGCTAATGTTTTGCTAGAGTATTGCGGCTTTGATGATTTCGGATAATTTAAAAATCAATTGTTTTTAATGTTTAGTTCAAGCGCGAAGTTGAAGTTGTACTCGTCCTGGTCCATACATCAAGGATGAAGATCCGCGTAAATTTGCCGAGGAGCGCAAACTATTTTTGCTCTTAGGTAACAGTAACCCCCGCCAGCAGTAAAACTTTTCAATATACACGGCAATGTACCTTTATTTATTCCGACAGGGAGTACATCGATTTTGTTTCTCTTGTGTGTTTCGCCTATGGCCATTTTGCACATGACGATTGCATTCAGACGGTGTAAACGGTTGTGCGAACACAATTTTGTTCGCAATTGGAGTTCGCAACAAAAGTTTGGTTCGCTCGTGCGGAAGAATTGATTCAATAAAGAAGAAGTAAATATTTTATACGGGAAATTACGGAACTTTGAATGCAAATATCTCAGAAACTATAGGCGAGCGGGGCAAAATTCTTCCGGATTCCGTTTTAGGTCGTAAATATATATAGAGATACAAAAAAGAAGCCATAAACTTCACTTGTTCCACGGTAAGTTGCGAAGTTAAATCGCATTGAACTGTATTTCGTTCGTACGGTCTAAATGCACCTTTAAAGATCAAAATATCTGTGAGTTGGTAGCCCTGAATGCAACTGTCATATTGGTAGAAGAGGAAGAAAAACGTTTACATTCGAGCCTTTTTTCTTTCAGTTACTAAACTTTTGATAAAATTGTGTAAAATTATTGGAAACAAGAAACCATCAATCACTGAGCACTGAGATGGAAGAAGTCCAACGTCACAGCGTTCATACCCTTATTTTCCGCTCGTTGAAAAGAACACACGATATGTTCGTTTCGAACCAAGGAGCTCTGCCGGAGGTGGACGAGAAGCTGTAAGAAACTAACTGCTCAATTAACCGCTGGGTATTGATATTTAACCATTAACAATTTCAGTGAGCAGATACGTAAATCGATCAAGGCAAAAGACAGTTATCGTCTCGTTTTCGATCGTGTCTCCAGTGCGGCCGAGGCCAAGAAATACAATGCTACAACGGCAGAAAATGCTCTGGAAAACCCTGAGAAACCTATCGCCATTACGGATGGATCCATAGCAGGCGATAACACCAGTCTGGCGATGATTGCTGACAAAAGCACGGGCGCTGAAGTGTCAACTAACAATCTTAATTTGGTGTCGGCACCGGGCATGCGCTCCTCTTCGGGAGGTAGCAACGGCAGTAATGTCCAGCTCATACCAAAGAAGGCGCCCACCATCCCTAAGCCATCTTGGCATGCGCCATGGAAGTTGTCCCGCGTTATTTCGGGTAAATATTTGATTTGCCCTAATTATGCCAGAAATTTGTATGCGTTTTCATTTAGGTCATCTTGGCTGGGTGCGTTGCATTGCAGTAGAGCCGGGTAATGAATGGTTTGCCACCGGAGCAGGAGATCGGGTCATTAAGATCTGGGACCTGGCGAGTGGCAAACTGAAACTGTCGCTCACGGGTCATGTGAGTACCGTACGTGGCCTGGCGGTAAGTTCCAAACATCCGTACCTGTTCAGTTGCGGCGAAGATAGGCAGGTGAAGTGCTGGGATCTGGAATACAACAAGGTGATACGCCATTATCATGGTCATCTGTCCGCCGTCTACTCCATGGCATTGCATCCCACTATCGATGTACTTACCACCTCCGGTCGCGATTCGACCGCTCGTGTTTGGGATATGCGCACCAAGGCCAATATTCACACACTCACAGGCCACACGAATACGGTGGCCAGCGTCGTGGCGCAGGCAGCTAATCCACAGATCATTACAGGTTCGCACGACTCAACGGTGCGCTTATGGGATTTGGCGGCAGGCAAAAGCGTATGCACACTAACCAATCACAAGAAGTCCGTACGCAGCGTGGTACTCCATCCTACATTGTACATGTTCGCCTCTGCCTCGCCCGACAACATTAAACAGTGGCGCTGTCCGGAGGGCAATTTCGTTCAGAATATATCCGGTCACAATGCCATTGTCAATTGCATGGCTGTCAATCCCGACGGCGTGCTAGTGTCTGGCGGAGACAATGGCACAATGTTCTTCTGGGACTGGCGTACCGGCTACAATTTCCAGCGTTTCCAAGCGCCCGTACAGCCTGGTTCTATGGACAGCGAGGCAGGCATATTTGCGATGTGTTTCGATCAGTCCGGCTCCCGCCTGATCACAGCCGAAGCCGATAAGACCATCAAGATCTACAAAGAGGACGACGAAGCGTCAGAGGAATCACATCCAGTTAATTGGCGGCCGGAAATACTCAAGCGGAGGAAGTTTTAAGTTGTGTTGCTCGTTCGCAGACCTCACTGTAATTTTAAGTGTGGACCTTTTTTAAATAAACTCGAACTACACGGTAAAACATTTTCAGACTCACCGATATAGGATAGATAAACCTGTGCCGATAAGCAATAACCGCTTAAGTCGAAAAACACAGTTTCGAGATATTCACCATTTTGTAAAATTTTTTGTATGGAGTTGTTCTAAAAATGTTTCAGAAAAGCCTTCATAACTTTTTTTCTAGATTTTTTTTTAACTTCATGTAAAACAAGCATATATGTAATGCATATATGAAGACAAGAAAAAAGCCGAATTTTTAAGTAGATCACCGTAAAGGATCTAACTCAATACATACTTAAGTGACTATTGATTGTGGACACAGAAATAATAGCCAAATGTAAATACTTTTTTTTTATGCTTGTTAAAAAAACCATTTAAAACCAAATTTTTAAAAAATGTGGTTGGTTCAAAAAAAATATTTTTTTTGCATTGGGGTGTAGCAAAGTACTTAAAAATATTGGCCCATTCATAGTCAAATTAAGTTCTACCTTAACTTCAGTACTCTACTAAGTTGACAGATAATACACTGAAATGACAGCTTCTAAGCTGCTACTAAGGTTTAGCAGCTATTAAATTTGACTATGAATACGCGTTATTTAATTTTTTCCAACACTTTTTTCGAATAGCAAAAAGACCTTTTTCATTTCTGGTAACTTTGTATAAGTTAATATACTTCACTGTATTGCGAACAACCGACGAAGCAAGTCAGGATATTATATTGGCGACTAGAAGTGGAAACGAAAACCAAAAATAAGAAGAGGAAGTTTGAGAGAAAACTAGGCTGGCATATTATAAATATGGACAATATGGAAAAAGGGTTATTTTGGAAGAAGAGAAACGAAAAAAAGTGAAGTGAATAAAATTTTGTGCGCTCCACAGGAGGCCCGTCTCATAAACCTATTTCTGAAAGTCGTCGTAGGAAGCTCATATATATACATACATACATATATTGGCGCTACAACCCTCGAGGGTTTTGGCCTAGCTTCTTAATGCAATTATCATGGGCAAGTGTATATAATAATTTTGGACCTACAGTTTATTGCCGGTTCCGAACGGCGGGACTCCCAAAGAAGAAGCTTTTCATGGCAAAGTTACTCGCAAGATTGCCAGAACTTGGCGAGATAGTGGCGGTCTGCACAGCTTTTACTTGCTTTTCTGCATGCCAGGAAAAATTCAAAACAACATTCTTTACTATTCGGAAAAAAATTACAAAATACTTTCTCATTGGCACCGTTACTAATTACACTGGTCGACAGTACTTTTGTTAAATGATAAGACTTGGTTGATTCTTATGCACGCACCATTTTTCCGCAAATGCCAAAGATGCCCTTTTTGTGGATTCATACTGTAACTTTAAAATGGATACATTGATTCTCAAAATGTTTGAAGATTTTTAAAGCAATTTGTCAGCCCTACAACTTCGCCTTATATAACTTTTTTGTATCTTTTATGGTTTTTAAGATAAAATAGCTCAAACGCCTTTTGAATTTACGGAATTTTTCTTCTAGTGGAAATTTATTTCGTAAATCGAAAATCTACAACTTTTTCTTATGTATTTTTTCACGGTGAATCCAAATATAATAATTATAAATTTGTAATACGCATAGTTATAATTAGTAAATAAGAGCTATTATTTTATAAAAAATTTGTAGCGTGAAGAAATACATAAGAAAAAGTTGCAGTTTCTCATTTAACAAAATTAATTTCCATTAGAAGAAAAATTCCGTGATTTTAAAAGTGCAAAAATTTTTCGTATTTTATGTGTGTGAGCTCTCGTATCTTAAAAGCCATTAAAGATACAAAAATGTTATATTCGCACACTTAAAAATATACGACAAATTTGAACACCGCTGGGCGGATATTTACTATTTTTACACCGAAGCTGGGTTAATTTACACCTTTTTTCGGTGTGAAATGAATAGTTTTTCAAAAAAATGCATTTTGAACAAGGAAGCTTTGAAAAATATTTCAAAAAAAAAAGCTAGTTATATATATATATTTACCCTATTCAAAGAAATGCAAAAGAGCCCTTTGAGGCAATGAAGTTGTGTGCATAGTACCTAAAACATTGTACTTTTGAATACAAATATTTAATAAAATGAAAAAAAATGTAAAACGTGTACTTTTTTGTATCATGGAAACAATTTGCGTTGGCGGATATAAAAATATTACTCCGCCCGGCGGTTTTAAAATTCACACCGAACGGTGTTATTCGTAAAACACCGAAAAAGAAATTAAATTACCCCGATCGGTGTAAACATTTAATGCGGTTTCGGATAAAATTTTTTAACTCTTCCACCTCGGATAATATCCGACGGATATAAAAAATCCCCTCGGTGTAAGACTCCCTGAAACACCGGACGGTGTTAATATTTTTAAGTGTGCGACAAAGTTGTAAGGCTGACAATTTTCTCTAAAATATAAAAAAATTTTTAGAATCAATGAATCCATTTACTGTAACTTTTTGCATTATTGACTTTTGCGGAAAAATAGTGCGTGGTGTAAAAATTGCATTGTTATTCTCGGATTCAGCGTGGCAAAATACATATATAAGAATTTGTCTATCAAGTCCATTTAACACACAAAAAGTTCAGTTTTGTCCAATGTTATTTGCGTATTACGTGGCGTTGCCCACGTAAAAAATACAGACGTTCACAGCAGAGAAGCGAAATGGAAAATTTCCCCTCCTGCACACAGAGCTCGAAATTCCCCGCAAAATGGTTAATTCCCCACAATTTAACATCCATGATCATGGTGAATAAAAAGAGAGAGAGAGCACAAAAACTCCATATAAAAAAGATAACTATCCAATTTCAGCGATCTATACGCAGAAGAGAGTGGAAAGCAACATACAATAATGTTCGCACAGACTATGTCAATGAAATCGAACGAAATCTGTAAGCATAGGATAAAGTTTTGAAATATAACTTAATACCGAATACTTAATAGCGTTTTCAATTTTATAAATAGTAACGATAAGGATATATTAAGACATACGCCATTTTGTATTTTTAATTTTTGCCACCAAAGTCAAATTTATGAACTTCAAAACGACCCATATTCAAAGTCTCGTAAAGATACGATGATATTTTATCATGTCTGTCGCCATTTTGGATACTCCACGCCCGCTTGTCCGATTCCCACATACTTTGGCAGTTTTGTAGGTATATACATATATCAACTTGCTTACTGTCGCGGTTCAGACATAGCTTGTCTGAAAATAATTAAAAACTAGCTGTTACATACCCGGCGTTGCACGGGTTGTATAAAATTTAAATAATAAAAATATATAGTAATTTGCAACAACTTCAATGCACGCTGTAGTTGACGGTAATTTCCCCCCGTGAAGCTTTCAACCTAAAATTGGTGGCAGCTGTAATCCCACCCGGTGTGGTTCACCCAAAAAATGACCAAGAACGCACTTGCTGGCAGCTGTAACCCCAGCGGTATTCACTCAAAAAATGTGCAAGGACGCAGTTGGTGGCTACTAAGTTACATTTCAATTATATTTATTGTTGTATGGGAGGTGCCACGCCCATAAGTCCAAATTCAACTTCTTTTGTCGTATTGCAAATTCCATTACTTACACAATTTTACCTAAAAATTTAAAAAAAAAAACATTAAAGCAGTTTAACCGTGATATGATGTAGAAAATTGTATGGGCGGTGCCACGCCCCTTGTCCAATTATTCCCATATTAGACACATAGCAGGTAAAACTGCCTATAGCAGGGTTTAAAATGCTGCAAGCAAAATAGCATAAGCAAGAAAAATAAAAAAAGAGTAAAAAAACAGTTTTTTTAAATATAACCCTTTAACCGACTAAAAAGCAGAAAATGAATACCCTTCTAATTAATTTCCGCAATTTCGATTTAAAATTAAGGTTTTTTGGCTGGTTTGTTCCTTATGTAAGATTTTGAAGTGGCCAAAAAACCCTTAATTTTAAATCGAAATTGCGGAAATTAATTTAAAGGGAATTTATTTTCTGCTTTTTAGTCGGTTAAAGGGTTATATTTTAAAAAACTTGTTTTTTATTCCCTTTTTTTTTAAATTTTTTATTCTTTTTTAAAAAAAATGTTTCCCCAGATTTGAGGATATATATATATATATATTTATATATATATGTCGGTATATATATATGCCAAAGCAAGTTAATATAAGGGTTATAATAACACTGTTTTGAGCTGAAACAGTTGCTGAAATAATAATAATTCAAAAAAATAAAAATTTTATTAGTTTTTGAATGTGCACTGCAGAACAGCAGTATGTTACTGGATATGCAGTAGCTTCCAAGGTGGCCACTGGCCAGGTTTTATAACGGGAATTTATCGAATGGCTGTAGAAATAATTCTGTGGGTTATATCATTTCAGGCATAAGTCCTCAAATATAGTTTTAAAAAATCTAAATTTTATAATAATAGATTATTGCTTTTACCCAAATACTACTCGACCCCATTTTGACCCTTATATATGTGGTTTCGGAACCTCGGACCATGTCAAAAATACGTTTCTAAACATTTCCAATCGAATGCAGCAATAAACTAGAGAGTGGACTATCTTCGGCTATACCGAAGTTGAAATACCCCCACACAGTAGGAAGAAGTACCTCGAACATAAAAAAATGTGGTCTCAAGACCCTATTTTGAGCCAATTATAGGTGGTTTTGGAGCCCGGACCATGTCCAAAATCCATTTCTAAAAATTTCAAATTAAATCCACCAAAAAAAAAAAATTGCCCTCAAGACCCCATTCAGACCCAGGCTTCGGAACCTCGGACCATGTCAAAAATACGTTTCTAAACATTTCCAATCGAATACAACAATAAAAAAGACTTAAAA
Source organism: Heteromyza rotundicornis (assembly GCA_951394025.1). Taxonomy (NCBI): domain Eukaryota; kingdom Metazoa; phylum Arthropoda; class Insecta; order Diptera; family Heleomyzidae; genus Heteromyza; species Heteromyza rotundicornis. The sequence continues at coordinate 32,727,076 of OX596010.1, forward strand.
AATGTTTAGCTATTTTTCGGAGTATGGGAGCCACGCCCAGTTTTTATCCGATTTGGCTGATTCTCGAACTTGATCTCAGTATTCACGAGAAAAACATGTACCCAAAGTTTCAAGTCGATATCTCCAAAACTGCGACCGCTATCGTGCGGACGGACAGACGGACATTGTTAAATCGACTCAAGAGGTGATGATGATCAAGAATATATATACTTTTCCATACCGGACACGCCTCCTTATGGGCGTTACAAACGTTGTGACAAAGTTAGTATACCCTGTCACAGTGAGTGTGGGGGTATAAAAAGACTTGAAAAATGTTGACCTTTTTTTCTGCGTATGTGAGCCACGCCCAGTTTTTGTCCGATTAATCAGCCAAATCGGACAAAAACTCGAACTTGATCTCAGTATTCACGAGAAAAACATGTACCCAAAGTTTCAAGTCGATATCTCCAAAACTGCGACCGCTGTCGTGCGGACCGACAGACGGACGGACGGACAGACAGACGGACATGGCTAAATTGACTCCGGCGGTGATACTGATCAAGAATATATATACTTTTCCATACCGGACACGCCCCCTTATGGGCGTTACAAACGTTGTGTCAAAGTGAGTATACCCTGCCAAAGTGAGTGTGGGGGTATAAAAATTCGTGATAACTTCTGCTACAAAATGTATGCTTGATTTTGGCGATTTTCTTTTTTGTGTCTACAACCATTTAAAAAAATCTACTGCCCCTGAAAATCTACTACTAAATCGAGAAAATTGTAATGACTCCCATTTCCTGAAATCTGCAACCCTTCGGTCTACTACATGGCGGGCGCCAATAAAATACAAATATTCATTTTGTTATTAAAGAATGATTCATTCTGAATGAAATTCTTTTATTTATATCAGGGTTGGCAACCGAATCGAATAAAGGTTTCGGTTTCGGTTTTACTCCCACTTGTCAATCGGTTTTGGTTATCGGTTTCGCTCCTTGATTTTGAAAAGGTTTCGGTTGGTTGGAGCGATTGAAAAGGTTTCGGTTTAGGTTTTAAAAGGTTTCTAGATGGCCCAATATTAGGAAATTTCATATCAATTCAATATAAATCAAGGGTGCTGAATCTAACTACATTTACCGAATTTTCTTATCTAATCGCATTTTCAAACAAATTTCTGCTAACATTTTTAGTTTTTATACCCTACACAACGTTTGAAACGTCCATAAGGACGCATGTCCGGTATGGATAAGTATATATATTCATGATCAGCATCGAAAACAGATTTAGCCATATCCCCGTCTTTCTGTCACCATACAGGCTGGAATGTTTTTTTTTTGAGACATCGATGTGAAACTTTGGGTTTACGTTTTTATCTCCGAATTGAGATCAAGTTCGAGAATCAGCTAAATCGGACGAAAAAGGCTGCCATATAAAACTACGAAAAAATAGCGAAAATTTTCCAAGTCTTTTCAAAAACCATAAAAATGCCTGCGCACACAGAGGCGTTATTCATGCCGCAGGCGGTTTCGAAATTAATTTTGTCACAAATAATTGTAATTTTGAAAATATAGCGTTTTTTATACAGCCTGTTTCCATAGCAATACAATAAATAACAAACACAAAAAGCCAGTTTCAAAACCAATTCGAATCAGTTTGAAAATAAACCTTTTGACTGTTTCCATAGTAGTCTAATAAATAACAAACAAAATAGTCATTTTCAGAACCATTTCAGTCAGACTTTTTGATTGTTTCCATAGCAATATAATAAATACCAAACAAAATCTACTGCGGTGAAATCGCTGCCTGTGTGAGGCACTTTGCGTTTTCGAAGCTAGATTTTTTAAATATGGAAATGGTTCTGAAATTATATAGCAAATATCGCCTTTGTGTGCGCCTATACATATTTTAAAAATATATGAAATAAATAAATGAAATACGATGAATTTTCTCTTAGGAAAAAAAACTTCAAGTCAATTTTGTGTACGAAAACCTTTTGAAAACCGATTAAAAACCCGTAACCTTTTCAATTGGTTTTGGTTGAACCCATTCAATCGGTTACGACGAATCGGTTTCGGTTTAGGTTTCGCTCCCTAAAATGAATCGGTTTCATTCGGTTTCGGTTTCGGTTACGGTTTCGGTTGCCAGCCCTGATTTATATTATACTATCGTAGTTTTTTGAATTTTGAATATCAGGGTAGGAAAACTCAATTCACGCACATATATGGCGGTGCTAATTTTTGAATTACTGATTTCAAAGCTTCTTCCAATTCTTATTACTATTTCAGCCAAACTAATGTGATTTTTACTTTTTTGAATTACTGATTTTAGAGCTACTGCTGATTCTTATTACTATTACTTCTGCTGATTCATTTTCAAGTAGTAGAAGCGAAGCATATGCAGAAGCAAATACGATTTGGTAGTAATTTCAAACCCTGTCCTATACAACTCCATGCCAAATTTCATTAAAATATATTCAATACTTGCTTACTTAGCTGGTATTTAAATAACGTGTTGTATGGGCTTTGCCACGCCTCTTGTCCATATTTGGCACACACCTTGGGAAAGTTATTATACAACTCTGTGCCAAATTTCAATTAATTAAAATTCCATTCAATAGTTACAAAATTATCTTGTAGACATATTTTCTTTTGTATGGGAGGAGCCACGCCCCTTTGATCAATCTCAACCTCATATACCCTAAAGCACATGTCGATACCTACGGAATTTATTCGAAAAATTTCAAGGGAATCGATTCAGCCTATTAGTCGTGATTGATGGACTTAAAGACAAACAGACACACAAAAGATTTTTTTTATATACTAAATAGTTCAATACCCCGGCGTTGATCGGACTTATACTTAAAGTAGTGAAAGTACCCTCCGGTAAACCTTTCCCCAAAAGATTAGACTCTTTGGGCAACGCTGCTTTATATATTTTTTTTTTTCGGCAAATAAAAATTCATTTTCCCATTCTTGCAAAAACATTTTGTTCAGTGCATCACAGACTGTTCTAGCGCGAATCGGCTCATACGGAATCTCAGCGACAACTGAGCGAAACAAGTTGTGTACATGTGCTTACATCGGTGTGAATCGGTAAATCCGATTCCGTACGCTTCCGTAGGCTGCCCAGCCCAACCCTAGGGCTGGGCTGGGCAGCCTATCGCCAATTATTCAATCAATCGGGACAAACACTTTTATATTTGTAATTGCGTGACCCCTGATTTGAAGTTCTCATTTGACATCGATACCTTAAAGCAAAACCATCCTATGTTAATTTTTTTCCAAACTTTAGAAAATGAAAAACAAGTTTTCAAATTGGTATGTTTTGTATGGAAATTGATTTTTTCAATTACTTTCATTACGATTCCCACAAACCACTATAGCCTGTCTGATGCAGCTTCTTCTCAGAAATCCAAATCTTCTCTGTGTGTGTCTGTCTGTCTGTTTGTCCGAGCATCACGGCTAAACGGCTGTACCGATTCTCTTGAAACTTTCAGGATAAATTCTATAGGTATCGACATGTAACATAGGCGGTTGGGATTGGACAAAGGGGCGTGGCACCTCCCATACAACACAAAATATGTCTACAAGGTAATTTAGTAACTATTGAATTGAATTTGAATTGAATATTAAATAATAAATACGAAATTTAGCACGAAGTTGCATAATAACTTTTCCAAGCATTATGCCAAATATGAGCATAATTGGACAAGGGGCGTGGCACCGCCCACACAACACGTAATTTAAATAACAGCTAATTAAGCAACTATTGGATATATTTTAATGAAATTTGGAATGGAGGTGTATACGATGTTTTCCCTGCTATGTGTCGAATATGGGCGTGGCACCTCCCATACAATACATAACTTAAATACCAACTAATTAAGCAACGATTTAATATATTCTAATGAAATTTTGCATGGAGTTGTACAGTATGTTTTCCCAGCTACGTGTCGAATATGGGAATAATTGGACAAAGGGGCGTGGCACCTCCCACACAACACATAACTTAAATACCAGCTAACTAAGCAACGATTGAATATATTCTAATGAAATTTAGCATGGAGTTGTACAGTGTATGGGAGGTGCCACGCCCCGTTGTCCAAATCCAACCTCTTATGTCCTATTGCAAATTCCATTACTAACACAATTTTACCTTAAAATTTCAATAAAATCAGTAAAGCCGTGATATGGGGTAGAAAATTGTGTGGGCGGTGCCACGCCCGGCGTGGCACATTCAAGTTGCGTCATACCGATTCTTGGTCAATACTAAAACAAAAATGGGTAGAGTTACAGTATCGTGAACCGGAGCCATTGTACAAAAACCAAATAGAAATGGACCAAGCGAAGTACAACAGCCTTCAAAGCCTTAAGCAATATATGCATAAGGGTTTTCATTCATTTTATGATAATCTACCACATTAAATACTAAGGTGCATTGAATACGCTGTGTAGAACTCGCTCTATACCTATTTGTTCTGCTAATTTAATGAAGTCTAGTATTTCATAATATTTTGTTTTGTTTTGTTTAACTTTATCCACCAATATAATAATAAAAATGGATTGTTTTTACTTTATAATTAAGTATTACTTTCTTTTCTTCTTAACCCCTTTATATTAGAGTCCGACCGAAATTCGGTTTCGGCTTTTCGGCCAAAAAAAGCGGTTTCGGATGTTTTTCGGATTCGGCCGAAAAATAAGATATCGTTTTCGACCAAATTTCGTTTTCGGCCGAAATTTCGATATTTTTGCCAAAAATTTCGGTTTGATACGAAAAATGTAACAAATAAATAACAAAGATTACACTGATCGACAAAACTGAACATTTTGTGTGTTAAATATACTTGATAGACAAATTCTTATGCATTTTGGCACGCTGAATACGAAAATAATAATGAAATTTTTATAATACGCATCAAAAATTCAATTTTTGTGCAATTTTCATTATTATTTTTGGATTAGGCGTGGCAAAATACATGAGGAACAATCAAGTGGATAAAAGCGGTATGTAACAAAAATTTTATTGATCATAGTTTCGAAGAATCAGAAGCGACAAAGAAAACAATTCCCCAATTTGTATTGAAAAAAGAAAAATAAAAAAAATTTGAAACTTATTTTCTTGAAAGAATTTGTATGTTACATACAGCCTTCATCCATTCACCGCTTCACAGCGTTCTCAATCTTCTCCTATCGGAGCAAATCTACCACTCTCGCGATGATTTTTAAATTTCTACTCCTCTACTACTATTGTAAGAAATCTTCTCCTGAAAATATTATGTGAGTTTGATACAATGCAAAACTACTACTCTTTCTACAAATCTACTACCATGACAGAAATTTCTACTACTATTGCAGAATCTGTACTACTCTACGCAGAAACCCTAATCTACTCCCCTCTCTTGAAATCTGCTACCTTGACAGTAATTTCTACTACTCTCGTAGAATTTCTACTACTCTACGTAAAAAAATTAAATCTACTCCCTTTCTTGAAATCTACTCCCCTAAAATCAAATATCTACAACTCTCACCGTAGCAAAAAGTGAGAACCCTGCCCTCTCAATTGATTTCCACGCATTTGATAGTTTGCTTCTAAATTCATCTAATTCATGATCTGAACTTAAAATGATTAATTTCAGCTTAATTATGTACCACTTTATTACATTTAGATTCACAATTTTTTCTTTTTTTTTCGGTTTCGGACGAAATTAAAAAAATAAAAATTCGGCCATTTCGGTTTTGGCTGAAATTAAAAAAAACGATTTCGGTCGGTCTCTACTTTATATATAAAAATGTAAATTGTACGGTCTTCGGTCACAACGACCATGATCACAACGCCCCATATTGGGGTGCAGCTGCCAAAAAATACCTTTTTCGAAAATGTAAAATTGCAGTTCTATAGACTAATATCCAAATTAGAGACCTACCGAAATCGCTTTTTTTAATTTCGGCCAAAACCGAAATGGCTGAATTTTTTTTTTTTTCGGCCGAAACCGAAATGGCCGAATATTAATTTTTTTAATTTCGGCCGAAACCGAAGCCGAAACCGAAAAAATAAAAGAAACAATTGTGAGTTTTAATGTAATAAAATGGAACATAATTAAGCTTATCAGTAGGCTGAAATCGAAGGCGCATATTCATAGTCAAATTTAGAACCAGCTTAGTAGCTGCCAGTTCAGTGTATTATCCGTCAACCTAGTAGATTACTAAAGTTAAGTTGGAGCTTAATTTGGCTATGAATATGGGCCGATCATTTTAAGTTCAGATCATGAATTAGATGAATTTAGAAGCAAACTATCAAATACGTGGAAATCAAGAGTAGTAGAAATTACTGTCAGGGTAGTAGATTTCAAGAGAGGGGAGTTGATATGGGTTTATGCGTAGAGTACTAGAAATTCTACGAGAGTAGTAGAAAGCCGTAGTAGCCGAAGCCGATACTTAAATAAATAAACCATTAAAAACTTGTTTTTTCGTGTATTTTCATTCAAATTCGAGTGTATAAATACACATTTAGTTTTTTAAGGAACTCAAATTTTATTTAAACAAATAATAAAAGTAACCAAAAGAATTCACAAACAAATTTGGACCTCCAAGGTCAAAACTAACACGAGCCTCGGATTATCCCATATATCCCGTGAAAAAAATTTGATTTTTTTAAAAACATTTTTAAAAATTTGGAGTAAAGCATAAAATAATGGGAATTTAGTAGAAATGGTAGAGAATTCCTCAAAGAATAATTACATCTAAGTAGCTGTTTTTTAAGGACTCCCCAAATCCATCAGGTGCTGGGCAAAGGATGTTCTAGTTGATGGTAAATACCACCTGTGAAGCTTTGAACTTTAAATGTAAAGTTTTACCAAAATCGGTCCCGGATTTGAGCACCAGAACTACTTTTCATATATGTTGGCGCAGCAATTTGGGCTACATTTCTTTCCGTGAGCCTCCTACCCCTATATTTGAAATTTCATACAGTTTACCAGGACTCCTTTTAACATAGACATCAGGGCGAGTATTAAGCTTCTAAATCTATATTTAAAATTCAGTAATCCACCCAGAAAATGTCCAAGGATGTACTTTGTGGCAGCTGTAACCCCGTGCCACGCAATTTGAGGCGAGATTCACGCAATATTCGATGATAAGTAAAATTTTAGTCATATTTTTTGTTTTGTGGGCCTCTTATGTCCCATTGGAAATTCCAATGGTTTTCGGCGTCGGCAATTTTTTGAAAAACCGAAGCCGAAGTCAAAGCCGAAGCCGATTGTGCATTTTTGGCCGATAACGGCCGAAGCCGATGCCGAAGCTGATTAATCGGTCGGGCTCTAATTAGATCTTTGTCGCTTCTGATTCTTCGAAACTATGATCAATGCTTAAATTTGTGTTACATGCCGTTTTTATCCCCTTCGTTGTTCCTTATGTATTTTGATACGCTAAATCCGAAAATAATAATTTAATTTTTCCAGCACGCACCATTTTTCTGCAAACGCCACAAAAATTGCATTTTTGGTGCTGTAGCAATTTCATTATTATTATTTTCGTATCCAACGTGGCAAAATACATAAGAATTTGTCTATCAAGTATATTTAACACACAAAAAGTTCAGTTTTGTCGATTAGTGCAATCTTTGTTACATTTTTCTATCAAACCGAAATTTTTGGCGGAAATATAGAAATATCGGCCGAATCCGAAACACGGCCGAAACAGCTTTTTTTGGCCGAAAAGCCGAAAACCCGAAACCGCATTTCGGTCGGTCTCTAATCCAAATAGTAATGTTTTAAAAAGATTTGGTTCAAATATTGCGTGTACTCGCTGCAGCAATAACTTTTAGCCAACTGTTTTAAATTTTACGATTTCATGCTGCAAAAAGTAGACGTAAACAAAATTTTTTAAAAAGAACCGCCTAAGTTTTCAAATCTTTAGGTTCGGATATTTAGTAAGTATGGTTCTTTGCTAATAATTTCGCGTTTATGCATTTCAATTTTCATAGCTATTTTATTTTTTTTATTTTTTTTTATTTTTATTTTTAATTTTTAAGCCTAGTACAAAAAGATATAAATCTTATTAATAGCACTAGGTACACAGAGCGTTAAACTACATTGAGCCCGACCTGCGGGGTATGATTACAAATGATTTAAAACGATGATTACAAAACATTTAAATAATAAAAATAATAATAATGAATAATGTGTAATATAAATTAAACAATAGAAAATTCCATTTGAATTATAACTTAAGGAGAAGTAAAAATAAGCATTATGGGAAATAAGAGTGAAAACAGGAGCATTACAATTATACAATTAAACAAGAACAATAGACAAAAATTATTGCAAACAAATGGTCTTATTATTTTGAATAAAAGTACTTATATAGGTCATTTTTAAATTGAATTCCGTTGCTAATATTTTGTAAGTGGTGTGGTAGGGAATTCCAAAGGCGTATTGAATACACATAAAACTGACGCTCAGACGTCAAGTATACATATCTCAGTGGAACTACCTTCCTGCCCCGATTTGATCTTAAAAATTGAATTCTTCTGAAAAGATAATCCGGCTCTTTGGTATAAATTACTTTGTGCAGCAAGATTAGAGTTCGAATTTTTAAAAGATTATTAAATGTTGTGCCAAACAATTGTTTTGCAAATTGCGATATATGATCTGCTCGTTTTAAACCAAAGACATAACGAGTGATATTGTTATACAAAACATTTAGCTTTTTATTGCTGATTGCATCGCAATTTGCAAAAATTTCAAAGCCATATAATATTATCGGTACTAGGTAGGTCTTTGCTAATAGAAGTCTGATTCTGCGAGGCGTTAAGTACTGTGTAGCCCATAATGTACGCAGCATCCCATAAACTTTGCCTATTGTGGTATTGATATGTTTAGACCACGTATGTGTGCTATTAAAAGATATGCCTAAGTTTGTAGCAGAATTAACAATATTTATACATGAAGTGTTGAGGACAATTTTTGGGACATTTAGACTATTAACATTTTTCCTACATATTATCACAGATTTCGATTTTTTCGGGTTAATGCAGAGACCGTTGACTGTTGCCCATTCATAAACTCGCTGGAGATTTGCATTCAATTGTTGCACACAACTGTCAATCGAGTCAGATTTACAGCTTGTATATAGTTGCACATCATCTGCATACATGTGGACTTTACAATTCAAACAGCTAGGAAGATCGTTTATATATAATGAAAATAGCAATGGTCCCAGGATGGATCCTTGAGGTACCCCTCTAGTGACTGGAAGGAAATTTGAAACCATACCATTGACGTACACCGCCTGTGATCTACCAGTTAGATAGGAAGAAATTAGGCGAATAGCAGTATCAGAGAAGTTAAATAATTTCAGTAGTTTTATCTTTAAAACCACGTGATCAACAGTGTCGAAAGCTTTAGAGTGATCCAACAGAACTAAAAAGGTAATTTAGTTGTAAATTTTCACATTTGCTTGAATGTTTCAAAAAGAATTTTACAAAATTACATAATGGCATTTATGTAGGTGAATGCCACTTATTTCACATTAATCTTTGGTATCAAATCAAAGGTGAACATCTAGGTGCCCGTAGGTGCCCCCCGCTTTTTAATTCATAATTATGTCTCACCTTCTTCGAAACAAAATCTCAAATTGGTTGTTATTTCAAGAAATATTTGGTGCATACTTTTAGGATGTGTGCTCTTTTGCCAAAAAGCACACTTCATAGTTTTATTATTAATACTGAAAACTTTAACATAATTTACGTTTAAAAAATAAAATAAAATGAAAGACATCTTCAAACATTCATCTCGACATATATGACGCAGACCTATTCAACGCATATTATATTACAAATTTTGGGCATATAACATTTCAAATACCATTTTTACAGTTGATTTATTGGGATTTGTACCGTGAGGTGGGCGAAAAAATCAACCCACCACGTCCACTTTAGATAATTCAGCTTGTCATATTTGCTAGTGTACGCGACCAAAATTTTAAATTCATATGTTATTTGGAACATATAAAGATTTGAATTTTTTTTTTGTATGGGAATTGACCGACCACGCCTTTTTTTGGTTTTTTTCTTTATTTGCACACAGTAATTAGACTTGCAAAAAATTTAAGTTCTACGACACCTCCTTCTATTTTTTGGCACCAAACGTATGGAGCGTTCCTAGTGTGAATTCAGGGCGCGCCCTGAATAAAATATGGATGTGTTGCCAACGTCTTTGACCAGGCACAACAAAAAATAAGAGAGTGTGTTTCAGTCGGGCAAGCCGACTTATATATACCCTACACCTACTGGGCCATATTGGATCCGCCATCTTGAATTTTGAAAATGCGACATCGAATTCGAAATCAGCGACCCCAAAAACCCCACAATATAAAATTTCATACTGTTTCGATGAAATCTTAAAATTTAGGTAAAAACACGATTTTCACTTATATGGGAGGTAGGCGTGGCAGTCGACCGATTTCGCCCATTTGCCATTCCAACTCCTTCTAGGGCCTAAAAAGGATAAATACAAAATTTGGGATCCCTAGTTTTCTTCTAGCCCCTGCAATCGTGTTTACAAGAAAAGAGGACGGACAGACGGATAGGACTAAATCAACTCAGGAGGTGACGCTGATCAAGAATATATATACTTTTCCATACCTGACACTTCTAATTCTTGGTGTTACAAACATCAGACCAAAGTGAATATACACATTCTAGGGCTTTCGATCCCGACGGCATTCCGCAATCCCGGGATTTTCGGGACTGAAAATTGCAACCCCGGGATATTTCGGAATTTTTCGGGATTTGTTACTTTTACAAGCAAAATGCATTTTAAAATAATAAAAAAATTTTTTTATATGTTTTATTGGGAAACTGGTAGTTTTAGCTTAAATAAATAAACATAAACATTAATTTCAATTTATACAAATCAATGAATTTTTTATTTTCAGTATTTGAGATTCCGTTTCTTTAGGAACGACACAATTCAATTCAAAATATGCTTAAGTAAGGTTTCTGAAATTACTTTTGTATCAGTTTTCAGTTTTACTTAATTATTTTTACTAAGCAATTCATGTTTGTGCGTTCGCTAAGACTGGAAATTCCAATTTTCTTCTGAAATAAATATAATTTTGTTTTCTTAAAGAAAAAATTTCAAGCACAAACAATTTTATTCGTTCATTTTGGGGTTGTCAAATGTTGTCGAAACCTATTTTTCTGCTTACACGATTTTTTATACCCTACACCTCATGAGGTATGTGTATATTCACTTTGGTTTGATGTTTGTAACACCAAGAAGGAGAAGTGTCCGGTATGGAAAAGTATATATATTCTTGATCAGCGTCACCTGCTGAGTTGATTTAGCCCTATCCGTCTGTCCGTCCTCTTTTCTTGTAAACACCATTGCAGGGGCTAGAAGAAAGCTAAGGATCCCAAATTTTGTATTTATCCTTCTTAGGCTCTAGAAGGAGTTGGTATTGAAAATGGGCGGAATCGGTCGACTGCCACGCCTACCTTCCTGTCTGTCCGTCCTCTTCTCTTGTAAACACGATTGCAAGAGCAAGAAGAAAGCTAGGGATCCATAATTTTGGATTTATCCTTTTTAGGTAGTAGAAGGAGTTGGTATTGCAAATGGCGAAATCGGTCAACTGCCACGCCTACCTCCCATATAAGTGAAAATCGTAATTTTAAGATTTCATCAAAACAGTATGAAATTTTGTATAGTGGGGTTTTCGGGGTCGCTGATTTCGAAATTGATGTCGGAATTTAAAAATTCAAGATGGCGGCCGAAATTTTAAGATTTTATCAAAACAGTATGCAATTTTGTATAGGGGGGTTTTTGGGGTCGCTGATTTCGAATTTGGTGTATGGTATATATAAGTCGGCTTTGCCCGACTGAAACTTACTCACTTGTTTTATATTTTATGAGCGATGAAAATTTTTTTTTTTATTGTATTAAAATTTTGTTATGGACTAATTTATTTAAAATGTAGTCCCTAAAAACCCGGGCTTTAGGAAAGAATATCCCGGGATTTTCGGGACTAAAAATGGACCGGGATCCCGTATCCCGGGATCGAAAACCCTAACCCATACCTCATGAGGTGTAGGGTATAAAAAGCATTGTGACTACCTCGAAAATAGTGACATTCAAACCGATTTCACATTTGGTACAATATATTCCCAATAAAAACACATCCATAAATGGTTTTGAATAAAATTGGTCAACTTTACATGTTGACCAATAAAACCGATCTTTAAATATCCACTTCAATTATATGATTTTTAGTGCTAATGTTTGCTCACGACCCAATTTGCATCATTATATATCTGATAAGCCCAATAAAACGTTTCCGCGAAATTCCATTAATGGGAGGAGCCACGCCCAGTTAACTAATCAAGCCCATATCTTCTCATATTGTGGCTAGGCCATACATTTGTCTTGGATCTAAATTTCATGCAATTCCGTTGTGCCGAAATCGAATTAAAATTCTTTATCAAAAAGAGCTATGTGATGATTTAAGCCCCTAAAGTGTTTCACGTCGGAATCGGTCAAATAACTTAATTTTTTTTTTCATACAGCAATATCTAGTAGTTAATGGAATTTTTAAAAATATGACAATTTTAAAATAACGCGTAAGGACACAAAGAATCAGTTTTTTTGCTCTCTTGACGTTCACTCATACATATGCACCAGAGAATAGCGCCGGGTAGCTTCCCAGCCAATAATTTTATCGTTAAAGAGCTCGTAAACGAAAAATTTTCGATCGAAATGCGGACAAAACAATCGTAGGCGACACACGATAATGATACGTTTACGAGTCCGACTTCGTTCTTAATTTTGCATCGAAACGAGTTATCTCGTTATCGAACCAAAATGTGCTCGTTAAAGAATTCGTTAACTAAGTCGTTAACGAGTTCGATTATGAAAACGTTAACGATATTTTACCGAGGAAATTACGACTATCGCAATATACGAGTGAATGTCGGACATTTCTCGAATATTTTTGATCGAGAAAAGGTCGTAAAATGCGATCTTCGTAAAAAGTTCGATCAATTATTGGCTGGGTTAGCCCACAAGCAACCGTCAAGCTAACCGCTGTTTTAGCAAGTAGCGTATCCACTTACACTTGCCGCTCTCGCACACTTGCATCATCCGTCAAAAACTCGAATGACTGGATAAGCGGAAGCACTTGGATCGCTTGTGTGCTCAAATTGTGTTGAATGAGCAGTGCGCACTGCGCAGTACGGAAAATGTTCGTATTTTGTATTGTTAGGTTTCGTGCGACATGTAGGGAAAATAACCCACAAGCGCAAAAGCAACTTCAACGCGCAAGATATCCAAGTTAATCCGACTATCCGGGTCATTCGAGTTTTGCCGATTGGCACAAGCATTTTATTTTTTTCTCGTGTGCACATCTATTTTCCGCAATAATATTATATTATTATATGCAATTATATTAATAAAATATTGTTGCCGAAACCGAGAATTGGATTGTCAACATGTTTACAGTCCAGAGGAACATGTTCACAGTCCAATATTTCTATCAGCAACATCTACAGGTCACCCTAAATGCACACTAGCAAATATTGGATGGCCATCCAGACAACCAGTTTTGCTAGTGTGCATTTAGGGTGACCTGTAGATGTTGCTGATAGAAATATTGGACTGTGAACATGTTCCTCTGGACTGTAAACATGTAGACAATCCAATTCTCGTACGAACTCGGATCCACAAGCACCGAACACTTGTGGCATTCGTCGACACGGATACGAGTTGGGAGTTGCACTTGAGTTTTGGCGAGTAGCTAGAAACTGGTTTTCGGTGCATCGACGCTCTTCTCTGATACGCACCAACGTTTTTATATATTAAGATATAGGGATAGGGATAAAGGGATATGTGATTGGAAAATGAAAATTTTCGATTTTAAAAGGGAAGAAAATTGGGTGAGTTTTGTCATTTTTTTATGGAAAAATGGGAACCCAGTAACCAATATTATGAGCGCTCAGAATTTAGAGTCTGAAAAGTATCTAATTTTTGAGGATTTCTTGAGCGCTCAGAATTCAGAGTCCGTAAACATATTAGAGTCATATTTTAGACTCTTTTTATAGCCATATTTCAGCCTCATATTTGAATCATATTTAAGACACATTATAGAGTCAGATTTTGGACTCCGATTAGAGTCATATCTCATACATTTCATCGTGCCCCTACAAGAAGGGAAACACACTATATACGGCTCCTATAAGAGTCTTCTCTGAGCGAAATGAGAACCTTAAAAGAGTCAAATTGTTTGCTGGGAATGAAGAAAATCTTGAAAATGTGGAAATGTATTGGAATGGCGAAATCAGAAAAAGAGATATTTTAACTTTCGTGCGCAACTCTACTTTACAAAGTAGAGTTAAGTTGAATGAAAATTTGGTTTTAAATGTGGAAAAATTTAGTTTCTGATTGGTAAAGCAATGTATGCTAATAATTATAATTTGATTTCGAGTGCTGCATAGAATTTTATTTCGGAATGCCAGGAAATGATAAAGGTACAGAACTCTAATTGTTTATGCACAGTTCTTATGCGGCTGCTAGAGGAACTGCAAGATTGCAACTATTTCGATTTTTAGTCCCGAAAATCCCGGCATATTTTTTCCTACATCCCGGGATTTTTGTGACTACATTTTAAATAAATTAGTCCATAAAAAAAGTTGAATACAAGAAAAATACAACTTTTCATCGCTCATAAAATATAAAAAAAATCGTCTAAGCAGCAAAATAGTTTTTGGCAACATTTGAAAAAAATAGAAAACTTAAAATTTTGTATTTATTAAAAAAAAATTACGAATAAAATTGTTTGTGCTTGAAATTTTTTCTTTAAGAAAAAATAGATTTATATTTATTTCAGAAGAAAATTGTTATTTTCAGCCTTAACGAACGCACAAAAATAAATTACTTAATAAAAATAATTAAGTAAAACTGAAAACTGATACGAAAGTAATTTCAGAAACCTTACTTAAGCATATTTTGAATTGAATTGAATTGCGTCTTTCCTAAAGAAACGGAAACTTAAATACTAAAAATAAAAAAAAAATTCATTTAATAAATTGAAATTAATGTTTATTTATTTACGCTAAAACTATAAGTTTTCCAATAAAACATATAAAAAACCGTTTTTTTATTTTTTGTTTGTGAAAGTAATAAATCCCGAAAAATCCCGGGATCCCGGGATTGCAATTTTCAGTCCCGAAAATCCCGGGATTGCGAAAAACCTTCGGGATGGAAAGCCCTAATTGCAACAAAAAGAAAAAAGGATAATAGAAAGAGGATTTACTGATGCTGAGAGCAATGTTCAAGATACTGAGCCAGCTACCTTAGAATCAAGAAAAACATCGATGATACTTCAATGAGGTACAAAATCCTCAAATACAGAAGCCCCAAAAAATTACAGCCCCAGTTTCAAAAGACCAGTTTCATCAGCCCCAAATTTCTTTAAAACAACCGTGAAAATAATGGCCACGAGTACTACTGCATCCAAGTCTCATCTGTGTGGCCGGATCTCAGGGATTATAATCCTCAAGTATGTCCAACAGCGGCTACGCCATCCACAGTACTTCTGCCCCCAAATCCCTTCTGTGTAGCCGTACTCATTTTGGAATATAATATTGCAAAATACGTTTTTTGGGTCTTTTAAAACTGGGGCTTATGAAATTGGGGATTTTGTTGCGCTCCCGAATTATAATTGTTCTGTTGATGTATTCAAAAAAAAAGTGGTATCTGATAACTACATATCGCTCATTCCCTGCAATAGAGACACATCTCGAAATTCGGGTTTTTGGAGTTATGAATGCCATTAGGATCCTCAGATATTTATCTAGATGCTGTCAATAGAATTCTTATCTTAAACTTTTGACGTATTTCAACGTTTTTTTAAAAGCATTAAAGTGCTGAAATTCATATAAAATACTGAATTTTTATACCCTACACCTCATGAGGTATGGGTATATTCACTTTGGTCTGATGTTTGTAACACCTAGAAGGAGAAGTGTCCGGTATGGAAAAGTATATATATTCTTGATCAGCGTCACCTCCTGAGTTGATTTAGTCCTATCCGTCTGTCCGTCCTCTTTTCTTGTAAACACGATTGCAGGGGCTAGAAGAAAACTAGGTATCCCAAATTTTGTATTTATCCTTCTTATGCCCTAGAAGGAGTTGGTATTGAAAATGGGCGGACTCGGTAGACTGCCACGCCTACCTCCCTGTCTGTCCGTCCTCTTTTCTTGTAAACACGATTGCAGGAGCTAGAAGAAAACTAGGGATCCCAAATTTTGGATTTATCCTTTTTAGGCCCTAAAAGGAGTTGGTATTGAAAATGGGCGGAATCGGTCGACTGCCACGCCTAACTCCCATATAAGTGAAAAACGTGTTTTTACCGAAATTTTAAGATTTCATCAAAACAGTATGAAATTTTGTATAGGGGGGTTTTTGGGTTCGCTGATTTCGAATTTGATGGCGCATTTTCACAATTCAAGATGGCGGATACAATATGGCCCAGTAGGTGTAGGGTATATATAAGTCGGCTTGCCCGACTGAAACTTACTCACTTCTTAGATCGTAATTTCACAATAGCGCAATTCACGCGTTGGTCTTGCAGAAATGTATTTTTGCATCACAACAGCATCATACAGATTTGCATTTTTTATAGCATATAAAAGCTATACGTTTTCTATGTGGCATATTTCATCGAGCGTAGGAAATGCAAATCAGTATATTTCATTGTTGTGGTGCAAAAATATGCAATAAATCTTTGCATTTGCACTTCTGCAATACCATTTGCACCAACTCGTGAATTCCCCTAATATGATTTTTTGAGTTGCGTCTTTATTGCAGGGAATGAGCGATATGTATACGTATATAAATAAACGAACTACACTTTATTGTGAAACAAGTCAAGATATTATAGTAGCCAACTATTTTTCACACATCACTTAATATCACGGACTAAAAAATTATCGAAAATTGGCAAAGTTATTGTTCGATGAAAAGAACACCGGTCGAAAATTAGTTGACTTCCCTTTACCGAAAAGTAAAATTGTGTCCAATAGTGTTATGAATGTTGTGTGTTCGCGTATCTCAAATTAGATACTTGTCCTTGCTGGAATACCAAAACAAAATATTTTAAAAACCCAGCAGGAAATGGGAGTGGAACTCAGCATTAGAACGCATACCAATTTCATGATTATTTTTTTTTGGTATTCTATGGCATTTATATGTTAGTTATAATTAAAATTATAATTAACATTCTCTGGTTAAATGTTAGTCAATCTGGGGCGCAATCGTATACCTCGATATTCAACGAAAACGAGGTTCTGCACATCGTTTTTGCTTCACGTAAGCCAATTCTCGTTCGAAAACATTACAATTCTCGATTGCAGCGCACTTTACATGTCGTTTTCACTTGTTTTAAGAAGTTTTCAAGCCAAAAAAGTGATTGCCATCAAAGCTAAATCTCCAAGGCCCATTTGTTGCCGAAACAGAAAGAGAAGACTTCAAGCTTTGTTTAAAGTATAATTTTTTATTTTGTTGCGACTGTAATAATTTTTACACACACACATATAGTACTTAGTATTCTGTAATTATATCATTTGTGAAATTTTGAAAAGGAAAACATGAATATAAGTGTAAACACAATTGGATCTTCTTTCATCAATCTATATATATAACAAAACATGCTTTCGCAATGGCATTGGCAAAATTTGTAACGAGAAAAGCTATTATATTTTTGATGCAGTACTTTTAAATGATAAAGGAAAACGTGAATGTTTCTCGATCTTTGAGTTCTGACTTGAAAGTTTTTTTCCTTGTAGTTTTCATTATAGATTTTGTCTCTAGCAGTTATATACAATTTCTTAGCGAATTTAAAACGTATGGTAATCTCTTAAGAAAGAATTAAAAAAAAAAACTAATAATCATCGAGAACATGAATTAGCTGAATTGGGATTATGGTGCGATGATAACCTGTTTGTGTCGCAGGCTGGGCAAACATTTAAACGTATTTTATTTAACATTGAAACAGGAGTGGCAAATTCAATTAGCGAGTAGAAGCGGTTAGTTAGTTTAAAAGTAATGAATTTATAGTATAAGCGCGCACTGCAAAGAATGTTGCTTGTTCGGAGCTTAAAATGCTAAAAAAAAACCTATTTCGTAATTCTAGAGTGGTAAATTGTTTAATTTGCACAAACTGTGGTGCATTCTCAAATCTGAAAGCATGCAATGTGTCTGACTGTTGCTTGGCTGATCCGTTACACTGGGGGTACCTTAGATGAGAGTTTTGCAAACGTATCCATTAAGTAGCATATTTTAGTTTCTGTTGTGAGTTTTGTGTTGGAGATGTTTTGCTGTTTTAATAAGTTTTATAAGAATTTGCAGGAGAGGCATCTTAACTGCAGACACATTAATTTTGTTTCGATCTGAATATATAATATAAATAACAAACGCTAGCGTAATTCATTATTAGTTATTTGTTTTTGCTTTTTTCGTCTGTAACGTCGCTCCGTTTAGCTTGGCTCTGTATTATCGGCTCTCCTAATTGTAGATTTTAATCGCCTTCTCTGAGAAATTCAGCGACGTCCGCTTTCGCGACTTGTTTATATGATCGAGACCGAAGTAGGGCAAGTGCGCACCGGTCCATGAACGGTAGACCTCTAAGTCCACGGGCGTGTTGTCGTTCACCTCGGTGGGATGGCTCATCGAGATGACGGCGTATTTGTAGTTCTCCCACTCTTTATCCGGTACATTGAGGCGCTTCTGTATGCGTTGCTTTAGTGCGCCGTATGGCTCGCCGTGCTTCGCCTTAATCAAGAATGGCACCCCAAAGGAATTGTAGATTTCTTTGCTGTAATGCGCCACAGGGACCAGCATTTCATTCTCAGCCAGTTGCATATCTTCGGCAGGTATCTCCTCGATGCGGAAGGTCTTCTGTGCACTTTGTGTGGTTATGGTCTCATTGGCCTTCTGCAGTGATTCCAAAGGTGTGTCCTCCTTGTAGATGGTCACTATCTTATGGTTGCTAACCTTGAGCAGACGCAGTTTCTTTCGGCTGTTTTCGGAAAATTGTATTTTCTTGGCAGCCTCGTCGAGCAGGCCCTTGACATTCTCGTTTTTATTGGGATAGAGAACCAGCTCCTTCTCATCCTTCAGGTCGTTGGTGACCCAAATACACTTGAATTGTTTCTTATTGTCGAGTTCGTGTATGCTTAGTGACAGTCTTTGATAGAAAAGCTTTTTGGACGCACTTTGCTTGCTGTAGACGACTAGGTCTTTAATGGATCCCTGAGGAATAGTTACGGGAAGCGGAAAGCAAATGTATTTTAGTATCGTCGACTGACTGTACTCTATTGGCACTTACCTTAAACGTGTACGGGATGGCGTTGCCCGGCGTCTCTTTGTAGCTGCTTATGCACATGAAGAACTGCAACTTGTTCGGATCTGTGTTCAGTCGCTCGGCCACAGCCTGTGCCATTTGGTCGTAATTGTAGCGATTCGATAGCTCCAGCACGATTTCTGGTTCATTTGGATTACATTTGTCACAGAAAGTGATCTCCACGCGGTATACCAAGTCCATAAAGTAATCCTCCACCGTGGGCAAATCTAGTTTGACGTCGACGTGCTCTTTCTCGAAAATCAGAATGTAGCCCTGTAAGGGATCCGGATGCAGGTAGAGGACGTTCTCCAGCGGCTCGTTAAGGTTGGTGATTTTTTTGTCGTTGCATTCATCGAACACGGTCAGCTCGGTGTCCACCTCGAAGCCCAGGTGCGCATTTATCTCGGGTATGATTTCGCAGAGACGTCGACTGAGCGGCTGTTGTGAGCAGCCGATGTAGTTGAGCCGCTTATTGCGCGCATCGTAGAACTTGAAGAACACGAGCACCTCCTGCTTTGGATCGAAGGCTGGCAGGGCACGCCCGGCAGCGTCGGGCGGCGCCAGTTCGAGGAAGATTACCCACGGCTTTTGTGCGGTCGCAATCTGTTCGATGGTGCGTTCCGCTTCGCGCTGGAAATCAAAGTAGAGGAACTTTTGTGATTGCGCCGCACACATGATCCAAACACGCATTCGCTCCTTCGGAACACAGAAAGTCTTCACAAAAGCGTCCATCATCTCCTCGACCGTCTGTGTCTGCTTCATCTTGAAGAGGCGCTGATGTACCTTGTCCAGATCGAAGAGGCGACGTTTCTGTTGCGCTTCAAAGTACTCCTCGAGTATGACGTGTATAGAAACGTACAAGTTCGCCTCGCTGCGCTCCTTGCGGCGCGCCATCTCGATGCGCTTCTCGAGGTCGAGACGCTCGACCAATTCACTGGGTATCTCATGTTCGGGAATTTCGCTGAGGACACGATCCTGCTCAGAGCTGCGTATGTAGACCAACATGTAGGCGTTGCTGCATTTGGCATGGAACGAGATCTCATCATCCATGCCGCCGTAGTTCTGCTCGATCGCTTCAACCTTGCGACAGCTGGAGACGACATCGTCGTCGAACTTGAACCATTTGCCGTCTGCCTTGGGATTGATAAAGACCACGTAGTGACCGCCGTGATTGTCACCCGAGTGCACCAATACCGCATGCAGCACATAATCGGCAGGCACATAGTCGGCAGGCGTCTTCTCCTT
Source organism: Heteromyza rotundicornis (assembly GCA_951394025.1). Classification (NCBI taxonomy): domain Eukaryota; kingdom Metazoa; phylum Arthropoda; class Insecta; order Diptera; family Heleomyzidae; genus Heteromyza; species Heteromyza rotundicornis. The sequence goes on from OX596010.1 coordinate 32,747,691, forward strand.
TTCGGCCAGATAGCCGTCCAAATTGATTTTCTCGTAAAACTCGAAGCGGTCGTTATACTTAATGGAGCTATCAGTGATGGGATCGTACTGGAAACGCATTAAATGCAAGTGCAACACTGGAGGGAATGCAGTAAAGATAACACCCTTGCTGGCCTCCTGCAAATAAAATTTAATTGTATGTTACATTTGGCCTGAACGTAAGCCTTAATTTTCAGAAATCAATTCAATTCGATATTTATACCAAGACCGTTTCTTTTCATTTCCTCGGGAATTAAATGTCCTTTTTTCTATGCCATTACCTGGAAATTCAAATTCACTAACCATGAGGGCTAAAATCTGAAGTATAAAATTAAAACGTAAATTTCTAGGAACAAAAAATAGTCAATCGATTTTCATAATTATTTTTTAGAACATCCTTTTTGTGCCAAGGAAGCAAAAAGGATCCTTTTTTTATTTTCGAAAGGTAAATATCCTAATTTTTGGTAGTAAGTTTTTTTTTATACGGAGTTTTTGGGCTCTCTCTTTCTCTTTTTATTCACAATGATCAGGGATGTTAGATTTTGGGAAATTGCCAAAGCTGGGCATAGTTAATCAAGAATTTAACTTCGTTAACCCGGTAAAAGTTAATCAAAAATTTAACTTCGTTAATTTAAAAAGTTAATTCCATCGAAAAGTTAACTTCGTTAAAAGTTAAATTAAATAGTTAAATTTTCTATAAAAAATTTTTTTTTTTTCAAAAAAAGACATTAATACACATTCTATAAGCAAATTTGCTTTTAAATAAATTATCAAAATTTTTATCAAAAGCGAAATTTTGTGTATGAAACAATTTATTTATATTCATAGAGGCATACAAATTTTATTAGAATATGAAATAATAAGAATGAAACGAATGAAGTTTGGTTAAGAACAAATATCACAGGCCATTCTAAACACAATGGCGTTCTCAGCTTTTCGGCATTTGTAGAAATTTGAGAAATGGAAAATACGATGTTAACATCCTGACGATGTAAGCCTCACGTGATGGCTGAGAATGCCATTGTGTTTAGGATGATCCATTCATACATAAAAAAAGAATATAGATCACTTCGAAATATATCGGCTAGTGTATTTAATTGTTTTGTGAAATAATTTTTAAATATCAGTTCAAAAATAGTATGCATTTTTTTCGTTTTAAAGTTAACTAATGCTAGTTAATCGAAGAAATTTAACTTAACTAAATGAAAAAGTTAATGGTTTTCGAAATTAACTGAAACGGTAAAAGTTAACCAAAAATGTAACTTCGTTAATTAACTATTAACTAATTAACTAGTTAATGCCCAGCTTTGGAAATTACTCATTTTGCGGGGAATTTCGAGTGTACAGGTGGCGAATTTGTCCATTTCGCTTCGCTGTTGTGAATGTCTGTTATTCGTAAAACACCGAAAAACAAATTACCGGTCGGTAATTTGGTTTACAAATTTTATGAGCTTTCGGATTAAATTTATTTAACTCTTTCACCTCGGATATAAAAAACCGCTATCGGTGAAACACTGAAAGGTGTTAACATTTTCAAGTGTGTAGTTTTTAAAATTTTGAATAACACCTTAAGTCACTGAAAAAATGTCTGCAGTCACTGCTGTTTTTTGTGTTGCCTGGATAAAATGCAAATTTGCAATTGCTCCCGAGGACCCATGGCAATTTCAAATACCTATTACAATTTCCAGGTAAATTCAAAAATGTATTTTCGTTCCCGAGTTCGGGATTAATGGGAATTAAATGGAATTCAATTCCAGAAGTATTTATTACTACCCAGATTAAGCTGAATTTCGAATAAATGAAGCGAATCTGGTTCAGAAAAGATGTGGTATATGAGGAATCAACTGCATTTTGAGATGAGAAACATTCTTACCAGCAGGCGGACTCATTAACTTAACAGAACCCACCTGGAGACCATGCACACCGGCATCGTATTTATTATCGCCCTCCAGTGTCTCGGAAGCGATGTAATCCTTGAAGGACTCGTAGATATTCTTCTTGTCCTTGATGTTCAGCTGAATGTCGTAGAAGGTTTCGTACCGGGTGCTGCTATAGTCGACATTCTTGCATTTGATGTACGACGACATCTTGCCCTCAAACAGGCCGGGGATGGTGCCCTCCAGACAGGTGCCCTTCATCTTCGACTCCAGTTTGTCGAGCAGGACGCGCAAAAACTCTTGAACGTCGTGTTGCATGAAGGAGTCGAGTGTCTCCCAGCCGAATGATTTGGTGAGCTTCTTCGTGCCCACTGGTCGATCGCCGAATTGCAGTTCATGGAAGACGCGCTGCAGCGACAGTCCCACCGACTTGGTGCTATCGTCCGCCTCTGTGGGTATCTTATAGACGGCGCGTCGCAGCTGATTGGTGAAGTAGAGCGTCTGTAGTAGCGAATTCATGTAGCACGTAGCACCCTGATTTTTAAGGCCCACATAGCCAGTGTGCTTCTTTGAGTCCCAGAGCACGCCATGCGGAGCGTCGGCAATGACGTGCACCTCCAGCGTGATGCCACCGTTGTGCACGTAGCATTTGTCAGGATCCTGGAGTTCCTGCCACGTAATGAAGTTGGAGTAGCCGTAATCGTTTTCCTTCGAGTAGAACAAATGCTTGATGCGTGCACGTGAGAAGGGTGGGGCATCTGGTTTGTGGCATTTGAGACGCAGCTCGGCGATAGCGTTGCACGACCACGTGGGCGATTCGTTTTCACCATTGCATTGCAGGAAGAAGCCCATTGCGCGCTCATTGGGAATGACCATGATCTTCCACGGCAGCATGCGCACGTAGACGGGCGGCGAGAGGTGTTGCGACTTGAGCTGGGCAATATTTTCCACCGTGTACGAGAAGGTGGTCTCCGATCGGAATTGATCATCCTTGGGATCGTCGACGGCTGTCATTTCTTGCTCGTTGGCGTACTGCGAAGTGCTGTCCGTTGCGAGCAGCTGTTGTGGCGGCACGTTGCCGTTCTCGTTGGGCAGTTGTGCCGCTGGCAAATGCAGCTTGTTTAGGTGCTGCTGTTGGTGTTGCAAGTCGCTCGTGAATATTTCGACCTCTTGCGTGTCCATTGCTTCTATCGATTGGTCGGGCTCAATTTCCATTTTCCCGTGGCAATTACGCTTCAAATTAAATTTTCCACTGCTCGCCTCGTTTCCGCACTTTTGTCTTTTCTACACTTCTGCAGCAGCGACCTTTGGAAAAGCGTACACACAAAGAACCTTGTAAAAATTTATTTATTTTTTAATTTTCCGATCATTCTTCCTCTTGCGAACGATGGGAAAACTGCAAATTCTTTCTCCACTTTCTTACCCTGTCAAAAATTTTTTTTTTCGCAATTTTACTTTTTGCCGTCTTTTTCCGTCTATTAACGCTTCTACGCTCCTCTTCTTCCGATGACGGCAAACGTAGCCAAAATGCCAATTTGCAAAAATTTGTTTCCTTATTCACTTACTCAAATTTAGGCTCTTTACGCCGTAAATTTATTAAGTTTTTTGAAAATTGTTAACCTAAGTTCTCGGGCACACTTTTCACTGTATTTTTAACCGTTTGCAAGTACTTCCCACAATAAATTTTACATTTTTCGCGAGTGCGGACAATTCACTTGCACAGAACCAGTGTGACCGTTTCCCTAAATACCAAAACCAATTTTAAAATCTATAAACAAATTTTAAAAATCTACCAAGCAAATCTACCATTGGTTTTGGTTTTAATTTATTTCTACTTTTAAAAATCAGAAAACTTTAAAAAAGTCTATGATTAATGAAAATCATTACCACAAGATAGTAAGAGTATTCATTTAAAGTGGAAAACCCCTCGAAAACGCGCAGTTGCTTAAAAGAACTATCAAATTTCATATATTTTGACTGCTCATCTGCACAACTGATTCGTTTCCGAGGGGTTTCCCACTTTAAATGAATCGCCCTAACAATTTTGACGGTAAAAGCGGAATGAAAATGATTCATGGTTACCGTTTTTGGTATATTTGATTGGAAATGTACTGACAAATTAGTATTGTGCTAAAAAAAAAAACAACGCTGATAACCGAACTTTGAATTTGAAAGAAAGTCATTGAAAACGAAGACAATGAAAATCAGAGAGATGTGACAGCATTCTAAATGAGGGCATTTTTCATACTTGCCTCACCTTGGTAATTATGACTTGTAATCAGTGATGCCAGGTTGCGGTTTTTCGACCCAAATGACGTTTATGTTTTGACATTTTGTATTGCCTAAAAATAATGTTTTTCAAGACTTTTTAACGTTTTTTTGCTTAAAAATCACGTTTTTTTATGTTTGGAGATTATAAAATATATGTAAATTTTCGTGATATTTCCAAATGGATTCTAAATTTGATCCTTTTTCTGTTTTATATTCATTCAATCAATTTTCAGCTTGATCCGATTATGGGAAATTGTCTTAAATACACCAAAATCGACAAAAATCATAGCTAAACAAATAAATTAAAACAATGGATATTCAGTTTGTTGTAATAAAATCTTCCGTATTTTGTACCTGATTTTGCTCGTTTACAGCTTGCTGGAAAGGTAAGCGAATTCTCCAAATGCATATCAATTTTTGAAATTTATTTATCTCTAATTTGCATAAATTTTTACTGATACTGAAATTTAATTTGCATTCTTCAGTAAGGTTTTAAATTTACTGAAATTTAGTTTGCATTACCAGTAAATTTTTACTGATTACTGAAAAAATATTGTAGTAATAATGAAGTTTTACTGCTTACTTGAAAAATTAGCTCTAATCAGTAATATGTACTGGTAATGCAAATAAAATGTTCATTACCAGTAAACATTTACTGGTTAAGCCCTGTTCGCAGATGCGACAAAAGTTTCGGAGAATTGACATATATTTTGTTTTGTATAGGGGATGACACATTGGCGTCAATTGACCCCGAGTGCTGTCAAAGTGTTGTTGTTTCCAAGGCAAAATTAAAAATGAACACTTTTTGAGAGAGCGAGTGAATATTTTCTCAGGGGTTTTTTTGACGCCAGCTTCGAGCTAGGGTCATGAATCAAAAGAGTGTTGCATTTTAGCATAATGTAGCTGTCAAATCTTTAGTAGCAAAAACAAGGTTGCAAAAGTATTAAAAAAGGACACGAAATGCTAATATTTTCCGTTATTGTTCGTTGCAAGCAACACTTGTCAGGAATTTGTTCATCGTTACTTTATATTATCATTAAATTTGTTGAAGCAATACGAAATGTAAGTAAATGAATAGGGGTCAAATGACGCCTGTCTGACATGCCCTTATAGAGCGAAAAATTTTTAGGCATTTCAATTTTTGATTTCGGTAAATAAAGTTTAATAATAAAAATAAAAAAAAACAAGTTTTTTAGAACTTTAACCGACTAAAAAGCAGAAAATAAATTTCCTTTAAATTATTTTCAGGAATTGCGATTTAAAATTAAGGGTTTTTGGCGACTTCAAAATCAGCAAAGATATTAGGAGGAAAGTAGCAAAAAACCTTTAATTTTAAATCTAAATTGCTGAAATTAATTTAAAGGAAATTTATTTTCTCCTTTTTAGTCGGTTAAAGGGTTATATTTTCAACAATTTCGATTTAAAATTAAAGGTTTTTGGCTACTTTCCTCCTAATAGCATTGCAGATTTTGAAGTCGCCAAAAACCCTTAATTTTAAATCGAAATTGCTGAAATTTATTTAAAGGAAATTTATTTTCTGCTTTTTATTCGGTTAAAGGGTTATATTTTAAAAAACTTGTTTAAAAATTTTTCGCTCTATACAAAACAAAATATATGTAAATTCTCCAAAACGGAATTTTGTCGCATCTGCGAACAGGGCTTTACCAGTAAATGTTTACTGGTAATGAACATTTTATTTGCATTACCAGTAAATATTACTGATTACAGCTTTTTTTTTCCAGTAAGCAGTAAAACTTCATTTTTACCGCAATTTTGTTTCAGTAATCATACAAAATTTACTGGTAATGCAAACTAAATTTCAGTATCAGTAAAAGTTTACTGATTACCTCTATTTGTAATGCACTTAATATATAATGCATTGTGCCCATCTATGCTAATTTAGCTATATCTTTAATATTAATTTGACATTGTCGATCTTGGTCTTAAAACATTCAAAGCAAATGTTCCCACCTACTAGCACCCTTGATACAACAACGTGCAAATATCGTGCTGTTAACTTCAAATGTGTCAACATGCAAAAGAAGCTATTTCACTTGCAAAGTTCTTATTAGCTCTTTGTCAGATTTTACGTCATGGAACTGATAGTGTAAATAGGTTCTAAGAGCCTATTTACACAGACGTTCCCATGACGCATGGGCATGCCGTTTTTAGAATTTACACTGACATGGGCATGACGAAATTTGACAGTTTTTATATGAAAATGTAAATAAACGAAGCATGGAGTTGCCACCTTTTACGTTTTTTGTATGGATTTTCGGTGCAAAATGTTCTATCCCGTTTTCACTACCGCAGTTCTTATTAGCTCTTTGTCAGATTTTTCGTCATGGAAATGATAGTGTAAATAGGCTCTTCAAAATGTTCGGGCAAATTCCGATGTTTGTTTGGGAACATATATTCAGGCAGTGTAAACGGTTGTGCGAACGCAATTTCGTTTGCGATTAGACTTCGCAACTAAATTTTCGTGGGTTCGTAGGACCGCACGTTAGATCGCACTAACTTTAGTTGCGAAGTCTAATCGCAAACAAAATTCCGGTTGTAAAATCGTTTACACAGCCCGAACAAGTATCGGAAACCAGAGTTTGCCTTAATATTTTGAGCGAGAATCCGGCTACGAACTCAATAGGGATATTCACAATCTTGAGTATTTTGAGTATTTGTAGTAAATTTTGTAAATTTTAACTACAAATCGTGAACGCACTTGTAGTAAATTTTAGTATTTTCAATATTTCGATGTTAACGTATCAGAAAAATTCTTGCCTTCAAATCAAAAATGTAAAAATCCTAACAAAAAAAATTAAGTGGCAGTGTCGAATTTTCTTGACAGCTGATTTATGCAAATACACACCCAGCCAATAATTGTACGAACTTTTTACGAAGATCGTATTTTACGAACTTTTCTCGATCAAAAATATTCGAGAAATGTCCGAAATTCACTCGTATATTACGATAGTCGTAATTTCATCGATAAAATATCGTTAACGTCTTCATAATCGAACTCGTTAACGACTTAGTTAACGAATTCTTCAACGACTTCGTTTACGAGTCTTTTAACGAACAAACGAATTCGTTAACGAGCACATTTTGGTTCGATAACGAGATAACTCGTTTCGATGCAAAATTAAGAACGAGACGGGTGTCACAGAAACTCCAATGCAATTATAAAAAATACTAACACAATGTGTGTAAGAAAGAGATGCAAGATCACACGGATAGGAAAGCTTGTGACTTTTTCCACATCGCCCATACAAATGTCACAACTCTATTATGAACTTTTTTTCTGAAAGTCAGAGAAATGTTGATACGCGTACGTGTAAATTCACAAGGGACATTACACGTACGCGTCTTGTTGGGCATTTTGTTCGCGATCTAACAAGACATAAAAATCTCATTGTGATATAAATCTCACAAATAATGCAACCGTGCCACAGAGTACTTTGTGTCACTTCCCTCATTTCTGGTGAAGACAGGGTTGCCTGGTATTTTTTCTACCTCATCCATTGTGATATTAATAAAGTGCTCTAATTAGAAATGTTGCTTCTTTCATTGGCTCCATTTTTCATTTTCATGAGAGGACAGTGTTGCCACTGGTACAAACAAATAACAAACTCTTACCACCTTTTTCGAAATTTTCATAACTTTTACATCTTTTTATTAATTTAAATAACTCTTTTCGAAAAGTATTTACTGTGTTATTTTGACATTGTCATAAATCTTTTTGACATTTTCATAAGTCGTTCTCCCTAATTAGCACACCTTATTAATTTCACAATGAACCTCATCCTTATTTCCCCTATAAACAATCCCAAAACAGGTTCCATATCGATTCCTTAAAGCACAACCATACTATGTCCATTTCTTTAAAACTCTAGAAATTAAAAACAATTGGTATGTTTTGTATGGAAATGGGATTTTATTTTCTCATTTTTCAATTACTTTCATCACGATTCCCACAAACCACTTTAGCGTATCCAATATATGCCAATTACTTTGGTCGAAATTTCCCATCCAAAAAAAAATAAAAACCCACGAAAATTCTCACACACAATTCCGCCACAAAATAACACAAATTTCATTACAGAAATTTTTTTTTAAAATAATATAAAATGTGAACAATTTCGGGGTCATAAACAATTTTGTGAACATTCCAAAGAACAAAACTGCATCATTCATAAGAGAAAAACTTATATATAAATATAGGTTAGGTTACACGCAGAGAAAAATCATGGTTGATCCAATCATATTTTAAGGGGAACATATTATGATTGGCGAAATGATTGCACCAACCATCCACATTGGAAACTGAAAATGTACATGGTTGCAGCCAAAATGTAGATGATGGTTACAATCATGTAAACCAATTTTTAGTTAACTTTTAATTAAATTTCAATATCAACTTTTTAATTATTTTAAATTATATTATTAATATTTCAATGTAATATTAGTTGATTGTTATATTATATTAAAGAAAAAAAGTTCATATACATTTTTCTTTACTTACTTATGTTTGGCCGTGCCGAGATTTGAACCCGGGACACTTGGGTTTAGCTATTACTGCCTTGCATTTATTTTGTTCTAAATCCATACATATACTCATCATATGACATTTTCGTGAGTATTCATTCAGGCCAACCATTATATGATTGTCATTTTCATTATTGAATATCCAATCATGTTAATTATCAGGGTTGGCAACCGAATCGAATAAAGGTTTCGGTTTTACTCCCACTTGCCAATCGGTTTTGGTTATCGGTTTCGCTCCTTCGGTTGGTTGGAGCGATTGAAAATGTTTCGGTTTAGGTTTTAAAAGGTTTCTAGATGGCCCAATGTTAGGAAATTTTATATCAATTCAATATAAATCAAGGGTGCTGAATCTAACTACATTTACCGAATTTCCTTATCTAATCGCATTTTCAAACAAATTTCTGCTTAAATTTCTAGTTTTTATACCCTACACAACGTTTGAAACGTCCATAAGGACGCATGTCCGGTATGGATAAGTATATATATTCATGATCAGCATCGAAAACAGATTTAGCCATATCCCCGTCTTTCTGTCACCATACAGGCTGGAATGTTTTTTTTTTGAGACATCGATGTGAAACTTTGGGTTTACGTTTTTATCTCCGAATTGAGATCAAGTTCGAGAATCAGCTAAATCGGACGAAAAAGGCTGCCATATAAAACTACGAAAAAATAGCGAAAATTTTCCAAGTCTTTTCAAAAACCATAAAAATGCCTGCGCACACAGAGGCGTTATTCATGCCGCAGGCGGTTTCGAAATTAATGTTGTCACAAATAATTGTATTTTTGAAAATATAGCGTTTTTTATACAGTCTGTTTCCATAGCAATACAATAAATAACAAACACAAAAAGCCAGTTTCAAAACCAATTCGAATCAGTTTGAAAATAAACCTTTTGACTGTTTCTATAGTAGTCTTCTTCTTCTTCTTCTTCCTTCTTGCCACTCGCAATAGAATGGCAACACCGATAAACGGTGAGTTGTAAAAGGTTGCTAGAGACACGAAGTCTATGGCGCAAACCTTTGGTGGGTCTATAGTAGTCTAATAAATAACAAACAAAATAGTAATTTTCAGAACCATTTCAGTCAGACTTTTTGATTGTTTCCATATTAATATAATAAAAAACAAACAAAATCTACTGCGGTGAGATCGCTGCCTGTGTGAGGCACTTTGCGTTTTCGAAGCTAGATTTTTTAATTATTGCTTGCATCATATTATGATTTCTGAAATCATTCGCTTTGTCACCCCAACCATAAATGATCGCTACAATCATAATATTATTATAGCAAAAAATGTGTGATCTCTGCGATCATGCTCCAACCATATTTTTTTCTCTGCGTGTAGGTTAGAGTGGTTAGTGTTACCACGACTCTCCGTTCACTCAAAGTTTACAGTCCTTCCTTCGTGATCATCATCCAATCCGAAAGTTTTCGTCTGCAACGCGAAGTGCTTCAATTGAGAGATTTATAGTTTCGACACCTCCGTTAATGAGTTAAAGAAGGCTCCTCCTAGTATTTTGAGTCTGCATTTGGGCAGTAGCAGAGCAAGTGTTTCTTTCTCATCAGGTTCGTTACATTTCCGACACCAGTTGTTGGACACCAGACCCATCCTAATAGCTTGATGTCCTATAAGACAGTGTCCGGTCACAACACCCACCGTCAGTCTGCATTCGTCTCGGTTGAAGGGTAATATGTAGTTGGATATTACCATATATAAATATATATATAAAAAAAAAGAGTAAAAAACAAGTTTTTTAAAATATAACCCTTTAACCGACTAAAAAGCAGAAAATAAATTTTCTTTAAATTAATTTCCGCAATTTCGATTTAAAATTAAGGGTTTTTGGCGACTTACAAATTTGGAATGATGTTAGTAACAAAGTAGTTTTGGACATATCGACTTGAAACTTTAAATACAAGTTTTTCTCCTCTAAACTTAGATCAAGTTCGAGAATCAGCCAAATCGGTCAAAAACTAGGGAAAAAAAAGGTCAACATTTTCCAAGTCTTTTGTTTTGGTGCATTCGTTCGGAAATTTTTTGAAACGGATTCTGGACATGGTCTGCGGTTTCGAAACCACCTATAAATGGGTCAAAATAGGTGTTCTATAGCAAAATTTGTTTATGCTCGAGATACTTCGGAATGAGTAATATTGTGTTATGGTATTTCAGCTTCGGCAAAGCCGAAGATAGTACACTCTCTAGTTCTATATAGAAATTGCAGAAATAAAAAAAAAGGAAATTTATTTTCTGCTTTTTGTTCGGCTAAAAAATTGTTTTTTACTCATTTTTATTCCATTACATTCTTTAAAAAAATAATAAAAATTAGCTCATTTTCCAAAAAATTAATTTTGAAAAGGAGTACAACAACCATTCGTCGCTTCAGTGAGTTGGCGTGTGATGCAAAGGAGTAGCATTTCTCTTGTGCGTGGCTGATCCGTGGCTGGATCCGAAACAGCTGTACACTCTGCCAGACTCAGTTTTTGCTTAATAGTTGTAATCCCTTTTCCAAAAAAAAATTTTTGGAAAATGAGCTAAAACCCATAATTATAATTGTGTTATCTTTTTACTTAGCTCACGTGAACGACGACCAATTACTCAATTGTTGATATTTCTTCGCTATTGTGCACTTGGATCATTTCAAGTGGCAATAGCGGACTTTAGTGGAGTGTGCATCGCGACAGTGCATAATAGGGGTATTCATTTATAGTGGGAAAACCCTCGAAAACGCGCAGTTGTCTAAAAGATCTGTCAAATTTCATATATTTTGACTGCTCATCTGCACAACTGAATCGTTTCCGAGGGGTTTCCCACTTTAAATGAATCGCCCTAATGTTTAGCCGTAACAGGTGAAAACATTGTTAGGTGGTAACGCTAGCCTTTTGGTAGTATTATTTCCTTAAAGGTGGCAATGGTAAATCAAAGCTATATTTTTGTGTATATACACATTCACCATACAGCTTGATGACCTATATCGCCATTAGCTCAATTTATTTTATAGCTGGCTGTGGTCTGCTGGTTAGAGCTTCGTCCTATGACTGCGGCAGTCATAGGTTCAAGCCCGCCACCGGTCGTATTTTTTATTTTGAATCCATTGCTTGATATTCTTTTTTCTTTTTTTAATCTTTCTTTTTTAATGTAACAGTTCAACTTTACACAATTACATCATCAAACAAAATTTCTATCTATTCTTTACAAAATTTCATAAAAAATTACATACTTCACAAATTTCTATAAAAAAAAATTACATTTAAATTTTTAAAACATAGAAAATACTTTTGCATCTAAAATATATTTAATTTTTTTAAATTAGTGTTTTTTTTTTCCCGTGCATGGCACGGGCAAATTTACTTGTTATATATATAAGTTTAAAAAAGAACTATAGGTAACAATTGTTTGCAAAATAAAAGTTAATTGAATTTATAATCCAAGCTGTGTAGAATATCGTTGTAAGTGGGTACTCGTTTATTGTCTAAGTGAGTATGCTCACGACACTAATACAGTTTGCTTCGAAAATGGCGGTAAGTAAACAAATTTACTTACCGCCGTCAACGAAAGCTATTTCTTCAAATAGTTTGATTTAATTTTTTTGTTTTAAGCATTTTTTTCACTTTAAACAACAGCTGTCAAAAATTCGAAGAAGAAGAAAACTCAAAAGAAGTGCACAAATAATTTTCTGGTGCGTTCATGAAACATACCGGGGAAAACTGCGCTAGTCACCAACTGCACAACTTCCACTTTCAAATGAATACCCTTAATGTGTTACAACGAGTGAGTACAGCAGTTGCGAAATTGAGACCCATGTTTGTGAAAATGCCAATCACACAAGACCAATTGCAGCAAGTTCTCGAGAATTTTTCGGAATCGTTAAATTTCCACTCACAATTGGTTCAATGGACTGCACCCACGTCATAATTGGATCTCCATGTGGAGACGACGCTGAGAACTTTTGAAATCGGAAAGGATGGTTCACTCTAAATGTTCACACCATATTTGAAAATATTAGATATTTATTAGCTCGTTGGCTCGACTAACGTGTTAACCGCGATTTTTTCACCTTCAACTGAATTAAATGAATACATATATATAAATCATTAAATTGCTCGACTACACTTCTTACTTTGATAAATTTCGCAATTCTCATTACGAGATTTGCACTTTTAGTGCGTGCAACTCGGCGGCCGTTTCATTTTCGATTTTTTATTAAAAAATCACGTCCAATTTTTTTTATTTCTAATTGGTGTTTTTCAATTTTTAATTGGTGTTCGTCTTCACGTTTACATTTTTTGTCCACTTTTTCGCTGTCTTCACGGTTGGAGGTGCAATATCGTTTATTGGATTTCAATAAAGAGTGCGTCTTTCCACGCATTGCAGATGGGTTGCAGATGGTTAATTCAGTGCCAACGGTGTACTGGCACTGGATTTGACAATTTGGCATTCACAGCATCTGATGCAGTGTACGAAGTGATCGAAATCGGTGCGGAGTTGCCATTTTCTGGAACCATTTCGTCGATTTGGTTCACTGCATTCACTGCATAAATAGTGCTATATTTGTCATTTCCTGCAACCAAATCTGTATATGTGACAAGAATCGATTCGTCCACTTCGAGAATGGTTTCTTCAACAATTTCGCATACATTAGTGCTGGATTGTTTTTCGATTTCGTCGTAGCTTTCACCATCGCAATCCCCAACTGAACCATTGCGTCCGTTAATTGATAATGAAAGCAACGACGGCAGTTCCTGCAGTGGCTCGCAATGGCGCCTTCTCCTTTAAACAGCCGGTTTGTTTGAGATCTGTGGTCATAAATTTAGATGGGATTTTTCTTAACTCGAGAAATTGTGACTTGAGTCAACTTTTACTCAACCTGCGATTTACGAAACTGAATGAAACAAAATTTTAACTTCAGAAATTATAACTTCTAGCTTCTCATGTTTCACAAATGAGAGAGTTGATGAAAGTTAAACAACCCAGGCATGTTAATTCAAGTTAAGAAAAGTGAATAAAACGGCCCTAAATGTTTTTTAAAAAGCACCGGTTTTTGAAAAACATCAAGAATAAGAACTACACACAATAATAAAAAAGGTAAATCTAACCAAAAAATGGGTAAATGTACAGTTTACCGGCTTATGTGAAAAAAGGAATTGGGAGCACCGTGTAAATCCTTCAAGAGACAATGAGAAAATCCTGTTTATAAATTAACCTACTTTTAAAACTTTTTTTCCCGGGGTTTTAAATATTTTTGTTTGGATGCAAAAAGTTCCGTCCATACTTGCTATATACTTTGCAGAAAAAAGTTTAATAATGAAAATGTTCGCTTAATTTTGAGAATTTTTGATAAATTTGTATGAAAATGATAAAATTTCTTCTGATTTCGTCAAAATTCAAGCTTTCAAAAAAATGCTCAAAATTCAGGGAGAATTTTGATCACTTAACTTGATTTCCTCGATAGGTTTTGAACAGATTAAGTTATTCTTGTACTCATTCGAAAGGTATTTGTTAGACATTTTCAATGATACCAATGATACATAATAAAATTTTAACTCATAAATATATAACAATGTACGATTTGAAGTGACACTTGCTGTAAGTCGCAAAGTGCTGAATTTGCGTCGTTGTCAGTTTATGATGCCCTTGATTTTGACATAATGCAAAACCAGGCAATACAGACAACCGTAATGAGTTATGAACCGAAAATTTTTGTCCGGAAAGTGGGCGTTACCCCATTTTGCACCGTGGCCTAGGAATCGCGAAATAAGATGAAAAGTGGAATCGGTCGTTACAATTTTTTTTGTTGAACCAACAAAAATAGTTGAGTAACAGCATAATTGGTTTGACTTTTTCATACAAATTATTTCGCTTTACTGAAACCCGCTTAGCTGAAAACCCCGGTTAACAGAACAAAATTGCATTCCCAAATCAATTATTTATACCAATTTAACTCCGCATAAATGCAACACGCCCTAAAAATTAATTTTTTTTCAATTCAAAATGAAGTTTATGAAAAAAAATGTAAAGTGTATGTGAAAGAAAAAACGTTGGTCTTTCATCGATCCATACATTTTACGAACACAAATGTTTAAAGAAATGAAATCCTGGCTTCGTCTTTGTCACTATCCCATTTATGAAAATGATTTAAATGATTTAATGATTTACAAATTTTTTGACGGTATATGCAGTCCTGTCCGCGAATGTGTTAATATTTTGATTGAAAAAAGTGTATTGAAGGTAGAAACCTGTTTTCCTTATAGCTAAAATGTTCCAAGGTGATTTCCGGAACCCAGCTATCAGAATCGTACAGACTTTTTAAAGTGTTTATTTGCAATTTATTAGAGTAATTGTAATGTTAATTGTAGTTCAGAGGGAATTGCTCAAAACTTTTAATTGTATATATTGCAGTGACTATTTGAATAAAATTTTCTAAAAAGATGCCAATTTCGAGTGAAGAATTGATTAACAAACACACACATATACTTTAAATATAATGTCTACATGGGTAAATATTGTCCAAAATTGTTGAATACCTTCAATGGAATAATTTGAGCGATTTTATTAAATAAAGTAAGAGCCTACGAGTGGTGTGGATGCATTTTCTTCTCCATTTCAACTTCAACACGAGCTTCGTCAATGCTGGAGACTGTAGGTAGACCGCCCGGCCAATGTAAGAGTTCCGATTCGTGTTCCATGATCATATTGGCTTCAGCTAATACAAAATCAAAAAATTCCGTCAAGTGATTGCCATTTATTGATTAAAATTTGTAGCCCACCTTGAATGCGATGTACTTTACTTCCATAGGCCAAGTCCGCATAGTAGCCCATCACAAAACTTAATGGCACTAGAGGAATCAGGGCGCCGATTCTTTTAATTCGTTGGTAGTAGGATACACAAGTGAAAAATGTGGTTGCATAGAATCCACTCAACCAATAAAAGAGCTCTCGTTTTCCAGCTAATTCCATGGCCCGTTCGCGTTCCTTAATTTGGTAGTGCATCTGAATCCAACGCTCCATCTGCAAACGATTAGGAAAGTGAGTAACATAGGTGTCTCTAAATAAACAAACAAAATATAAACAAAACAATTCCAACTTTGAGCTCTTGACATCTTCTGTAGGCTGGATCATCGTGAGATGGATAATTGGAGCTAGTACTACTTGATACTTTCGAACCCATTTAATCAATTCTATGTTACTAAAAAATTTAGTTTATACTTTCTAATATTTATTGCAATGAAACTAATTGAACATTCTTGGACCAAGTGCGGAAATATTTATGTAAAAACCACTTGCGACATCAAATATTTACAGCGATGGCAATTTTTTGAGTTTGCGCACAGGACAGGACAATTTCATTGTATACCAGTTGGTTGCAAATACACTATTTCGGCGCTGCAATTAAATTAGTATTAATAGTCGCGTTTTATATGAAAAATCATTAAAATATCGATAACTTGAAGAACAATTGAACGGTTGTAAGTCTATTGGTCTATAGACTTAAAAGTACCTATAAAATTAAGCCGAGATATAACGAAAAAATGTTAATAAAACAAATGTTTACAAAATTAACAATTATTTTATAACTTAAAATATAAACAAATATTAATTTTTTTTTTATAATCAAACTGAAAAAAGTTTTTTATAAATACTTATACCCAATAGACTTACAACCCTTCTGGTATGTTTTGGTATACAGTGAAACCCCTCATAACTGGACACTTACGAACACAGTGTTTTTGTCCGGTTATTGGAGATGTCCGACATCAAATTCGAAATCAGCGACCCCAAAAACCCCCCTATACCAAATTTCATACAGTTTTGATGAAATCTTAAAATTTCAGTGAAAACACGATTTTCACTTATATGGGCGGTAGGCGTGGCAGTCGACCGATTCCGCCTGAATAATTTCTTTATAACACTGAAATAGCACCGAGTGAGACGAGGTTTGTGGGATAACTGATTTGTTCAGTGAACTGAACTCTTTATTCATAGTTTAAAATCTACTTAGAAATTACAAATAATATCTTATAAACTACCTACAGATACATAGGAATATCTTAAAACTACTTAAAACGGTCCCATCGTGTGTATAATAAACGGTCCGCCCAAGCAACGCACTAATTACACTGCGAAACAAAAAAAAAAAATCCTAGAACTTGGGGCGCCACCTATTACACGTTGTAGGTATGTCCAAAAAATGATAACTGCATAACAGGTATTTTGATTACACCCCCAAAATCTGAAGTTAGAAGAGAAAAACCAATTTTTGTCGTTGTTACCCTATTTTTAAAGATAATTTTATAAGCGTGAGCTCGATATGCGCAAGCTATAGCTTGTTGAAAAGAAGAGAGACAGACACTTTAATCAGTGTATAACGGGAATTCGATTTATTTTTGATTTTTGTAAAGAAAATTAGTATAGTGTTGTATGAAAAAAAATTCTTAAATCGAAAAAAACCGTTAAAAAAAATGTCGAAAAATGGTGTCTGCGCGATGTTTACAGTAATAACTTCTGTGTTTTTCATCATATAAATGAAAGTTATACACCGATTGAAGCGTCTATTTATATTCTTTTCGTCTGTTTATAGTCTTTGCACATCTATCTTACGCTTCCAAAGTTATCTTTAAAAATAGGGTAACACCGACAAAAATTGGTTTTTCTCTTCTAACTTCAGATTTTGGGGGTGTAATCAAAATTTGTGGTACGCAGATGTCATTTTCTTGGACATACCTACAACGTGTAATGGGTGGCGTCCCAAGTTCTGGGCGACTGTAACGCAGTGTTATCTATTTCGCGGAACAAAGGATCTTTTTATTTGGGCCTCATTATCGGCCGAGACAGATCCTATTTAGTTGTGTACATTTGTATGTGTACACTTCCGCTGTGTATGTGGAATTTCCACCCAGACTGACCAACTGCTACCAGATGTGGAAATAACCCTTTCTTTATTACTTCAAAGAAAAGGACCATAAAAACTATATTGCGGGTATCAGAGCCTCACAAAAGGGGGGGGGGGGGGTTTGATTATGAAAAATTTTAAAAGCAATATCTGTACAACGCAAGTCCGTTTATTTGGTGATTTTTTAATGTTTTTTTTTTGTTTTTGATCAAATTAGTCCCAGAAAAAACATTCTTAGTTACTGAGTATTATGAATATCTCGAACAAAAATATGTATGTTTTTATGTTGAATTGAGCTAGTTTTTTTTTATTTGAATACAAAGTTTGGTAATTTTTAATGGCTCTAAACTAAATCGTTCATATGTTCAAAACAAAAAGTATTAGCACTAAACGTATACAGTTTTCAAAAGATTCGTTTTGTTTTGATAAATTATTGGGTTTTGCCTATTCGACTATTCTTTAACTTCCTGATGCTACATTTCTCAAAAACGTGATAGAAGAATTTTAAGATCGCCATCTTGATCAGCGTTATAAAATTCACATTCAAAATGTTGAAATTTGGTGGGGTTGTGTTATGTAATTAAATTTCTATTATTTGACTATTTGTCAAAAAGTAGCGTAACGAAAATGTCTTGTATAACTTAAATGAATTATAATAATCTAGAGAATAAACTATCTAACTAACATTTTGTGCAATTTATAGGTTATTTTGGAGCTAAATCCAAAATCCGTTTCTAAAAATTTCCAATCGAATCCACCAAAAAAATATTTGGTCCCAAAACCCAATTTTGTCTCATTATATGTATCCATTTCTTGACATTTTCAATCGAATAGAGCCATAAAACTAGAGAGTGAAGTATATTCGGCTATGCCGAAGCTGAAATACCCCCACACAGTAGGAAGAACTACCTCGAACATAAAATCCGTTTCTAAAAATTTCCAATCGAATGCAGGCATAAAAAAGACTTGAAAAATCCCAGTAGTAAATTTCGCAAGGCCTCTCAGCTAGAGACATGCCAGCACGCCTGCTATGGGAAGAAATTGCACATTCCATCCTCGCTTCTAGTTGAGGCATGCCGGTATGCCTGCGCTAGAAGGGAGATAGGGTGGTGTCAATGGAAGCGAGGAGGGCAGGCATCCGAGCTCCTAAAGAGGCATACTGGCATGCCTGCAGACACCTTCTTTTGACCTCTGGGATGTTGACCTTTTTTTTCGGTGTATGGCAGCTACGCCCAGTTTTTGTCCGATTTGGCTGATTCTCGAACTTGATCTCAGTATTCACGAGAAAAACATGTACCTAAAGTTTCAAGTCGATATCTCCAAAACTGGGAACGCTATCGTGCGGACAGACAGACGGACGGACGGACAGAGAGACGCACATGGCTGAATTGACTCCGGCGGTGATGCTGATCCATACCGGGCACGCTTCCTTATGGGCGTTACAAACGTTGTGTCAAAGTTTAAAAATCATCACTTTTTTGTTGTATACATATGTTGTCCGATTTAGCTGAACTATTTTTGAAAACCCCCCCCCGAAAAAAAATCCTGGGTGCGCCACTGGCGGGTATTTACAAAATCACCAACTATTGGTACCATTTCTGTAAACACCGACCGCAACTACCTATGTCTTCGTTGCTTGGTGCCGTTCTTTAATTTGGCATAAAACCCACCTTTGGTAGGTGGGTTCTTATTGACAAAATGATTTTTTATACCCTTGGGAAAGGGGGGTGTGGAGGCAAAGGGGAGCGGGATGGAGTTAATTTAAAGTTCTAACTTTCGTATTTTTTAAGCTTCAGGGCTGAACCATGTCAAAAATACGTTTCTAAACATTTCCAATCGAATACAACAATAAAAAATGTTTACCTTTTTTTTCGGTGTATGGGAGCCACGCCCAGTTTTTGTCCGATTTGGCTGATTCTCGAACTTGATCTCAGTATTCACGATAAAAACATGTACCCAAAGTTTCAAGTCGATATCTCCAAAACTGCGACCGCTATCGTGCGGACGGACAGACGGACAGACGGACAGACAGACGGACATCGCTAAATCGACTCAGGAGGTGATACTGATCAAGAATATATATACTTTTCCATACCGGACACGCCTCCTTATGGGCGTTACAAACGTTGTGACAAAGTGAGTATACCCTGCCACAGTGAGTGTGGGGGTATAAAAAGACTTGAAAAATGTCGCCCTTTTTTTTCGGTGTATGGGACCAACGCCCAGTTTTTGTCCGATTTGGCTGATTCTCGAACTTGATCTCAGTATTAACGAGAAAAACATGTACCCAAAGTTGCAAGTCAATATCTCTAAAACTGCGACTGCTCATAAGCAGTGTTGCCAGAAAAATAATTTTGAAATCATCCAAACTGGGATTTAAAATCGTCATTTGGGGCTTCAAATCGTCATACGAAGTTGCGGGCCGAGTTTTTGATAAGGAGTCACTCAAAGAATTGTTTGTCAATGTGCGCTTAAGCTAAACCGTTAACATTTCAATTATGAAATAGCTGATTTTTGATATGACAATTAAAACTAGAGAGTGGACTATCTTCGGCTATACCGAAGTTGAAATACCCCCACACAGTAGGAAGAAGTACCTCGAACATATAAAAATGTGGTCTCAAGACCCTATTTCGAGCCAATTATAGGTGGTTTTGGAGCCCGGACCATGTCCAAAATCCATTTCTAAAAATTTCAAATTAAATCCACAAAAAAAAAAAAAATTGGTCTTAAGACCCCATTTAGACCCTTATATATGTGGCTTCGGAACCTCGGACCATGTCAAAAATACGTTTCTAAACATTTCCAATCGAATACAACAATAAAAAATTTTTACCTTTTTTTTGGGTGTATGGGAGACACGCCCACTTTTTGTCCGATTTGGCTGATTCTCGAACTTGATCTCAGTATTCACGAGAAAAACATGTACCCAAAGTTTCAAGTCGATATCTCCAAAACTGCGACCGCTATCGTGCGGACGGACAGACGGACAGACGGACAGACGGACAGACGGACAGACAGACGGACATCGCTAAATCGACTCAGGAGGTGATACTACCGGACACGCCTCCTTATGGGCGTTACAAACGTTGTGACAAAGTGAGTATACCCTGCCACAGTGAGTGTGGGGGTATAAAAAGGGATAAATTTATTTCACATTTAACAATGCAAGTACACTTTCAAGGTTTTCCACATTTTTACACTACCTTAACCTAGTTCTAAAATTTGTGTGTTATTGTGTAATGCTGTACATTTTGCCACTAATGTTTCGAGGAAAGTACAATTCTACTCAAATACACTACTAAGCAGGCATGTAAATGTAGGGTTACCAGATTCTCTTGAGTAAAAAAGAGTACAGAGTTTCAGGGGGTCCTAAACTCCTCGGTTTTACACCACATAATTTTTTATAAACCAAAAAAAAATTAGAAAACAAATTCTTCAAAAAAGTTTTAGAATCCAACCTTTGATAAAATGTCCAAAGTTTTTTTTAATCTGAAATACTAAAAAAATTAATTTAAAATTTTGTAAAACTCACCAAGTACCAACGTATACGCTGATTCAAAATTAAAATGTACTACTCAGGTTTATTTAGGCTTTAATGAATTTAAATTTGAAACTCCAAAGGGTCTAGTTGACAATCAAATTAAACGGATAAAAGGTATAACACCAAATTTTAGACTCTGGGTGCTAATGTTCCGATCCTTCCTCGAGAAATTGATAAATTTAGATATATATATTTGAATTTTTTTCGATAAAGACATTCAAAATTGTTGTTGCTATTTCGGTTAAAAAAGTGATATGTTTTATACTAAACTTTTTGTTTTAATCCTAGCATTTAAGAATTTTTTTAACTTTTTGAATACAATGTGACGAAAGATGCTTCACTACCAAACTTAATATTTGAAGGTTTTTTTTGAATTCTGACGAATAACAAAAATTAGTAACCTTACTGAGCCGATACATTCAGTTGTTATATGGTAAAGTCACAGAAATAAGAAAAGTACTTAATAGTACTTTCGGGAAAAAAGTAAGAGTAAATAAAAACAGAGTAAAAAACAACTTTTTTAAAATATAACCCTTTAACCGACTAAAAAGCAGAAAATAAATTTTCTTTAAATTAATTTCAGCAATTTCGATTTAAAATTAAGGGTTTTTGGGTACTTTCCTCCGAATATCATTGCAGATTTTATAGTCGCCAAAAACCCTTAATTTTAAATCGAAATTGCTGAAATTAATTTAAAGAAAATTTATTTTCTGCTTTTTAGTCGGTTAAAGGGTTATATTTTAAAAAACTTGTTTTTTACTCTGTTTTTATTTTCCTCTTTTTTAGTTTTTTTTTTTTTTTTAATTTTTTTTCTCACCCCTTTTCCCCCCTTGTTTTCCCCTTTTTTACTCTTTTTCCCGAATGCGAAAGAAAGTAAAAAATTTCAGCCTTGTAGCTTACAAAATACAAAAGTTAGGTCTTTAAATTGGCTCCATCCCGCTCCCCTTTGCCCCCACACTCCCCTTTCCAAAAGGTAAAAAATTTCATTTTGTTAATAAGAACTCACCTACCAAATTTCAACTGATGGACCCCAAAATTTAATAGAATGCATTGTCACCGGAGTTCTATCAGTGTTCCAAATTTCAGCTCTCTAGCTCATGTGGAAGTGTATGAAGAAGCTCGCCGCAGATTTAAGGATATATATATATATATATATATATATATATATATATATATATATATATATATATAGTCCGCCCAAAGCAAGTTAATATAAGGGTTATAAAAAGAGGAGGGCCTCAAAAAGAGTACTGTACTCTTTAAAAGAGTACGTTTGGTAACCCTATGTAAAAGTAGGTACAATCGTCCCATTTTAAGTACAATTTGAATATTTAGGCAATTTTTGTTTATAATTTTTTACCATTTTTTAAAATAGAAGAACAAAACAGTATGTTTTTTGGTACTCAATTAAGAGAGTATTGCAATAAAGCGGAACTCAATAAAGCGACTAAATGTATATCTTATATTGGATATTTTCATTAAACATTTTTTGTTTATTTTGTTATCGTTGTTGGTTTGTTATTGCTTTGTTCGGGGCGACGGGTGAACAAAACCGAAGGGAAAAAACAGACCGAAAACGCGCGCTGACACTTTTTATTGCATTGTTCTTTTTTATTATATTGTTCTTTTTTATTTATATTATTTTGGTTTAATTGAACCAAATTTGACACTCGCGGGTGGAATGCAGCCGGGCGGAGAATTGACAACTGCTGCCAAGATCTCTTATTCCCTTTTGTTACGACTTCTTTTTAGAAGTTTGTTGATGAGCTTTTACGATCCGATGTTGGGGAAGGCATTGCGCGAAACTATACTTACGGGACGAAGACATAATATGAAAAAAACTAGACTAAAGCTTTTTGTACTCTAAACCTGTTTTGGGAGGGGAATCTGTCGACATTTATGCTTTCGCCTACAAAGAAAAAAAAAGATAGGTTAATCTAACTAAAAAACGTTGTAAAAAAACAATTTTTTATTTTATATGGAAAACACAAACAACAACTTCAATTGTTGTGGTTAATCTAATCGTCAAAAAATTGTTAAATGATTTGCCAGCATGGTCGTATTTCGGCATATGATTCGCAATGTCATCGCTCGATGCGGAAATGCAACCATGCCACAAATATTTCATAATTCTGAAACAGCATGACATTTAATACAAGAGAGAAAAATTATTATATATGGCTGTCTCGTTTACGCTCTCAAAGCAACAAGTGCTGCATAATATATGCATAATATGCTGGACGCATCGTTTTGTTAAAGCACATGTTTTTATAAAAATTTGTGCTTTCATGAATTTATGATTTCAATGTGGTGTTTAAAACGAAAGTCAAGTTTTTGACTAAAAATGGACGATAATAAGATCAATTAAAATTAATTGAAAGTGAATTAAAAAGAAAAATAAGAGATAAAACACTGTCGCATGGACATTTAAACATACCAATTACTACATAAACTGTGGGATACCTTGGCAATATAGCTGTCTTGCTAGCCAACAAAATTTTAAAGTTAAAAAAAAAAAAAAAATTATGACTATGTTATAATTAATTATTAACAAATATTGTGATTTTACGATTTTAAAAATTGTGCAGAATGTTTTTCAACTCGTTTTTTTCCCGGGAAAACATTAATTTTAATATTACAATATTATTGTAAACTTAATGAAATATTAAAATATGGCGTTTTGTGGAAGCGCGTTAGTTCTAAGTAATGAATATTATATATATTCGCAGTAGAAATGATGTTGCCCGACAAATTTGTGTACGAAATGTAAATTATCTCGTTTTTAAAGTCTTGGGCTTACATTAAATTAATTTAAGCTTCATAAATATATTTCAATACAACACATCTACATAAATACCAAACCATCAGCTATCTTTTTCTTGCATTATTTTTCTAATATGTATCTATTTATTTTTTCGCTCAATTCGATAATTGCTTTCTATGTCTTCCATAAAGTAATATACGAACAATTTTTAATTGTACGCCAACAAATTTTCGCTGTAAGCGAACAACTTTGAGTCGTTTCCATTTACAACGTTTCTTGGTTGCTGCATTTTTAATCGTCTTTTTTGGTTAGATTTACCTACTTTTTTTTTGTGTGTATACATGAGTGCCGCCAATTTGAGTATTTTTATTTTGGTGGGTGCGGGGGTGTATATGTAAATTTGCCAAACACACTCCAGAAAAATCTGAGAAGATCTTTCACATATAGGTGTGGGCCACGGTGGAGTAAACCAGGTGAGGCAAGTAGGAATAATGCTCTCACTTCAATTTCTGTCATCTCTATGATTTTCTTTGCCTTTGTTTTCAATGACGTTCTTCCCAATTCAAAAATCAGTGATCAGCGTTGCCTTAGTCAGCATATTACTAATTTTTCAGAACATTTCCAAACAAATATGCCGAAAACGGTAGCCCTGAATCATTTCAATTCATTTCAATTCCTCTTTCAATGACGTACGGCGGGGGAGAAAATCTGACGTTTGGCGGGGGAAAATGCTACTTGCCTCACCTGGTTTACTACACCGTGGGTGTGGGCAAAGCCCCGACTGCGAATACTGGCTTCTGCGTAGGTCGCGCTCATGTGTGGGGGGGGGGGGGGTAACCTTGCCTCACCTGATTTACTCCACCGTGGTGCACATAAAAACTTGATTTTTTTTTTCTAAAATACTCTCGTTTGACAGATTTACGTTTTTTTGTGTTAGTGGGTTTTCGTTTCCATTTCACGTTCGATTATTTGCGGTTTCCATATACGTGTATATTGCAGGGTAGGATTTGAAAAGTTTAGTTATCGGGTTTTCGCGTATTCGTGTGTTTCGTTCGGTCGGGGATACCATTCCGCGAGGGTCGGCTTTAATCCCACGCGTCGCGATTGAGCTAGCGGGCAATTAGGGATTTTAATTATCGCGTGGGGATTTTTGATTTTAGTTTAAATAAAGTTTTAGTTAAAAATAGCGTGATAACTGTTAATCGGAAAAATCAATTGTGCGGGGCACAATTATGCGGAAACAAGTTTTCCTGTTCCAGAGATCTATCCACATCAGACCTACTACATTTTAAATGTCACAAAGACCCAAGGTGCGATAATCGGAAATACAAATTATGATATTTTTTTTTGTATACTTATTATTAACTAGTAAATTTGCCCGTGCCATGCACGGGAAAATAAAACACTAATTTGAAAAACTTAATGTTTACTTTATTGTGTAATTTAGATGCAAAAATATTTTCTATGTTTTCATATGTAATTTTTTTCATAGAAATTTGGTAATATGTGAACTTTTATTAAATTTTGTTTGATGATGTAATTGTCGCCTAATGTGTAAAGTTGAACTGTTACATTAAAAAAGAATTAAAAAAGAAAGATTAAAAAAAATATGGAGCAATGGAATTAAATAAAGGAAAACTTCGGTCGGCACACACTGGGAACGCTCCATACGTTTGGTGCCAAAAAATAGAAGGTGTCGTAGAACTTAAATTTTTTGAAAGTCTAATTACTGTGTGCAAATGAAGAAAAAAACCAAAAAAAAGGCGTGGTCGGTCAATTCTAACGCCTACCTCCCATACAAAAAAAAATTCAAATCACCATAAAATGTGTTCCAAATAACATATGAACTTAAAATTTTGGTCGCGTACACTAGCAAATATGACAAGCTGAATTATCTAAAGTGGGCGTGGTGGGTTGATTTTTTCGCCCAGCTCATGGTACAAATCCCAATAAATCAACTGTAAAAATGGTATTTGAAATGTTATATGCCCAAAATTTTTAATATAATATGCGTTGAATAGGTCTGCGTCATATATGTCGAGATGAATGCTTCAAGATGTCTTTCATTTTATTTTATTTTTTAAACGTAAATTATGTTAAAGTTTTCAGTATTAATAATAAAACTATGAAGTGTGCTTTTTGGCAGCAAAAATTTTGAGTTGGTGCAAAACTTTGTATATTAAACTATTTTGTGTCTCAAAAGAGCACACATCCTAAAAGTATGCACCAAATATTTCTTAAAATAACAACCAATTTGAGATTTTGTTTCGAAGAAGGTGAGACATAATTATGAATTAAAAAGCGGGGGGCACCTACGGGCACCTAGATGTTCACCTTTGATTTGATACCAAAGATTAATGTGAAATAAGTGGCATACACCTACATAAATGCCATTATGTAATTTTGTAAAATTCTTTTTGAAACATTCAAGCAAATGTGAAAATTTACAACTAAATTACCTTTTTAGTTCTGTTGGATCACTCTAAAGCTTTCGACACTGTTGATCACGAGGTTTTAAAGATAAAACTACTGAAATTATTTAACTTCTCTGATACTGCTATTCGCCTAATTTCTTCCTATCTAACTGGTAGATCACAGGCGGTGTACCTCAATGGTATGGTTTCAAATTTCCTTCCAGTCACTAGAGGGGTACCTCAAGGATCCATCCTGGGACCATTGCTATTTTCATTATATATAAACGATCTTCCTAGCTGTTTGAATTGTAAAGTCCACATGTATGCAGATGATGTGCAACTATATACAAGCTGTAAATCTGACTCGATTGACAGTTGTGTGCAACAATTGAATGCAAATCTCCAGCGAGTTTATGAATGGGCAACAGTCAACGGTCTCTGCATTAACCCGAAAAAATCGAAATCTGTGATAATATGTAGGAAAAATGTTAATAGTCTAAATGTCCCAAAAATTGTCCTCAACACTTCATGTATAAATATTGTTAATTCTGCTACAAACTTAGGCATATCTTTTAATAGCACACATACGTGGTCTAAACATATCAATACCACAATAGGCAAAGTTTATGGGATGCTGCGTACATTATGGGCTACACAGTACTTAACGCCTCGCAGAATCAGACTTCTATTAGCAAAGACCTACCTAGTACCGATAATATTATATGGCTTTGAAATTTTTGCAAATTGCGATGCAATCAGCAATAAAAAGCTAAATGTTTTGTATAACAATATCACTCGTTATGTCTTTGGTTTAAAACGAGCAGATCATATATCGCAATTTGCAAAACAATTGTTTGGCACAACATTTAATAATCTTTTAAAAATTCGAACTCTAATCTTGCTGCACAAAGTAATTTATACCAAAGAGCCGGATTATCTTTTCAGAAGAATTCAATTTTTAAGATCAAATCGGGGCAGGAAGGTAGTTCCACTGAGATATGTATACTTGACGTCTGAGCGTCAGTTTTATGTGTATTCAATACGCCTTTGGAATTCCCTACCACACCACTTACAAAATATTAGCAACGGAATTCAATTTAAAAATGACCTATATAAGTACTTTTATTCAAAATAATAAGACCATTTGTTTGCAATAATTTTTGTCTATTGTTCTTGTTTAATTGTATAATTGTAATGCTCCTGTTTTTGTTATTTTTATTTCTCTTTAAGTTATAATTAAAATGGAATTTTCTATTGTTTAATTTATATTACACATTATTCATTATTATTATTTTTATTATTTAAATGTTTTGTAATCATCGTTTTAAATCATTTGTAATCATACCCCGCAGGTCGGGCTCAATGTAATTTAACGCTCTGTGTACCTAGTGCTATTAATATTTTTGTACTAGGCTTAAAAATTAAAAATAAAAATAAAAAAAAATACAAAAAATAAAATAGCTATGAAAATTGAAATGCATAAACGCGAAATTATTAGCAAAGAACCATACTTACTAAATATCCGAACTTAAAGATTTGAAAACTTAGGCGGTTCTTTTTAAAAAATTTTGTTTACGTCTACTTTTTGCAGCATGAAATCGTTAAATTTAAAACAGTTGGCTAAAATCTTTTTAAAACATTACTATTTAGATATTAGTCTATAGAACTGCATTTTTACATTTTCGAAAAAACCAAGTCGAAAAAGGTATTTTTTGGCAGCTGCGCCCCAATGTGCGGCACCGGGCTTGAACCTATGACTGCCGCAGTCATAGGCCTAAGCTCTAACCAACAGACCACAGCCAGCTATAAGATAATTTCAACTATTGGCGATTAGGTGAACTCCAAAATTCATATATATGTACATATACAAATCATTTGTCTTGTGTAATATGAAAATCTAATACACCGCCGTAATAGGTGAAATTAGTTTTAGGTGGCAACGGTAGTTATTTTCTTAAAGGTGACAGCTTTAGGTCGAAGCTATTTTTGTTTATACAGTGACCGACAAAAGTCTACATACGCATTTTCGCGATTCTACGAGTCCAGGATCTTTTTGAAAAAAAGTAATAATGTAGTTTTGTTTGGTAGTCCATTTAATAAATAAATGTATATCAATATATCAAAGATGATTTTTTGTATGTGTATCAGAGATCCTCACTGAAAGACACTGTTTCATGAACCACAGTAAAAATTCATTGCCTTTCTTCAAGTTCAGACACATTCCCATTCACAACTTTGAATCTGAACAGACATTCGCGCACAGCACACAAAGGCAACGAGCAAAGTGAATATTCATCAAAGGCAGTGAATGTACACCAAAGGCAGTGAATACACATTGTGTATATTAAGGCATTCAATCCCGGGATCCCGAATCCCGAAATCCCGGGATCCCGGAAGTTTTCTCAATCCCGGAAACCCGGGATTTTCAGTCCGGAATCCCGGGATTCAAGAATGCATTTTTTATGCATTGTTTAAGATATTTTTGACGTTTTTCCACAAAAATACTTTCGTGCATTTACTTTCAATCTAACTGGTAAATTAAAAAAACCCACTTTTGTAGATTTAGTACTACAAACACACAAAAATTTACAAAATTTTTGTCAATAACGGTTAACAAACAATTTTTATCGATCTCAAGAAAATTTTTTCAAATTAAACAATTTTTTTTTTACAAAAGATATATTTTAAAATTATTTTGTTGACCGTATATTGAAAACTTTACGAATTGGATAAATGGTTTTGTGTATGTTTTACTTTTGGATGGACACCAATTTTAATAGTTTTAAACAACAATTGGTTTATCCGTTCCCGCTAGGATAATAAAACTACTGAAAGTAAGTTTTTCGTGTTTAGCATGTCCATTTCATGCAGAATTTTATGATTATATTCGGATTCAACGTGGCAAAAAAAATAATTTGTTCGATCAATCTAATTTAAAAAGAATTACTTTTTGTTTGACTTATTTATTTAAATATTATTTGTTTTGTTTAACGTAATATTTATTAAATATGTTTTCTTTGTCGAATTAAACTTAAAATATTGTTGCAACAATTTTTTCTTTAATTTTATATTAACTATTGTATTTAATTCTAAAATCCCGAAAATCCCGAACAAATCCCGGGATCCCGGGATTGTGATTTCAAATCCCGAAATCCCGGGATTTTCAAAAACACTTCGGGATTGAATGCCTTAGTGTATATACATGAAAGCGTTTTGCATGCGGCTTGATGAAGTATCGAAGGCTCTGTGTGGAAATCTCTCTAAGTATATGTACGCTGTGTGCATAATTGTGTAAGTATTTGTGTTAAAATTGTTCAAAGTTTCTCAAACTATAAAAATTCAGAGTTCCTCAAACTGAAAGCTATTTTTAGCATCTGTGTGGAAATCTCTCTAAGTATATGTACGCTGTGTGCATAATTGTGTAAGTATTTGTGTTAAAATTGTTCAAAGTTTCTCAAACTATAAAAATTCAGAGTTCCTCAAACTGAAAGCTATTTTTAGCATCTGTGTGGAAATCTCTCTAAGTATATGTACGCTGTGTGCATAATTGTGTAAGTATTTGTGTTAAAATTGTTCAAAGTTTCTCAAACTATAAAAATTCAGAGTTCCTTAAACTGAAAGCTATTTTTAGCATCTGTGTGGAAATCTCTCTAAGTATATGTACGCTGTGTGCATAATTGTGTAAGTTTTGTGTTAAAATTGTTCAAAGTTTCTCAAACTATAAAAATTCAGAGTTCCTCAAACTATAGAATCTAACTTAGCTCGAAGTGTAAACGCGTTTGTTTAGTAAACGGAAGGTCCCAAGTTCAAACCCAACTTAGGCTAAACATTTTTTTTTTTTAATTTAATTTATTTCAAATTATAAATTACTTTTTTTTTAATAAATTGTATTAGCTACAACAAATATAAGCATAAAACACTCATCTGCGATTTGGAAAATACCTTTGCATCATTATTTTGCTCTACCACTGAGCTACATCCCCTCATAATAGATCACATTCAGGTAAATATAACATTTGGTAAAAACAAGAAGTGAAATCGCTGAAACGACAATTACGAATTTTGTCAAGGCAAAGAGAGTAAATATTGTTTCTTGAAGAAAAATAAGATAACAGATAAAACATTTCAGATTTTTCAGATAATCACAGATGACATGTTCTAAAGTTAATGAATGAAGGAAGTAAAAATTGGCTTGGTAGTTCCAAATTCGTGAAAAAGGTGTAATTCAAAAGTATCGAATTCACGAACCGATGCAATTTCATTGCAATATGTATTGCGCATGTTGCGTACCAACAACACACACGTCAGCAGAACATCAGAAAGTTCTGTGGATTTATTTAATTTTAACGTAAGGTTTTTCCTTGTATGGTTGACCCATTCCGCCCATTTGCAATAGCAACCCATTCTAGATGCTAATAAGACTAAATCCAAAGTTTCAACCGCATTGCTCCTTCAATTGTGATTATTTCGTCTCTTAGGATGTGTGCTCTTTTGGGACACAAAATAGTTTAATATACTTAGTTCGCTACTTCATCTTACTTACAATCGCTGCGTTGTGGGTTCAATACCTCACCAGGGCGGCTAACATTTATAAGAAAAAATATATGTGTGAATATATTTGTAAGTAAGTGGCTCTGGTTCCTTCTCACGAACGCAGCGTCGTGTGGACGAACCAACCACCAGAAGAAGGGCTAACATTTAAAAAAAAGAAGGTTAACAACTTACAAAAATATTTTAAGTGAAGTTGTAAATTTTGAATCGGTTATTGTTAGGGACAGACAGACAGACAGACCTGGACAAATATATATATTAATTTAAAAAATTTTTTTTTTCTTTGCTAAAAATTGGATTTTGAAAAAAATTTACTATTTTTTTTTACCAACACCATTTTTTTATACATATATGGCAGATTTACTGTGGTGCTACTAATGTAATATATTATTTGGTCTGACTGTGTAATTTAAAATGAAATTGTAAACTTTTTCGTTATTTCTGAAATGTTAAACGCATGAAACGTGTTTATAAAATTAGAAATGCAATTAGAATTGTACCCTGGAAAAAGTACAATTTTTCATGTCATTTAAGTACATTCAA
Organism: Heteromyza rotundicornis; assembly: GCA_951394025.1. Lineage (NCBI taxonomy): Eukaryota > Metazoa > Arthropoda > Insecta > Diptera > Heleomyzidae > Heteromyza > Heteromyza rotundicornis. The sequence continues at coordinate 32,779,102 of OX596010.1, forward strand.
AAAAAGACATTTTACATCCCTGCTACTAAGTACACCGATTCTTGAATGCACCAACTTATATATTAAATTAACAAAAAACTAGAGAGTGTGCTATCTTCGGATATGCCAAAGCACACAGTATGATCCATTCAGAAGTACCTCGAAAATGAAATGTTCTCAAGACTCCATTTTAAGCCATTTACAGATTGTTTTGGAGAAAATCCATTTCTAAATATTTCCAAGCGAATACAGCAATAAAAAAGACAATGTTGACCATTTTGATCAGAACTACTTTCATTGTAACTGCGCTCTTAAAAATCCATACTTTTTATGGTTACAATGGTTTTTTCGACAATTATTACAATAAAACACGACAGCCTGCTCTGTAACTAACTCATTTCCCAAGTAGGCAAATATAAAAAAATTCAAATATTTTATTCAACTCAAAACTTGTTTTAAAACTGAAAACTTTTCTTTTGATTTGTGTATTTGGTTTATTTTCAAGTTTTTCACAAAATTCAGTTTTCTAGTCTCTTTTTTATATTATAATGAAGAGGCGAAAGGTTGATCTTATGATTGAAAATTATTAATAACTAGCTGGGCCTGGTCCGCTTCGCTGGGCCTGAAAAATTTTTTGTTGTCTGCAATGTAATGGATGAATGGATGAAAGTAATTTTTAAATATATATGTTTAATTGGTGTTTATACTGTGGATTTAATTTTGTACAATTTTATAGAGAGGAAAATTGATGTAGCGATTGGTATTGAAATAGGGTTTGATGAATGAATGAATGATTCGTATTGTATGAATGTATGTAGCGCAGTAAAGTATGTTGGGAAGATTATTGAAATTACATTAAATGACATGTGGTATAAGTATTTGAAACAAATGCCGTTAATTCGGCCGGTACAAACGACTGGATTACGATCTTTGAGCTTTGGTACGTAGCCGAATGCTCGCACAAAATGGCCCGGCAGTGTAAACACTTGAAGATTCCGATGCTGGTATGGGAGGGATATTCAGTCAGTGTAAACGGTTGCACGAACGGAATTTCGTTTACGATTGGAGTTCGCGACAAAAGTTGTGTTCGTTCCTGCGGTCTAAGTGCATCTTCAAACTAAGTAAAAATAAGTACCTTTATCCCTTTTAGACAAAATTTAACCAAAAATTTCCTTAGGAAGGGAAATTTTCCTAAAGTTGGCTGCACTGGTTGAGCGCCCAGTCTGTGAGGACTGTGTTTTTATACCCCCACACTCACTGTGGCAGGGTATACTAACTTTGTCACAACGTTTGTAACGCCCATAAGGAGGCATGTCCGGTATGGAAAAGTATATATATTCTTGATCAGCATCACCGCCGGAGTCAATTTAGCGATGTCCGTCTGTCTGTCCGTCTGTCCGTCCGCACGATAGCGGTCGCAGTTTTGGAGATATCGACTTGAAACTTTGGGTACATGTTTTTCTCGTGAATACCGAGATCAAGTTTGTGAATCAGCCAAATCGGATAAAAACTAGGCGTGGCTATGGGAGCCAAAAAAAAAGTTAACATTTTTCAAGTCTTTTTTATGGTTGTATTCGATTGGAAATGTTTAGAAACGTATTTTTGACATGGTCCGAGGTTCCTAAACCACATATATAATGGTCAAATTGGGGTCTTGAAACCAATTTTTTTTTTCGGTGGATTTGATTGGAAATGTTTAGAAATGGATTTTGGACATGGTCCGGGCTCCAAAACCACCTTAATTGGCTCAAAATAGGGTCTTGAGACCACATTTTTTTATGTTCGAGGTACTTCTTCATACTGTGTGGGGGGTATTTCTGCTTCGGTATAGCCGAAGATAGTCCACTCTCTAGTTGTAAATTTTTCTTGTGGGAAGAAAGTGATTTCTATAACTTGTTGGGACAATTTTACAGTGCTTATTTTGCCGAAAAGGCCAATTGCAGAGTTTAAGTCAAGTTTAATTTAATTTTCATTCGCAATGGACGTCTTCTCGTAATATTAAATTCCGCAGCCGGTACGGAACTTGAACAAAAATGTTGCTTGAATATGCGACACTGCGTTTTTTTAAAGAAAATTTATAAATGATACACATTTTTAGTTGTAGCTTTGAAATTTTTCACCGCAAACAAATTTTTTTATTCTAATATCTTTGCTGGAAGAATTTTTGAGAAAGTACTGCGGCGGCGGAATTTTGGGTATTTTAAGTTGTAATGAAGTACTGTGTGTAGGGTTACTGTGAAAGTGAATGCAAAATTTCGTTGGTGTCGTGGTACTTTTTCTTGAAAATACGATAGTGCGCTCTAGAATGATATGCAATTGTTTTTGTTTTTGTGAAATTTTTCAGCACAAAAAAATTTGTCCGAGCCGAATATTGCCTTGCAATTTTTGAGCAATTTTGGGGGAAATTTCGCGGCAGTGTGTGGGGAGCTTTAAGTTGGGTATAATTTAATTTCCATTCACAATAGACATTTTTCCGTAGTTATTTGGAATGTAAATGGCAAATGCATTTAAGTGGAAATGGGAGATTGGGGCAAATTTTGGAATTGCGAATATGTAATACTCAAGGAGAAGCCTTGTTATTTTGACATTGCCTTAGGTTTTTTCCATTGTTGAAAAGTTACATGCAATCAAATGGAAATAACCTTAATTATTACTCCCTGCTGCATTTAATGTTGAAAATACACGAAGTTGTTGAAATTTGTGATCGGTACATCGACTTGAAATACTTTAGCAAATCGATTTCATACTTTGAAAGAAACCGAAAGGTAAAAAACCCGCAGATATGGTAACACGGCTTGGGTGGGGAAAAATTAAGTCCTAGGAGGCAACCAAGTTGGTTCTTGATCATATGGTATTTGCTTTAAAAGATTCACAAATGTGAGAGAAATACGTATTTTCTAACTTGTGGGCGGTAAAAGTGGGCGTGTCAAAACCTATCCTATGTCACGACTCACGACCCCTAGAACACATATATAAATTTTGGTGAGAATCGGTGCTGTAGTTTTCGCGTCTACTGGTGCCAAAAATACACGTCTCTTTTATATATATAGATAAGTTAGGATCATAATTAAACATCAAATACCAGGATTATAATTTAACATCAAAACGTGTCTATTTTGGACCTGCATCTACATAATTGCATTTTTTTTTACCAAACCACTGAACAGATTGGAACCGGACCCTCTTAAGTGCACTGGCAAAGATGATAGAATTTTTTGAGACTGCAGGAGCTTTCAAAAGTATTGCAAAAAATCAAATTTCCCAATATTTGAGGTCAGTTTTCTCAGAAACTATAAAATTTGTAAACTTTGAGACCCTCTTAAGTGCACATGGGATCTTTCAAAGGAGCCATCAATGACATTGTTACCACACCTGTGAGCAGTGCTATTGCTTTTGAAAGATTAGCCTTATAACGGAATACACCCTGCAAACAGGGACCGTACCGTTTTTTTTTCCCCACAAAAAGTTACAGTTATGTTTTGTGGGATATTTTTCCCGCAAAAAATAACGGTTATGTTTTGTGGGATAGTAGAAATTTCTTTCTTTTTTAATTTTATTGGATTCTCTCAAATCGCCATTTTATACACTTAAATCATCCAATCATCATTGGGACCCCAAAATCATCCAAATGACGACGACGCACAGTGATTTGTCTCCATATGAGCTTGGGACAAAAATCGAAGGAGTATTCTGAATTAATTGAAACTAAGTTTCTAAATGTATTTTGGCTGATTTCAAAAATGTAATCGGTTTTTCTGTAACCCTTATAGTTTTTGAATAAATCCCGAATTGTATGCTTGATTTTTTTATTTAATTATTATGCATATAATACAACTCTACAATTATATTTCGCAAAAGGTTTCTTAGCTTTAATAACGGATTCTAGTGGTTCTTGATTAGCTGATTTCAAATTTGGTAACCGTTTTTGGCTAGCAGTTGTAGTTTAGCAGGTACATTAATGCAAAAACATTAAAAAATCTTTTTAATAAATTTAATATTATAACTATTGAAAAGAGCAATACATTTTTATAATCTTGAATACTTTGTAAAGAAAAATGTATATTCTACTATATTATATTATGTATATTCTACTATTAGGGGTATTCACGGTCTGGTGTACTTGATAGTGTACTTTTATCGAAGTGACGGATTCACTTTTACCATAAATTTTACCTGTATTCTCAATTTTAATAATTCTGGCACATTGTACCCTGTTCCACAGTTTATCAATTTCGTTTGCTCTCGAATTGAGTTTGATGTTTATCCCTAAGAAATCAATTAAAAATTTATATTCTTAAATTTCACAATAATTTATTCAGAATCGTTAGAACTATAGAACTATCACAATCTTCGCTCACTAAGAAATTTATACTATCCTCAATTCCTTCACTGATATTATCGTTTTCAAATACTATATATTTTTTTATATCTTTTATATTTTTTTATTTGTTTAACATGTGCATTGCTTGTTAAAGTAACAAACCCCAAGAAATCCTGAAAAATCTGGAGAACCCGCGATTGCCAAAACCATTCGGTATTGACCGCCTTAGTCAATAGGAAGAAGAGAGAAGAGTAAAATAGAGAAAAATTAAATGACATTGGATCAACAATATTTCAATTGAGCTTTTAGTTACTATACATACATTAATATCAATATATTAATAAAAGTACATACATTCATCACATTTAACCATTTTATTTACATTATGAACTTTTCAAAATTTTTTTTTTGATATAAAATTGTCATTTTAGGCATTTACAAAAAAACATTTTTTTCAAAAAGTTGGTAAAAAAATGGTGAATTTTTTTTTTCTAAAAGAAAACACATTAAACTTTAAAAAAAAAAAAATTTTTAGTAACTTTTACTCATTTTTTTTTTACAATCCATAATTTGTTGGGTTTTTTTTTGTTTTTTACTTGAAAAACTTTTTTTTTCATGGTACTCACAAATTTTGTATCATTCTTGCCAAAAATACCTTTTTGGCAATTTTTTTCGCCAAGCTATCAAAAATACATTTTTTTCTTCCAGCATTTGTTATCAAATTTCCCTAATTTGACAATACTCTACGGACGTCAAAAAAATTTTAATCAAATAAAGAAGTTCATATTCTTTTTAGTCAATGTATTACCTTTCCAAAAATACCATATTTTATATAATTGATGACATCAAACTTTCTGAATTTTGTCTATGGGACAAATCACTGTGCGACGTCGTCCATCTGGCAACGCTGCTCATGAGCAAAATTTGTTGAGATGTATAAAATGGTTTCTTGTGCTGTTAACAATATTAGTTGATTGGATTATTTTGTTGTTATTGAAATCGATATTTATGTGTTAGTTATGTGAAAAAATGCATTTTAAGCCGCATACTAATTTGTTGATTACATATATGTATATACATGTAGTTAATTATTACTAATGAATCTTCGAACAAGTAAGAAAGTACTTATTGGAAATGAAAATCATCATTTAACTTTTTTTAGTTGCAAAAAATTGTGGAAATGTTTTTTTTAATATCCGTAGTTATTAAGGCATTCAATCCCGGGATCCCGGAAGTTTTCTCAATCCCGGAAATCCGGGATTTTGAGTCCGGAATCCCGGGATTCAAAAATGTATTTTTTATGCATTGTTTAAAATATTTTTGACGTTTTTCCACAAAAATACTTTCATGCTTTTACATTCAATCTAATTGGTAAATTTAAAAAACCCACTTTTGTAGATTTAGTGCTACAAACACATAAAAATTTACAACATTTATGTCAATAAAACAATTTTTATCGATCTGAATAAAATTTTTTCAATTTAAACAATTTTTTTTGGATAAAATGTTTTGTGTGTGTTTTACTTTTGAATGGACACCAATTTTAATAGTTTTAAACAACACTGTAATACTAAAAATACTGAAAGTAAGTTTTCGTGTTTAGCATGAAATGGAGCTGGCAGAATTTTATGATTATATTCGGATTCAGCGTGGCAAAAAAAATAATTTGTTGGATCAATCTTATTTAAAAAGAACTACTTTCTGTTCCACTATATTTATTTAAATATTATTTGTTTTGTGTAATGTAACATTTATTAAATATGTTTTCTTTGTCGAATTAAACTTAAAATATTGTTGCAACAATTTTTTCTTTAATTTTATATTTACTATTGTATTTAATTGGAAAATCCCGAACAAATCCCGGGATCCCGGGATTGTAATTTCAAATCCCGGGATTTTCAAAAACACTTCGGCGCTTGTATTTAGGCATTTTCAAAATGCAGTGAAAAATTAAACTACCCTTAGAAAATACTAGTTAATTTACTGGTATATACATAAACTAGTCTTAAAAACTACTAGTTAACATACTGGTATATGTATAAACTAGTTCATATACTAGCTCAAAACTTATGCAAAGATGAACCAGTTAATAATTTTTGCGATAAAAGCGAAGCTCATTGAAAGAGAAATGTGTATGCACAAAAACAGAGTACAGTTAAATCGGTATTTAACTTCATCGTTTGGCGTTTTTTCTTAAAATTTGTCATTTTTAAGTGAGTTTTGTGTCAAGTGGTTGGTGCGTTCCCGAATAAAATCAATCAATTAAAAGTAAGCTACACATTAATTTGAAATATATTTAAAATGTATAGACGAGGCAACTCCAAGATTTACAAACTTCATTTTAATTTGTCACTTTAATATTTTATTTACAGGTGCAATTGGGTCATTATCAGACCAGACAGCCCGGAAAAACAGTTGCGGAAGGCGTTGCTGGCCGTAAAGAAACGACACTTCTAAAAAGTATGCAAAAGTGCGGCCATTGTCGAAATATAAGTTGTAATCCATATAACTTTTTTCAATAAATTTATTTTTATAATAAATGTCATTGAAAACATGTTTTTTGTGTATTTTAATTTTTATACTCTGCAGTAGAAGCTTACTAATTTCCTTAGACTAGTTTAAAACTAGAAAAATATGGACAAAATTTTAACTAGTTTATAATATTGCCTATTTGGCGTAATATTAGACTAGTTAAATTTATACTACTACTACAACTAGTCAAAAACTTATCCATAGTAGGACAAATGTCTATGACAACACCACGCGAAAAATACCAGTTGGCTCCATGTAAATAGGATTGAGTCTGAACTAGTAGTGGTATTTTTCCAACTAGTAGTTTTACTAATATTTTAACTAGTTGTTTGCACTACAGGGTTGACTGCGAAGAAATTATGTGAGACGGTGTGAATAAAATAAACGAAATGCAATGTAGCTGCTGTCGACAGCAACCACATATATATTGGGGAGTTAGTCATAAACAGGTAATTTTCACTGATCGCGGCGCAAGAACAATGGAAAATTGTATGTCAGCATGCTTCTGTTATTTCAACCCTTTTGTGCGTGGGAATTTGCGTATGTGTTTTGCGGTCGAAGAAATTCTTTCTTTGCGATGATTTTTATACCCTGCTTACTAGTGTCCAAGGGTATATTGTTTTTGTCACACCGCTTGTAATGCCCATAAGGAGGTGTGTCCGGTATGGAAACGTATATATATATTCTTGATCAGCATCACCTCCTGAGTCCATTAGTCCATGTCCGTCTGTCATTTCGCACGATAACTGTCGTAGCTTTTGAACTATCGACCCCAAATTTTGGGATCCCTCTTATTTTGGCGAATGATTGGACGGTATTGAAAATGGGCAACATCGGATAAAAGCCACGCCTACCTCCCATACAAAATGGCCGCCAATTTTATATTATTTTCGTTTATCTTGAGAAATACTTAACCGATCGCCTCCAAATTTTGGGATTCCTCTTATTTTGGCAAATGATTGGACGGTATTGAAAATGGGAAACATCGGATAAGAGCCACGCCTACCTCCCGTACAAAATGGCCGCCAATTTTATATTATTTTCGTTTATCTTGAGAAATACTTAACCGATCGCCTCCAAATTTTGGGATTCCTCTTATTTTGACGAATGATTGGATGGTATTGAAAATGGGTAACATCGGATAGGAGCCACGCCTACCTCCCATACAAAATGGCCGCCAATTTTATATTATTTTCGTTTATCTTGAGAAATACTTAACCGATGAGGTCGGGAACGAAATGGAATTGAAACCGGAACGAAATGGAATCGGACCGGAACAAAATGGAATTGGAACAACATTTTTAAATGGATCAGGAAACTAAAATTATCGATAAATATTGGAAAAGTATCGAAAAAATATCGATAAAAAATTGATAAATCGAAAAATTATCGATATATTAACGAAAAATTATCGATAATGAATCGAAAAATTATCGATAAAAAATCGAAAAATTATCGATAAAATCGAAAAATTAATATATCGAATAACTATTAATAAAATACCGATTTTCGATAAAATTACTAACATATGGTCTCAGAATGTAACGCTGATGTAACTCGCCAAGAGCAAGAGGGGTAGAATTGACATTACATACACAGAGGGAAAAAAGTCCGAACAGCATGGTTATGATTTGAAAAGGCTATCGTTACGAAAAATTCAACACCGCACAGTTCTAAAACAAAACTGAAACAGTTTCACTTTTTGAAGATGGTATGAGTTACTGGAGCGTGGGTTCGAATCACAGTCGGACCAAATTTTTTTTCGATTATTTTCTTTAATTATTTTTTTTTATATATTTGTGCAAAAAAAACCGATCTGCATTTACCGATTTTTATTTTGTTGCATTTTTGAGGTCGATTTCAAGAAATCTAGAGTTAGTGCAGCAAAACAAACCCCAAATTCGTGACCAGCGACCCATAAATAAAAAAATAATAAAAAAGTAATGTGTTAAAATGGAAAAAAAAATTGCTCCGACTGAGATTCGAACCCACGGTCCCAAAAAGTAAAACTGTTTCAGTTATATTTCAGAACTGAAACCCTTTCAAATCCTAACCAAGCAGTTTCATAGTATATGTATGGAGTTACAACATTGCAAAATACACACAGCGGTAGGAAAGCGTGCGAAGGCGCGCGTTTATGAATCATGGTTCAAATCTCGGTAAGTAAAGAAAAATTTATAAAATTTCTTTATTTCGTAAATCTCTTACTTATATAAAATTCTTTGTGAGTAGGTTTGTAGGTTTGTAGGTTTGTATGTATGTATGTTTGTTCCCTTATAACTCAAGAAATACTTGACCGATTTTAATGAAACACATACCAAAATGTAGGTAATTGATTATTGATCTCGTCATAGGCTATATGCCTCTTCATTTAATTTGGGCGTTCGAAGTGGGCGTGGCAAATATTATTTTAAAGTGCTATAATTTATGCAGTGTTTAACCGATTTCGCTGAAATTTTATGTGGTTTTGGGTAATGAATTGGTAATTCTGAAAATTTGCAGTCCGCCCACTGCAACGCCCTGAAATTTTTAAAGCTCTGTAACTCGGGTCCTATTCAAGAGATTTCGCTGAAATTTTGGATTTGGTGCTGGGAGGTGAATGGGCAGAGGGATGACTATTGAAATTTAAGATCCGCCCACTGCCACGCCCTAAAATTTTTAAAGCTTTGTAAGTCGGGTCCTTTTCAAGGGATTTCGGTGAAATTTTGGATTTGGTGCTGGGAGGTGAATGGGCAGATGGATGACTATTGAAATTTAAGATCCGCCCACTGCCACGCCCTAAAATTTTTAAAGCTGTGTAACTCGGGTCCTATTCAAGGGATTTCGCTGAAATTTTGGATTTGGTGCTGGGAGGTGAATGGGCAGAGGGATGACTATTGAAATTTAAGATCCGCCCACTGCCACGCCCTAAAATTTTTAAAGCTGTGTAACTCGGGTCCTATTCAAGGGATTTCGCTGAAATTTTGGATTTGGTGCTGGGAGGTGAATGGGCAGAGGGATGACTATTGAAATTTAAGATCCGCCCACTGCCACGCCTTAAAATTTCTAAAGCTCTGTAACTCGGGTCCTATTCAAGCGATTTTGCTGAAATTTTGGATTTGGTGCTGGGAGGTGAATGGGCAGAGGGATGACTATTGAAATTTAAGATCCGCCCACTGCCACGCCCTAAAATTTTTAAAGCTCTGTAACTCGGCTCCTATTCAAGGGATTTCGGTGAAATTTTGGATTTGGTGCTGGGAGGTGAATGGGCACAGGAATGACTTGCAAAATCTATTTTTATTTCAGTTGCTAAATAATATATATAACATTTCTACGTTAACATGAAATTACAAAATTATTGCGAGCTAGTAAAATATAACAATGAATAACCAATAATGTTGTTTAAACGGTTCGGAACGTGTTGACAACGTTTCGTTTTGTTTTTTTTCTCAGTGTATGGAAAACTAAATATATTCTTGATCAGAGTTAATTTAGCCCTATCCGTCTGTCCGTCTGTCAGTCTGACCGTCTGTCTGTCCTTCCGTCTGTCCGTCCTCTTTTCTTGTAAACACGATTGCGGGAGCTAAAATAAAGCTAGTGGACCCAAACTTTGGATTTTTAGGCCCTAGAGTAGGTATTTAAAATGGGTGGAATCGGTCAACTGCTACGCCTACCTGAACTATCTACTATAGTGAAACTGAAATATCCGCACAATAACTCGCACATAAAAAAATTTAGTCTCAGGAGACTATTTTGACAAAGGATTTGTATTCTGACCAAAAATCCCTATTACAATATTTTCGGTCCCTATTTCTTTCATCACTAATGTTGTTTAAAAAATTAATTTAAAGTAAAAAAAATATACATTGAAGTTTGATTTAAAATTAAAATTTTTTTAGGTAATTCTAAAAATAGGCCTTTTTAATAACCTTTTTTTGTATTTTCAATTCATGAAATTATAAACATTTCAGTCACAAAACAAAAAATTTCAGTCACGAAACAACTACATTTGCGTCTCAATTCATCAATGTGCCGTTTCAATTCATTAATGGGCAGTTTCAAAAAAAATTAAACGATTTGTTGTCAAAATCAGAACATTCAGTTTTGGCTGGAAATTGGCAACTGTTCGAAACGTTTTGACAACGTTTCGTTTTGATTTTTTTCTCAGTGTACAAACAAATTTTTTGTTTTGTTATAAGATCTGAAGTTGGCTGCGAATGTTAGTTTATAATGCCAAATTGTTGTTACATACATATTGTGACAAACTGTGAACTCATCTTGCTCAATTATGCACTTTAGCTTTTTTCATTATAAATATGTGATTAATTAATTTTATCAGAATTTTTTTTTTGATTACAATTGTGCATTTTGTTTTAAATAGTATATATTTGAAAATTTAACAATTGAAATGCTATTTCCTTCACAAAAAATAGGTGTTGAAAATATCCTTGTCAAATGCTCCCCTTTAAAAGTCAAGAGTGCCCCGATCTTTGGGGCACATTTTTTTAAGAGTTCAAAGTCAAAAATTCACTCTTTATAGGGCACCAACACTTTTTAGAATCGGTCCTCAAGTTTCGATGTGTTGGGACTTTTCAAAAAAGGTGTCACAGCTACCCCAGCTTGTAGAAGCTTCACTGAAATTGTCTTGGTGTAACAACTGTCATTTTTAGAACCTTTTTTTTTCTGGAAAAGACAGGAACACCAAGCTTAGTAAAGCTCCATACAGATTTTGTTTCTCGATAGGTGGCGTGCAAGTACATACAGGGTGACTAATTGATTGAAAGTTTTATTTGTGATACCCTTGAACATATGTCAAACTCTGTGAAAAACACTTTCATTACAGCTTTGTCCTGCGCACTTCTTGGCTGGATTCGTTGTCCAGTTTCAAACAAGATGTAGGACCGTGTGTTTGTTTCGTATTATATCCCTATCCCTATATCCCTATATATATTATAAAACTGATTGTGTGTCTGTCTGTGTGTTTGTCGTAGCATCACGGCTAAACGGCTGTACCGATTCTCTTGAAACTTTCAGGATAAATTCTATAGGTATCGACATGTAATATAGGGTATATGCGGTTGGGGTTGGTTGCTTTGTGTAGTTGTTGAAAAAGGGGCGTGGCACCTCCCATACAACACAAAATATGTCTACAAGGTAATTTAGTAACTATTGAACGTAACTTAAATAACAGCTAATTAAGCAACTATTGGATATATTTTAATGAAATTTGGAATGAAGCTGTATAGTATGTTTTCCCTGCTATGTGTCGTGGCACCGCCCATACAACACATAACTTAAATACCAGCTAATTAAGCAACTATTGAATATATTCTAATGAAATTTAGCATGGAGTTGTACAGTATGTTTTCCCAGCTATGTGTCGAATATGGGAATAATTGGACAAGGGGCGTGGACAAGGGGCGTGTAAGTAGTGGAAATTGCAATAGGACATAAGAGGTTGGATTTGGACAACGGGGCGTGGCACCCATACAACAAATAAAATGTAACTTATAGCCCTATTATGGTTCACAACAATAAAGTGCTGCGTCTTCCATCAAGTAGACACAACAGTCGAGTATACAAAGCAGAAGCGCTTTATTATGGTACACAGCAATACTTTGTTGTCCCACTTGATTGTAAAACGCGTGTTGAACTTTTTACTTTTTGACAGCTATCAGCTGATAGACAGATTTGACAAATATTTTATTTATAAATATATGGAAAATTAGAAAAGCAAAAATGGACATTTCTTTTTTAATTTATTCGAGTGAGGACGAAGATGATATAACGGTAACACGAACTAGGAGACAGCTTCGAGACCGCTCCAATCCATTGGAATTACCCGAAAAAATCAATTCTGAAGCTGGCCACTGCCCTACGTTTCTTCGCCGATGGCAGCTATCAGAATCCCTGAGCGCACTCGCCATTCTATTGCACGTAATTTATAGAAAATAAACCAAAAAATTACTTCAAATACGAAAAGATTTTTTTTGGTTTTTATTTGGGGCACTTCGTACCAGTTAATCACATTCAACATTTAAAAAATCAGTCTTCATGACAAAAAAATAGCTTATATACTATATGCAGTTGGTGGATTCTGCTCCATTTTGCGGATCAGGAGCTGAATTTGCTCCTTGTTGGATATAACTAATTTCCTGCAAAGAATAATCACATAATTATTGAAAAACGCGTATTTTTATTTTGTTAAATATTTTTTTTACTTTGTTGGAGCCATTTTCTTGTTTTCGCCGGCAACTACACAACACCAATGTAGCTAACTTCAAATTTTATCAGATCAGTCAGACAATCAGACACAGCTGTTGTAGATCATAATAGGTATACAGAATACACAACAGAGTTGCATGACAACAGTGGATTGCATTCATATGCTTTGCTGTCTACCATAATAGCATTTCACACGTTGAAGACAGAAACAACTGCTGTGTTGTGAACCATAATTGGGCTATTAATAAACATAGACATAGACATTAATGTCAAATGACATTAATACCGTTTTATTTGGACATAATATCAAGTAACCAAATGAAAAGGAAATAAATTTTAAAAAAAATGGACATAAGGTCAATTGACATTATGTCCGTTTCAAATTTTTTGAAATTTACATAATGTCAATTTTTGTTTTGTTTTTTTCAATTCAAACCGAATATGCAAAAGTTTTGATTCGAAAAAATCTAGTTTCCGGGATATTAAATTTAAAGTTACGAATATTCCCATAGATCCTATTTACACTATCAGTTCCATGACGAAAAATCTGACAAAGAGCTAATAAGAACTGCTGTAGTGAAAACGGGATAGACAATTTTGCACCGAAAATCCATACAAAAAACGTAAAAGGTGGCAACTCCATGCTTCGTTTATTTACATTTTCATATAACAACTGTCAAATTTCGTCATGCCCATGTCAGTGTAAATTCTAAAAACGGCATGCCCATGCGTCATGGGAATGACTGTGTAAATAGGCTCATACAAAATCGCACTATTTTGATTTTTTCTTTACTGACTTTTGTGATACTGGCATTTTGAAAGGTGTGTTCATCGGTCTTTTTTTATTAATTCTCAAACAACACAAAATCAAATGCTTCTTGTAATGTTGATGTTCTAATAATATTAAAGTACAGTTGTTGTAATATTGTTTTTGCTGTAATGTGGAACACTGAAAGATGTACAAATACTCTACAACACAAATCGATCGATTTTTTGGGAAAATTGTTCGCCAGCGGCGCTTTACGAAAGGGGTTCACACCACATGTCCTTCTCTCAAAGTTTTCCTCTGCGGCGGTTTACAACAACAAATAACAGCATTTCAACAACCTCACAAGTATAATACCACAGCGTTACAACAACTGCACAAAGCAACTACACAAATTCCAAAATTAACTTTTTGGTAAAAGTGAAGAAGTAAGGGTCATTTCTTGCTCATAATCCCTCCCAACTACACAAATTCCAAAATTAACTTTTTGGTAAAAGTGAAGAAGTAAGGGTCATTTCTTGCTCATAATCCCTCCCAAATATGTATATGTATTGATGGTAATTTCGAAGATTCACAGGCGATAAAGAAGACATGTCACCAATTTTTGTATTGAAAAAAGCAAAATGATAATAGAAATGGATTTTCTCGAAATAATATTTATGTTACATACAACCCATCTTTAACGTCATTTAAATAACAAAATTTCAAAATTTTTTAAATTTTTTGGAAATAAAGGCTTTTGGCAAAAAGACATAATGTCAGTTGACATAATTTCTTTTTCATTCAGACACAATGTCAATTGACATTATGTCTAAATCATACGGAAATAAGGTCATTTGAGATTAATACCATTGACATTATGTCATCCCACCGAATATTTTATATCTTGCATTGAATTTTAATTAAAAATATATAATAGGCAGGGACTGGAACCGAAACGAATATCGATGCCGGTTCTCAGACCGGTTATAAATTGTTAACTGTTAATTAAATTGTTAAATTCCATCGTTAAAGATTATTTTTAGTTCTAAGTATTTAGAAAGATCCAATAAAACAAAATATGGAGTTATAAAAAATAAAAAAAAATATTTAAAAATATATCGGTTTTGGTTTCGGTTCCCAGAGATTTTAAAATATCGGTTCAATTTGGTCTGATTGGGTTAGTTTGGTTCCTATGTATATAATAATGTCTTATATGAAGTTTGGAGTTAATCGGATAAAGTATAAAGTGTCATCGAAATCCGAGCACTATTTCCAATTTTTTTCATGTTTGTATGGGGAAAAAGAAGTGCATTCCGCGTCGACGTTTCTTTATCCGAAGTTTGGAGCTAACCTCATTTAAATCATTTTTATATACAAAGGAACCAAACTGGCCATAAAGACACAACTCGAAAATCGGGTTTTTGGAGTTATGAATGCCCTAGAATCCTCAGATATTTAATTTTTGATGTACATATTTTAACCTTTCTTAAAAACATTCCAAGTGCTGAAATCCATATAAAATACGGAAATTTTAAATTTCAAATCATGATTTCCCAACAATATGATTTTTTTAATTGTGTTTCTTGCAGGGAATGAGCGATATATCGAATTACTAACATTTTCAGGTACTTCTTCTTGGCTTTGCTTCACCTAACCATGTTAATAATAATAAAAGGGGATTTACACTGCAACCTTTGGTCTTTTGTGACCTAACCATGTTAATAAATTGGAAAATCTTCATGAATATCTGGACGATAAAATATCAATGTCTGGAGTAGGGATTGGAATCCCGGAATTATTTCAGTCCCGACTGTTTCATGTACAATTTGCTTATTTTAAGTATGTGGAAAGATGCAGCAGAGATTCTTTTGTAATATGATTTTCGACCACTTGCGAGATATTGGCGATTAGTGGACAATATTATGTTAGTTTGTTTTGAAGTTGAAAATCCACTTTTTATTAAAAAAAAAATAGAAGGAAACGACGAGTTTTTGTTTATTTTTATTCATTGATGCTTCCACAGAAGTTTTCAAAGTGCTGCTGTATTGCGACGGTACATATTTTCGTACAATAAAACACCCACTCGCGATTTTAATGACAATAATTATACCCCCACACTCACTGTGGCAGGGTATACTCACTTTGTCACAACGTTTGTAACGCCCATAAGGAGGCGTGTCCGGTATGGAAAAGTATATATATTCTTGATCAGTATCACATCCTGAGTCGATTTAGCGATGTCCGTCTGTCTGTCCGTCTGTCCGTCTGTCTGTCTGTCCGTCCGCACGATAGCGGTCGCAGTTTTGGAGATATCGACTTGAAACTTTGGGTACATGTTTTTCTCGTGAATACTGAGATCAAGTTCGAGAATCAGCCAAATCGGATAAAAACTGGGCGTGGCTCCCATACACCGAAAAAAAAGGTAAACATTTTTTATTGTTGTATTCGATTGGAAATGTTTAGAAACGTATTTTTGACATGGTCCGAGGTTCCGAAGCCACATATATAAGGGTCTAAATGGGGTCTTGAGACCAATTTTTTTTTTTTTGTGGATTTAATTGGAAATTTTTAGAAATGGATTTTGGACATGGTCCGGGCTCCAAAATCACCTATAACTGGCTCAAAATAGGGTCTTGAGACCACATTTTTATATGTTCGAGGACAAAAACTGGGCGTGGCTCCCATAGACCGAAAAAAAAGGTAAAAACTTTTTATTGTTGTATTCGATTGGAAATGTTTAGAAACGTATTTTTGACATGGTCCGAGGTTCCGAAGCCACATATATAAGGGTCTAAATGGGGTCTTGAGACCAATTTTTTTTTTTTTTGTGGATCTAGTTGGAAATTTTTAGAAATGGATTTTGGACATGGTCCGGGCTCCAAAATCACCTATAATTGGCTCAAAATAGGGTCTTGAGACCACATTTTTATATGTTCGAGGTACTTCTTCCTACTGTGTGGGGGTATTTCAACTTCGGTATAGCCGAAGATAGTCCACTCTCTAGTTTTAATAACAGACTGATTGCATTATCCACGGACTCATTTCACTGGGAAGTTACGACTGATTTTCCAAAAGGTTATCAATTAAATAGCTGGGGTCAAAACTAGAATCAAAAATACACTTTAAAAAAAATATTACAGCTAAGTGCTTCCTTGGAAATTTTTTCGATGAATCATGCTGGGTGGGATTACAGCTGACACCAAGTGTGTCCTTGGATTTTTTTTGGTTGAATAATGCCGGGTGGGATTACAGCTGTCACCAAGTGCGTTCTTAGATATTTTTTAAGTGAATCATACCGGGTGAGATTACAGCTACCACCAAAGTGCTTCCTTGGTCATTTTCTGGATGAATCATGGCGGGTGGGATTTCAGCCGCCACCAAGTGCATCCTCAGACACAATTTGGGTCACGGGGGAATTGACCATCAACTGCAGCGTCTATTCAAAATCGAAATCAACAACAACATCGTTTATATTTTATTCAAAATAAATCTTCCGACTTTTCATTAAAAAAAGTAAATAAAAAAATTATAAAAAAAAGAATTTTGCAAAAGAAAACCCGAAGGAAAGTTTATGAAAAAAAGATTCATTCTTAAATCGACGTATTGTGTTCATACATTTTTGACATTTCTTTGGCGTCATATTTTTGGTACACGAAAGTTTTCAATTAAAAAATACATACTGAAGTTTCTCTTCAGCTCTGTTAAATTTCACAATTTGCTTGTATTTTTATAGAGATTTAGGGGGGTTCGACACGGAAGTTTTTAATAAAATAAAATATCAAGGAGATACTTGAATTCTGTTAAATTTCATAACAATTCCATACATTTTTTTATTACTTTATAGATTTCGGGAGGGGGGTTCGAACACCCCAAACCTTCCCCCTGGTTACGTCCCCGCCTGCAGCAATCTATTGGCAACAAACCCTCAACATGCAGTTCTGAAATTGTTATTAGCCTTGCCTAAATTTGTACAATCTTATATATGTTTCTTGGATATGACATACATTAAATAAAACCCTCTGAGCATTCATGCCAATAAAAAGTAGAGACCGACCGAAATCGCTTTTTTTGATTTCGGCCGAAACCGAAATGGCCGAAATTTTTTACTTTTTTTTTCGGCCGAAACCGAAATGGACGAATTTTTATTTTTTTAATTTCGGCCGAAACCGAAATAATAAAAGAAAAAATTGTGAAGATCATGAATTAGATGAATTTAGAAGCAAACTATCAAATGCTTGGAAATCAATTGAAGGGGCAGGGTTCTCTTTTTTTGCTACGGCGAGAGTTGTAGATATTCGATTTTAGGGGAGTAGATTTCAAGAAAGGGAGTAGATTTAATTTTTTTACGTAGAGTAGTAGAAATTCTACGAGAGTAGTAGAAATTACTGTCAAGGTAGCAGATTTCAAGAGAGGGGAGTAGATAAGGGTTTCTGCGTAGAGTAGGAGAGATTCTACAATAGTAGTAGAAATTTCTGTCATGGTAGTAGATTTGTAGAAAGAGTAGTAGTTTTGCATTGTATGAAACTCACAAAATATTTTGAGGAGAAGATTTCTTACAATAGTAGTAGAGGAGTAGAAATTTAAAAATCATCGCGAGAGTAGTAGATCTGCTCCGATAGGAGAAGAGTGAGAACGCTGTGAAGCAGTGAATGGATAAAGGCTGTATGTAACATACAAATTCGTTCAAGAAAATAAGTTTCAAAGTTTTTACTTTCAATACAAATTGGGGACTTGTCTTTGTCGCTTCTGATTCTTCGAAACTATGATCAATACTTAAATTTGTGTTACATACCGCTTTTATCCACTTGGTTGTTCTTTATGTATTTTGCCACTCTTAATCCAATAATAATGAAAATTGAACAAAAAAGGAATTTTTGGTGCGTACTGTAAAAATTTCTTTATTATTTTCGAATTTAACGTGCCAAAATGGATAAGAATTTGTCTATCAAGTAGAGCCCGACCGATAAGCATTTTCAGGCCGAAGCCGAAGCCGATGCCGAAGGTCAATAGGCAGCCTATTACTTCGGCCGACGCCGAAGGCCTATACCGAAGCCGATACTTAAATAAAAACCCTTTAAAAACTTGTTTTTTCGTGTATTTTCATTCGAATTCGAGTATATAAATACACATTTAGTTTTTTAAGGAACTAAAAATGTATTTAAACAAATAATAAAAGTAACCAAAAGAATTCACATACAAATCCTAGGTCAAAACTAACAATAGCCTCAAATTATCCCATATATCCCGTGTAAGAAAAATTGGATTTTTTTAAAATCACTTTTAAAAATTTGGAGTAAAGCTTAAAATAATGGGAATTTAGAAGAAATGGTAGAGAATTCTTCACAGAATAAATCCATCTAAGTAGCTGCTTTTTTAAGGACTCCCCAAATCCGTCAGGTGATGGTCAAAGGATGTTCTAGTTGATGGTAAAAACCACCTGTGAAGCTTTGAACTTTAAATGTAAAATTTTACCAAAAACGGTCCTGGATTTCAGCACCTTTTCATATATGTTGGCGCAGCAATTTGGGCTACATTTCTAAAAGGTAGAATCCTTCCGTGAGCCTCCTACCCCTATATTTGAAATTTCATACAGTTTACCAGGACTCCTTTTAACATAGACATCAGGGCAAGTAGTAGCTTCTAAATCTATATTTAAAATTCAGTAAATGTCCAAGGATGTACTTTGTGGCAAGATTCACTCAATATTCGATGATTACTAATTTAAATTTTAATCATATTTTTTGTTTTATGGGCCTCTTATGTCCCATTGGAAATTCCATCGATTACACAATTTTACATTCAAGTCTCAAGAAAATCAGTAAGAATTTAGATGTGATGTGGGCTAGAAAATCGTATCGTAAAAAATTAGTTTTGGTTTTCGGTGTCGCAAAAATAAGGAAAAAAATTGAAAAGCTTCGGCCAAAACTTCGGCCATTTTTCGGAAAAACCGAAGCCGATGCCGAATGTGAATTTTCGGCCGATAACGGCCGAAGCCGATTAATCGGTCGGGCACTACTATCAAGTAACTTTAACACACAAAATGTTCAGTTTTGTCGATCAGTGTAATCTTTGTTATTTTTTTGTTACATTTTCAGAAATTTTCGGCGGAAATATCGAAATTTCGACCGAAAACGATATTTTATTGTTCGGCCGAATCCGAAAAACGGCCGAAACCGCTTTTTTTGGCCGAAAAGCCGAAATACCAAAACCGAATTTCGGTCGGTCTCTAATAAAAACACAGAATATTTTTAAATTTGAAAATTCTCTTGGTTCATAAAATCCTCCAAAATTAGATACTTTTTGGACTCCAAATTCTGAGCGCTTACAGAATCCTCCAAAATAAGATACTTTTTGGACTCCAAGTTCTGATCGCTCTTAATATTGTTTACTGGGTAGTAGGTAAATATGAGCAGATATGAGCATGAATGTGTTTGTATCTTTTGAGTATTTAATATTTTGTTTTGTAAATATATAAAAAATAACCATCTGTTGACTAGAACAGCTGCTTATGTTTACATTTTCAAATGCAAACATATGTACGTGTATGAGAGTAGGTGTATATGTAAAACCGGCCTGAATTTACTGATAGCACTGTATATGTGCTATCACAATTTCACACAATTATACAGACTGTTATACTTTCGAACACTTTCAAACTGTATTCACGACCAGTGCTGCCATATATATGGAAAAGTTCGTATTTATACGTAATTGTGACTTTATTCGGTCGGTCGCCAAAATTTCCCTGAAATCATCATTTTTTCGTCGAATTTATTCATCAAAAACTATTTTTTTTTTAACAAAACAATAATTTTTTAAAAAATTTTGTAATAATTTTTCTGTATACTGAGAGAAAAATGTTTTAAAAAATAAACGGAAATGTTTTAAAATTGAGCGATTTTGTTTTTGAAATAGAGCTTTGTACAGATTTGTTCAATTTTAAAATACGTGCGCTAAAAATAAATTTGAAAACAAAAATGTTAAATTTTAAAACATTAACAAAAATTTTTTTTGTTTTTTTTTTACTTTGTTTATTATGAAATTTATTTATATTTAGTTAATTTTTTATTTTCTCAAACTTGAGACTGGGATTGGAACCCACGCCTACGGAGTTTGGATGGCGCGCTAAACGCTCAAAATGTTGGTCGACTGTTAACATTATTTGACAGAGTCTAAATGTATTATAATACATATGTTGTACTGAAAGCATACTTTGAATTTAAAAAAAAACGCCCTAAAACTATGCTTTTTAAAAATTAAGAATTCATTCTATTTTCGAGTTGATATTGACATTTAATTTAAAAATTATTTCACAAAACAATTAAATAGACAGGCCGATATTTTTCTCATTTACATCGTATTTTCCATTTCTCAAAATGGCAAAACTCTGAGAACGCCATTGTGTTTAGAATGGCATGTGATATTTGTTCTTAACCAAACTTAATTCGTTTCATTAATATTATTAAATATTCTAATAAAATTTGTATGAATATAAATAAATTGTTTCATACACGAAATTTCGCTTTTGATAACAATTTGTATAATTTATTTTATAGCAAATTTGCATAAAGAAGGCTGAAACTGATTGGAAAGGCATCCAATTGGATACAGTTAAAATGCTTTTTCATGTGTTTCTTGTAAATAAAATTGTTTTTTTGGTTTTCTATAGTGAATATAACTGTTTAATTTAACTTTTAACGAAGTTAACTTTTTAACGAAATTAACTTTCTAATTTTACGAAGTTAAATTTTTGATTAACTATTACCGGGTACAAACGAAGTTAAATTCTCGATTAACTATGCCCAGCTTTGCTCCTCGCAGATATAATGCAAAAGATATGCTTGTGGCGTAATAGTTTATGTTTAATGTACTGATCAATTTTGGAGCAATATTAAGATCAGTTGTTATTACACTGAAAAAAATACGTTTTAAAACTTTTGTACCGGAAGTGTGGTGAATGTATTATATATACATATTTTATTATAAAAGTATACTTTAAATTTTTTTAAAAACGCCCAAAAACTATACTACGATTTTTTTGTAATATACTTCGATTTTTTAAAGGAGAAAAGAACTACAGTATTGTCAATTTAAAAACTACTAACGAAAGAAACAATTGAAATTAAAAATATTTGTTTTAAATACAAAAACAAAAATGTACTGCAGAAAAAACAATGTTTTAAAATACAAATTTAAATTTAAATTTTAAAACAAGTTTTTTCTTTTAGTGTACGGATTTTATTAAAAACTAGAAAATACGGATTTTCGGAAAAAAAAAATGGCAGCACTGTTCAATCAGAAACAATCACACAACGAAGCAGACACACATCGAAAGGACTCGCCAAAAAGGAAACTGAATTTAAAAAATTAAGCAAAATTTACTAATTTTGGATAAAGTAATTGGGTACTTGTCGGATTTAATGTGTTTGAGTGTTTACAATAGTTTCGTGCTTTTATCATACGTTAGTTATATAATCTACTCCCGTAGAAGGTCTACTTGCGAATGTCCAATTTTAGAAGCACAATGTATAAATTGTAACTCAATTTTGTGAGAAACTTTTAAATGTTTGATTTAATAACAAGTGATTATGAATAGGTTAAATTTTTGTTAAAATGTTCATCTATTAAAATATTGGTCAAAGAAAGAATTTTCGCAATTCGAAAATTGTGTGTGTATACGCTGAGAAAAACTGTATGTAACATTTACTCTGAAACGCAGGCGTTTTGATACGAATATTTGTTGGTGTTTGTATTGCAAGGACATCAGCTGTTCAAATTAGCAAACGAAAATAAACATTTCAGTTTTCATTAACATTGTTTCTTAATAATCCCCACTTTTCCCCCACACACACTGTGGCAGGGTTTACTAACTTTGACACAACGTTTGTAACGCCCATAAGGAGGCGTGTCCGGTATGGAAAAGTATATATATTCTTGATCAGCATCACCTCTTGAGTCGATTTAGCGATGTCCGTCTGTCCGTCCGCACGATAGCGGTCGCAGTTTTAGAGATATCGACTTGAAACTTTGGGTACATGTTTTTCTCTTGAATACTGAGATCAAGTTCGAGAATGAGCCAAATCGGACAAAAACTGGGCGTGGCTCCCATATAACGAAAAAAAAGGTCAATATTTTTCAAGTCATTTTTATTGCTGTATTCGATTGGAATTGTTTAGAAACGTATTTTTGACATGGTCCGAGGTTCCGAAACCACATATATAAGGGTCAAAATGGGGTCTTGAGACCAATTTTTTTTTTTTTTGTGGATTTAATTGGAAATTTTTTAGAAATGGATTTTTGACATGGTCCGGGCTCCAAAACCACCTATAATTGGCTCAAAATAGGGTCTTGAGACCACAATTTTTTATGTTCGAGGTACTTCTTCCTACTGTGTGGGGGTATTTCAGCTTCGGCATAGCCGAAGATAGTCCACTCTCTAGTTTCGACAAATTTTTATAACAATTTAAAGACATCATTGCAATTGTCAGTGTGGACCACTAAAAGAATAAAAACACATACAAATTAATAAACGTGTGTTTATGCTTCGTTTTCGATTTTTTTACAGCGAATTGTAAATGGGTGCCAGTACAACACCTTTTTTGGAAAATCTATTTTCGAGACTTTTGCTGATCGACTGTTTAAATCGTTTTTCGAAATTTTTAAGTTTCGTTTGAAATTTTTGTTAGCTCTTGAACTCAGCTTTCAAATGAAACCGTGGGCACTCTCACTTACTTTTTAAAATTAGTTAATGAATTAACATGTAAAAAAATACATCAAAAACAAACAAAAATAATGAAATCCATCGTCAATATTTCCTATTTGTTCGTCCATATTTCTCCTGTTTTGTCGCTCATATTCCATACATATTTTCAAGTTTTTTGTCCATATAAAAATCAGCCCTGGTAATAATAAAACGGAAAAATAATTTTCAGTTAATTTACAAATAATAAAAAAGAGTAAAAAACTAGTTTTTTAAAATATAACCCTTAAACCGACTAAAAAGCAGAAAATAAATTTCCTTTAAATTAATTTCCTCAACTTTGATTTAAAATTAAGGGTTTTTGGCTAAAACCCTTAATTTTAAATCAAAATTGCGGAAATTAATTTAAAGGAAATTAATTTTATGCTTTTATTCTGTTTAAGGGCTATGTTTTAAAAAACTTGTTTTTTACTCTTTTTTATTATTTGTAAATTATAGGGATTGCAATACCGGAGCACATTTTCAAAGCCGGTATTTCGGTATTGACTGTCATCAAAACCGGGATCCCGGTTTCAAAACCGGTATTCTATGTGATAAAATAAATTCCAGTTTATAAAATTCACTTAACTTTTATTTAAATAAAAATACAGTCGAACTTCTGTATAGTGAACTTCTATATAATGAAGTTTCTATACAATGAAGTGATTTTCTAGCCCCGTGTGAATTCAATATATGGAAGTGAACTTCCGTATAATGAAGTTTCTATATAATGAAGTAATTTTCTGGTTCCGTGCGAATTCATTATAGGGAAGTTCGAATGTACATGTGAGTAAGTTTCAGTCGGGCAAGCCGACTTATGTATACCCTACACCTACTGGGCCATATTGTATCCGCCATCTTGAATTTTGAAAATGCGACATCAAATTCGAAATCAGCGACCCCAAAAGCCCCCCTATATAAAATTTCATACTGGTTTGATGAAATCTTAAAATTTCGGCCGCCATATTGGTTCCGCCTTCTTGAATTTTTAAATTCCGACATCAAATTCGGAAACAGCTACCCCGAAAACCCCACTATACAAAATTTCATACTGTTTTGATGAAATCTTAAAATTTCGGTAAAAACACGATTTTCACTTATATGGGAGGTAGGCGTGGCAGTGGACCGATTCCGCCCATTTTCAATACCAACTCCTTCTAGAACTAAAAAGGATAAATCCAAAATTTGGGATCCCTAGCTTTCTTCTAGCTCCTGCAATCGTGTTTACAAGAAAAGAGGACGGACAGACAGGGAGGTAGGCGTGGCAGTCGACCGATTCCGCCCATTTTCAATACCAACTCCTTCTAGGGCCTAAGAAGGATAAATACAAACATCCGTCTGTCCGGACTAGGGCTAAATCAACTCAGGAGGTGACGCTGATCAAGAATATATATACTTTTCCATACCGGACACTTCTCCTTCTTGGTGTTACAAACATCAGACCAAAGTGAATATACCCATACCTCATGAGGTGTAGGGTATAAAAATATAGCATAAACAAAGAAAATTAACACAAAGATATTTAAGTTTACATTTGTATAGTAAGTTATTATTAATAAATATAGAAATTTATTAAATTTTACTTTTAATTGTTACTTTTAAAATGTGTCGTTAGTGATACACAATATTAATTAGTTTTCGATAAATATATTTTTTTGATAAAAGTATAATAAATTTTGAAGATTTTTCGAATATTTCATATTATTTTTCACTTATCTTAGTAATTTTTATACTGGGCGGCCAATAACTGTAGGTAAATGAAATATCAATAAAAACCAAAGTAATCAATGTATTTTATTTTTGATTCATAACATTATAACAATAATAAACTAATGAATTAGTTCAAGTCGTTCCGCGTTTTCCTTGATTGCTAGACACATAAATTATAAACTACGACAGTTATTATTGGCCACCCTGTATAGATTTTTGTAATACCGAAATACTGGTATTTCCAAAGGGTATAAAGTTTCATTTTGTCAATATCAACCCATACTAAATTTCATCATTGTAGCTTGAAGGAATTGGAAGTTATGCCATGTTTAAGAAAAATTTAATAGAATGCATTGTCAACCGAGTTCTATCTGTGTACCAAATTTCAGCTATCTAGCTCATGTGGATGTGTATGAAAAAGCTCGCCGCAGACTTGAGGATATTTATATGTATATATATATGTATACATATATATATTAGGGTGGGTAAAATTGTTCGGGTGAGAAAATAAGCGCAATAAGCGTCAAAACGAAATCTAAGCGAAATTCCAAAACCTAGCTCTCGCAGAGAGACATGAAAAAAATATTCTCTGAAATTTCACTGAGCGACAAGGCAAACAATTTGGGGTTTTCACAATTGGAGATGATAGTGGGACGTAAAACAAATATACGTGTAACGGTGTTTTGCCACATCGCGTCTGAAACTTTTTTAAAAGAGGTCAAAGGTTGCATTTTTTGTCGAAAAGTGCCATAGTTAATATTGCGATAAAACGCGTTTTCTTTCAAAATTATGGTTTTTTGAAAATTGGAGCTGATAGAGAGACGAAAAAAAAATATACATGTAAAGGGGTTTCCCCACATTAAGTCTCTTACTTCTTAAAGGAGGTCAAAGTGTGCATTCTTTGTCAAAAGTGCCAACTTAATATTGCGACAAATCGAGATTTTTTCCACAATAATGAAAATCTGACAATTGGAGCTGATAGAGAAACGAAAAAAAAATAATCGTATAACGAAATTTTGCCACATGACGTCTCAAATTTTTTTTAAAAGAGAGTATGGAAAAACTGTTGATCGGAGAGAAAAAATAACTAATAGGTATTTTGTAGAGAATTTTCCAAGGAACAAAACTATAGATATGTATATATAAATTTTGTCTTTAATCATGATTGATGCAGTTAGGTTTCTTGGAAAATTCTCTACAAAATACCGCTTAGTAATTTTTTCTCTCCGATCAACAGTTTTTCCTACAAATCAGATTTTGTGAATTTACCTCGGAGTTGTTTCATATTAATTTGTTTTTAGTGCGATTGGCACTAAAAACAAATTAATATGATTAATATTTTATAACTCAAAATTAAAAAAAACTAGAGAGTGGACTATCTTCGGCTATACCGAAGCTGAAATACCCCCACACAGTAGGAAGAAGTACCTCGAACATAAAAAATTGTGGTCTCAAGACCCTATTTTGAGCCAATTATAGGTGGTTTTGGAGCCCGGACCATGTCCAAAATTCATTTCTAAAAATTTCCAATTAAATTCACAAAAAAAAAAAAAAATTGGTCTCAAGACCCCATTTAGACCCTTATATATGTGGCTGCGGAACCTCGGACCATGTCAAAAATACGTTTCTAAACATTTCCAATCGAATACAACAATAAAAAATTTGTACCTTTTTTTTCGGTGTATGGGAGCCACGCCCAGTTTTTGTCCGATTTGGCTGATTCTCGAACTTGATCTCAGTATTCACGAGAAAAACATGTAAAAAAAGTTTCAAGTCGATATCTCCAAAACTGCGACCGCTATCGTGCGGACGGACAGACGGACAGACGGACAGACGGACGGACAGACAGACGGACATCGCTAAATCGACTCAGGAGGTGATGCTGATCAAGAATATATATACTTTTCCATACCGGACACGCCTCCTTATGGGCGTTACAAACGTTGTGACAAAGTTAGTATACCCTGCCACAGTGAGTGTGGGGGTATAAAAATGTCCAGGTGTTTTTACGACTATTTTGTATGGGGGCCCTAAGGGGTAGAGATAGGGATTCAGTTTTTTTCAAAAAAGTTGGTGGAGGAAAAAAAATGAGGGTCGGTCATACATTTCGCCCCTCTAGGTGCGTCCCCTAAGCATCTGTGGGGATTTTAGTCGATTTCCTACAGATTTCGGCGGGTTATTTTGTATGGGAGCCCCCCTAAGGGGTGGAGGTAGGGGTTAAGTATGTTTCAAAAATATGTTGAAAGAGGAAAAATAATGGGGGTCGGTCCTACATTTTACTACTCTAGGGTTACCCTGGGTGGAATTAGAGCCAATCTCAGATAAACGTACATTTTGTATGCGGCCACCATACGGGATGGAGATACGGGCTAGCTGTGTTCCGCAAAACTATTCAGGGAGGAAAATAACCCTCTAGGAGCAACACCTCGGCAGTTATCGGGCTAAAAATCGATCCATCACCCATGTTTTTTAACTTTGACCTCCATACGACACCATTTACCCTCATCCCACCGCCTAAATTGTTTGGCTCATGCATTTCATGTCTAATACATAAGCAATTGACTTTAAAAGCCATCTCTAATTAAATCTTTACTAATATAAAATTCTTTGTGAGTTTGTTTGTAGGTGTGCTTGTTTGTTTATTCCCTTATAACTCAAGAATCCTTTTAAAACCCGTTTAAAACCTTTTTCAATTGGTTTTGGTTTAACCCATTCAATCGGTTACGACGAATCGGTTTCGGTTTCGTTCCCTAAAATGGATCGGTTTCATTCGGTTTCGGTTACGGTTTCGGTTGCCAACCCTGGTTGTGAATATGCAGAGGGGTGATTGTGAAAATGTTGGGTACCACTGAAAACACCATTCGAATGAGTACCAGGGCAGCTTCAGCGAGAAAATCATAAAAATTTAACTATTTTTCGATCTTTTTTCCTAGAGGATAACCATTCCTGATGCAAAAATTTGCTCTATTCAATAACAAACCATTTTGCAATAGTTATTTTTGTTATAAAAATGCTCATACATTTTTAGGATTAAAAAAGCTATCGCATACAAATTTGAGATGCAACAATAAAATAAAACCGCATTTTTAGTTTTCAAACCGCCAATTTTGTACATTTCAAAACGGCGCTAGCCGAATTTTTTTCTTATTAAATTTCACAATTACAGAACAAAATTTATTTTTTATTTTGTAAAAATCTGTAAAGTCTGTTACATTTATAAAAAATTCTGTAGTTTTTGGGAGAAATTCTGATAAAACTCAAAAAATCTGTAAAAAAAAAGATAAATCTGTAAATATGGTAACACTGGATCAGCCCCAAATTTGTATAAAACTTTAACTCGGGCCCCATTCCAGGGATATCGGCAATATTTTGGATTTGGTGTTGAGTAGTGAATGGTTAGAAGGATTACTGGCAAAATCTTGTTTTATTTCAGTTGCTTAAATAATACATGGTAAAACATTTATACATTTACGTGAAATTATTGCGAGCGAAACTGTGGGTATAAGCTAGTAAAGTATAGAAATAATTAAATTTCCCCACACAGAGCTTTTTGTTAAGAGTCTTAACAAACCAATTCAAGTAAATCATTTATTGGCCTGTTAAAATATGTGTAACATAGACCTAATACATGGATGGGCTCATGGGTTCAGACTGTAAAGTACACTAAAAGATGGTAGTTTGAACAGATCCGTTTAGTGTTTACTAAATTTTTTTTTAAATGAACAGATTAGAACATTATTGGCAAGCAATTTTTTTATTTTCGCAGTCACAGTTGTGAGTAGCAAAAAATCTGTATTTATCCTAACGGGCTGATCACGAAGTCGTGATTAGCGATCCCAAATTAGTACAGATATACTAGTGGCGTTACTTTTGCAGACTTGTGGTCCTTTTGAATTGAAAAACTTATATTACTCTGCAGAATAACGTGTTTTGAGTGAAAAATGCAAATATGTAAAAATGTGTACAAATATATAATTTCTTGATTCTAAAACATTTTTTTTTTAAATTATATCGATACCTAACGCACAATAATGCTATGTATGTTAATTTTTTAGTTTGCCTGTGTTATAATTAGAGACCGACCGAAATTCGGTTACGGTTTTCCGGCCAAAAAAAGCTGTTTCGGCCAAATTTCGTTTTCGACCGAAATTTCTATATTTCCGCCAAAAATTTCGGGTTGATAGAAAAATGAAACAAATAAATAACAAAGATTACACTGATCGACAAAACTGAACTTTTTGTGTGTTAAATATACTTTATAGACAAATTTTTATGTATTTTGCCACGCTGGATACGAAAATAATAATAATGAAATTTTTACAGCACCAAAAATGCAATCCAAAAAAAACCAAGTGGATAAAAGCGGTATGTAACACAAATTTAAGCATTGATCATAGTTTCGAAGAATCAGAAGCGACAAAGAAGCAGTGATGCCAAATTGAGGGCTTTTTGAGGGGTTTTTTGGTCGGATTTTACCTAAAAGGGAAAAAGGTACTTTTTGTATCCATTTTTTTGGTGGAAAATTTCGAGCAAAGTCCCTGGCATCACTACAAAGAAGACATGTCCTATCGGAGTAGATCTAATACTCTCGCAATGATTAATAAACTTCTACTCCTCTACTACGGTAGCATATTTTTCTACTTCCCTCAAGATATTTTCTACTACTATGGTAAAAAATCTTCTCCTCAAAATATTATGTGAGTTTCATACAATGCAAAAGTACTATTCTTTCTACAAATCTGCTTCCCCGCTAGAAATTTCTACTACTCTCGTAGAATTTCTAGTACTCTACGCATAAACCCATATCTACTCCCCTCTCTTGAATTCTACTACCCTGACAGTAATTTCTACTATTCTTGATTTCCACGCATTTGATAGTTTGCTTCTAAATTCATCTAATTCATGATCTGAACTTAAAATGATCGGCCCATATTCATAGTCAAATTAAGCTCCAACTTAACTTTAGTAATCTACTAGGTTGACTGATAATACACTGAACTGGCATCTACTAAGCTGGTTCTAAAGTTTAGCTACTAAATTTGACTATGAATATGCGCCATCGATTTCAGCCTACTGATAAGCTTAATTATGTACCACTTTATTACATTAAAACAGTTTCAGTTTCGGCCAAAACTAAAAAAAAATAAAAATTCGGCTTCGGCCAAAAAATAAAAAAAAAATTTCTTTTATTTCGGTTTTGGCCGAAATTAAAAAAAGCTATTTCGGTCGGTCTCTAGTTATAAATACTTTCATTATAATTTCCACAAAGTACAATAGTCCATTCGAAGCAGTTTCTTCTCAGGAATCCAAATACACCAAAAACACGATTATTCTGAAAATGGACATAACATGATTGTGCTTTAAGGTATTAATATATTCTAAAAGTACTCTCTGTTTTAAACCGTTGGAAATTTAATTGTAACGACCATTTCAGGTACCTTTTGCACATAGCTTCTCGAATCCAATATCACAAGATCGCAACTACTGCTGTACTCATATCAATGGCGTTCCACTGAAAAGCCGAAACAGCACGGCTTGCGGTAGTACTTATGACCGCCATCCTTGAATGATTGACCGGCTGCGTATACGTCGCTTAGGGGCTGCTAGAAATAAACGTACCACCAACACTGTACCAGTAGACACCGCTGGCGTCAGCGGTAGCAGTGGTTGTGGCATCGCAACACCAGCCAGTACAAGCTCCTCGAGCGGAACAAGTAACTCACATCACCAGCATCTGCGCGTGTCGCTGCATCATCACCAACCGAGTCATTTCACTTTCAATTTAACGCCTGGTAGCAGTCCAGGTGACGGGAACGGAAGCGGGACTGATATCGGTATCGGAATAGGGAGTGCAACGCGCAGTTCCCGTGTGTGTGGAACACTGCAGCCCCTCAATGGGTATGATGGTGTTAGTGCAATCAATAGTCCAACAGTTGTGAACTCGAGCAGCGCCAGTGGCAGTGGTGGTAGTGGCCATACATTGCCCACAATGGGACCCATGCTAGGAACAACTTCAAGCAGCGGTGGTGGTGGCACTACTGGTGCCACAGGTGTTGTCCAACAATCAGGTGGCGCATTCAACATTAGCAGCAATGTAAATAGTCATATAACCACCGCTGCCAATACACACAATGGCGCCGGTTTGAGCATTTTGGGTGGCGGCATCGGCGGTGGTGGCGGCGGCATTGTTGGCGGTGGAGTCGGTATGGGCATTTGTGGTGGCATAAGCAGTACAATGGGTCCTAGCAGTGCCGCAATTACCGGTGTACCGCCGATCGGGCTTGGTATTGCAACAGGCATTGGGAATAAAATGCTCGGTCGCAAGCAAAGTCTTAAAGGCGGGGAACCGTTTCTCGCCGATTACGGGCCCGAGGAGTCGCTTAACGAGGGTGCCGATATTGAATGGGTAAACAAGCTGTGGGTAAGGCGACTGATGCGCTTATGCGCTTTAGTATCCTTGGCCTCAGTCTCATTGAATACACCTAAAACTTTCGAGCGGCATCCGCCATTGCAGTATATAACATTCGTATCGGATACCGCGGTAACGCTGCTCTTCACAGCCGAGATGATTGCTAAAATGCACATACGCGGCGTTCTCCACGTGAGTATATTCCCGTATTCTCGTACGGGGTGTGTGAATGGTTGTCCGTTGATTGCATTGCCACCGCGTCGCTTTTTAACCATATACTGCAATTCTGACGACGGGAGGTCGCGTGACAATGCAATCCGAGAGGCAATAAGGATTTGATAACTCTCTCATAATTATCTCAAATTGCAACTAAATTTGTCAAACTAATAATATAGGGCGAAGTGCCATACCTTAAAGATCATTGGTGTCAATTCGATGCATCTATGGTATTTTTCCTTTGGGTATCGATAATACTACAAATTTTCGAAGTTCTATTGATAGTGCCAAAGTAAGTGCGATATAATCAACACACCTCAATGCAATTCAACAATAAACTGTTTACCAACAATTCAGATTCTCCTACCTATCCATATTGCGGGCGCCACGTCCGCTGATAATGATACGCTTCTTACGGGTCTTCCTGAAATTTTCCATGCCAAAGAGTCGAATTAATCAAATATTCAAGTAAGTGATCGCGCCTCAACTCATGTGATCTAGTGATTAAGATTGAATCGTTATCCCACAGACGTTCGAGCCAACAGATATATAATGTAACGCTGTTCTTCCTGTTCTTCATGTCACTATACGGCTTGCTGGGTGTGCAGTTCTTTGGAGAATTGAAGAATCATTGTGTTATGAATAACACGGAATACGATATATTTGGCAGACCGTATATATTTCAGACACATTTGCCATTTAAAATCTATTTATTTAATGATCTTCATTCACAGTATCCTAACGATCAATTCGCTTGCTATTCCTGATACCTTCTGCTCCATGGATCCCGATTCGGGTTATCAATGTTCGCCCGGCATGAAATGCATGAAAATGGATTTTTTGAGCAGTTATGTTATCGGTTTTAATGGATTTGAAGATATCGCGACTAGTATTTTCACCGTATATCAAGCTGCATCGCAGGAGGGTTGGGTCTTTATAATGTATCGCGCCATTGATTCGCTACCCGCATGGCGTGCGGCCTTTTATTTTAGGTGCGTATAAACCAGTTGTCTGACTTTTAATGGCAATCCCTTTATTTCCCCTGCAGCACAATGATCTTCTTCCTTGCTTGGTTGGTGAAGAACGTCTTCATTGCTGTGATAACGGAAACCTTCAACGAGATACGCGTTCAGTTCCAACAGATGTGGGGTGCACGCGGACACATACAGAAGACTGCCGCCTCGCAGATACTCAGCGGCAACGATTCGGGCTGGCGACTGGTCACCATTGATGACAACAAACACGGCGGTTTGGCGCCGGAAACATGTCATGCAATATTGCGTTCACCGTACTTTCGTATGTTGGTGATGTCAGTGATATTGGCCAATGGCATTGTGACCGCAACAATGACTTTCAAACACGATGGTAGACCGAGGAATGTTTTTTACGAAAAATATTATTACATCGAAGTTGTGTTTACATTCTTCTTGGACTTGGAGACTCTGTTCAAAATCTATTGCCTGGGTTGGCGAGGCTATTATAAGCATTCCATACACAAATTTGAACTGCTCTTGGCCATTGGTACGACGATCCATATTGTACCCATGTTTTACTTGTCGGGTTTCACATACTTTCAGGTGAGTAGTCATTGAAAATTAATTTGAATTTCATTTTGATGAACGTTTGAACAGGTGTTGCGTGTGGTGCGTTTGATTAAGGCATCGCCCATGCTCGAAGGTTTCGTATACAAGATTTTCGGTCCTGGAAAGAAACTCGGTTCACTTATTATATTCACCATGTGCTTGCTTATTATTAGCTCAAGCATTTCGATGCAGCTGTTTTGTTTCCTGTGCGACTTCACCAAGTTCGAGTCTTTCCCCGAGGCATTCATGTCTATGTTCCAGATTCTGACGCAAGAGGCGTGGGTCGAAGTCATGGATGAGACAATGATACGGACTAGCAAGACGCTGACACCGCTGGTGGCTGTATACTTTATATTGTACCATTTGTTCGTCACACTCATAGTGCTGAGTTTGTTCGTCGCAGTTATTTTGGACAACTTGGAATTGGATGAGGATATAAAAAAGTTGAAACAGCTGAAATTTCGTGAACAGAGTGCCGAGATCAAAGAAACACTACCGTTTCGTTTGCGAATTTTTGAAAAGTTTCCCGATTCACCGCAGATGACCATATTGCATAGGATACCAAATGACTTTACGCTGCCCAAAGTTCGAGAGTCGTTTATGAAACAATTCGTCATTGAGTTGGAGACCGAAGACCCCTCGATTGTGGAGAACTGCAAGCGTCCAATGTCCGAGTGTTGGGAGTCGAATGTGGTGTTTCGCAAACAGAAGCCCGTCCGAATAATGAATAAGACCGCCAAAGTGCGCTCAGCTGGGAGCAGTTTGAGGAAATTGGCCATTACGCATATCATCAAGTATGTGATATAGCGTTCTGAATTCATTAATTTTGATTTAATTTATCTATTCTTGTAGCGATTCTAACAATCAGCGCCTGATGCTGGGCGATTCAGCCATGCTGCCTGTTGTAGGCGGTAAAAGTGCTTTGAAGTCTCAAGGAACTATCACTCACTCAAAGCCTTGGCGTGTCGATCAAAAGAAGTAAGCACATTGCACCTTTAGCTACTTGCTATCCAAAACCTCTTCAAAACTATTTTTTTTAAGATTTGGCTCACGCTCCATACGTCGAAGTGTACGTTCTGGTTCAATTAAGCTCAAGCAAACGTACGAGCATTTGATGGAAAACGGAGATATTGCCGCAGCGCCACGTGCCAATTCCGGCCGAGCGCGGCCTCATGATTTGGATATTAAACTTCTACAGGCCAAACGTCAACAAGCGGAAATGCGCCGCAATCAGCGCGAAGAGGACCTGCGTGAAAACCATCCATTTTTCGACACGCCGCTATTTATAGTGCCTCGCGAGAGTCGGTTTCGCAAGGTTTGCCAAAAGATTGTTCACGGACGCTATGATGCGAGACTGAAAGATCCACTCACTGGAAAGGAACGCAAAGTTCAATACAAGAGCCTACAGTAAGTATCATTAGCATGTTATGGATTGTTCGTCCCCTTTAGGATCTTGCAGGCGTCATGTTAATTATTATTTTTGTATTTCTCTCATTTTGATTGAAAAGCAATTTCCTGGGCCTCGTAACTTATCTGGATTGGGTGATGATATTCGCCACAACTTTGTCGTGCATTTCAATGATGTTTGAAACGCCAAGTTATCGCGTTATGGATCACCCAACCCTACAAATAGCGGAATATGGTTTCGTAATATTTATGAGCCTTGAATTGGCTCTAAAAATCCTGGCCGATGGCTTATTCTTTACACCGAAGGCGTATATTAAGGATGTGGCGGCAGCACTGGACGTTTTCATCTATGTGGTTTCTACGTCCTTTCTTTGCTGGATGCCGACACATATACCCACGAATTCGGGCGCCCAACTGCTGATGATATTGCGCTGTGTGAGGCCACTGCGAATTTTTACACTCGTACCGCATATGCGCAAAGTAGTGTACGAACTATGTCGAGGCTTCAAGGAGATTCTCTTGGTATCGACCTTACTGATACTGCTGATGTTTATATTTGCCAGTTATGGTGTACAATTGTATGGCGGCCGGTTGGCTCGTTGTAATGATCCCACGATAATGAGACGGGAGGATTGCATTGGTGTGTTTATGCGGCGTGTCTATGTAACAAAAATGAAGCTGACACCAGGAGCTAATGAATCATATCCATCCATGCTGGTGCCACGCGTTTGGGCCAATCCAAGACGATTCAATTTCGATAATATTGGAGATGCAATGTTGACACTCTTTGAGGTATTATCGTTTAAAGGCTGGCTGGATGTGCGTGATGTTTTGATTAAAGCAGTGGGTCCGGTAAGAGTCAAACTTTAAAGTCTTAATAAAGTACCGCCCTATTAATCAAGTGCTCTCTTTTTATAGATCCATGCCATCTATATACATATTTATATATTTTTGGGATGCATGATTGGATTGACCCTGTTTGTAGGCGTTGTTATTGCCAATTATTCAGAGAACAAGGGCACTGCGCTGTTGACTGTCGATCAAAGACGTTGGTGTGATTTGAAGAAACGTTTGAAGATCGCCCAACCCCTTCACCTACCGCCACGTCCCGATGGCAAGAAAATACGGGCGTTCACCTATGACATAACACAGCATATTGTGTTCAAGCGTGTTATAGCTGTTGTAGTGCTGATCAATAGTATGCTGCTCTCAATAACGGTATAATCTAGAACTACTTAATTTTAAAATTCAATTGATTTACTTTTCTCTACTTGTCTACTAGTGGATCAAAGGCGAAGTACATACGGAACGTTTGGTGATTGTAAGCGCTGTTTTGACCATAGTCTTTGTGGTCGAAGTGGTCATGAAGAATATTGCATTCACGCCGCGCGGCTATTGGCAGTCTCGCCGAAATCGTTATGACTTACTTGTTACTGTAGCGGGTGTCGTTTGGATATTTTTACAGACCATCTTACGCGTAAGTTAATTGCTTTTGCAAAGCAAAGTGAATAATTTTACAAAACATTCAATTGCTTTCCAATTGCAGAACGACCTTTCCTACTTTTTCGGATTCATGGTTGTCATCCTGCGATTCTTCACCATCACCGGGAAGCATACGACACTGAAAATGCTAATGTTGACGGTGGGCGTGTCCGTTTGCAAATCATTCTTCATTATCTTCGGCATGTTTCTGCTAGTTTTCTTCTATGCTCTGGCAGGCACAATACTTTTTGGCACGGTCAAGTACGGCGAGGGTATTGGACGACGCGCGAATTTCGGTTCGCCAGTAACTGGTGTAGCCATGTTGTTTCGCATAGTCACCGGCGAGGATTGGAATAAGATTATGCATGATTGCATGGTGCAACCACCCTACTGTACTCCAGCCAACAACTACTGGGAAACTGATTGTGGTGAGATATCGCGAGTCTTGATAAAGAGTATCAGCGATCTAATATTTTAATTCTGTTAGGCAACTTTACGGCCAGTTTAATATATTTTTGCACATTTTATGTAATAATTACATATATTGTGTTGAATCTGCTAGTGGGTAGGTAAACCTTTCCACTTCGAAGAAATCAAATAATTTTAATCGACTTGATTTGTTCCGTTTCTAAGCTATTATCATGGAGAACTTTTCGCTATTCTACTCAAACGAGGAGGATGCCTTACTGTCGTATGCGGATATACGCAACTTCCAGAATACATGGAACATTGTCGATATACACCAACGTGGAGTAATACCAGTGCGACGTGTTAAGTTTATTTTGCGCTTGCTGAAAGGGCGCTTAGAATGCGATCCGCAAAAGGATCGCTTGCTGTTTAAGTACATGTGCTATGAACTGGATAAGCTACACAATGGTGAAGATGTTACCTTCCATGATGTAATCAAGTGAGTTCAGAAGTGCGTTTGAATTCAAGGGAGATGCTTTGAGGAATTTATATAATTTGTTTAAAAGCATGCTCTCATATCGATCTGTGGATATACGAAAGGCCTTACAACTCGAAGAGTTGCTGGCGCGCGAAGAATTTGAGTATCTTGTGGAAGAGGAAGTTGCCAAGATGACCATACGAACTTGGTTGGAAGGTTGTTTGAAGAAAATACGTGCTCAAAATGCCAGCGTAAGACTAACCATTTTTAAATGTATGTAGCTACTTTTATGCAATGCTTCCAGAAGCAGCAAAACTCCCTCATCGCTGGTCTCCGTGCAACCAACGAATTGATGATGCGCCACAATGCTCAGGAGGATAAGACACCCGCAGGAGGAGTTGGTGATAAGTCCGCCATTACCACAATAAGCGGCACAGTAGCCGCTACGTGCCCACCCACAAGCGACGCATTTTCTCCCACATTTAGCTCCACCGAAAATGAGGAAAAAGATGCCAGCAACAGTATCATCTTGCCAGCACCCGGAGATAATCATGGCATACAACGCGTTTTAACGGCCACAAGGCGTGCGTATGCCTTGAATCGTTCGGATTCGACTGGCAGTTCTACTGGTCGCAAATTCCTGGCACCAACTTCATCCGATCCACAACAACGTTCAACGTTAACCGATAAGGAGCGTTTGCACATCAGTAATCAGCAAAAGAAAAAGAACTCGATGACCATTGTATCTAGCATACCAATAGCCTCTTCGACTGCGGCGGGTGCATTTAAGAGAGACGGCAATAAGGTCTCGGGTTTCTTTGCACAATTTAACAACGAAATCGGCCAATTTCATTACCCAGCTAATGCCTTGACTCACTTTGGCGACCAACAAGGTGCTATAGGCAGTCCCTCGGCTATGGTGACGCATTTAATGGCAGGCAGTAAATTATTACCGTTCAATAATCAAGCTAATGCTGTATACGAAGTTCACGATTGGTGGCAGGAGCAGGTTATATGTTCACAAGCTAGTGACGACGAAATGTAGCTGTCTTTAGTAAGACATTTTTAACCCTCGCAATTGCCCTACGGTATATTGTGTTTGACACACCATTGTAACGACCCCAAAGGAGACGTGGTAGGTATATAAAAGTGTATATATTCTTGTGCCGATTTAGCGATGCCCGTCTATCTATCTGATCTCCATATAAGTCGTCGGATGAAAACTACACCTCCCTCCCATACAAAATGTTCGCCAAATTTCTTTGTTTTCGTTGATCTTGTAAGCTACTGAACCGATTTTGAAGTAGTTTTTTTTATTCGGTTTGAAACGATGTTGGAAACGGAATGTCACTAGAACGAAATGGAAATGAACCGGAGCAAAACGGAATTGGAACAAACTTAGAAATAAAACGAGAACGCAATGTATGTAAGTGCAACCGGAATAAAATAGAAATTGCCCGGAACAAAATGAAAATGTAACGGGAATGAAGTGGAAATTATCTACAAAAAATAACCAATTTCTCGAAAAACAAAAGAAAAATGGTCGGAGAATGTTATCGTACTAGTATGTACGGAACGAAGATGTATAACTAGTTTTAAAGTAAGGTTTGATTATAAAAATTGGAGAATATCATTTGTAAAGCATTCATATCTGTGGACATTTGACAAAACAACTTCTTTAGAGATATGGCAATTTTCCAGGATTAGAATCATAAATATATATATATATAATCGTCATATTTTTTAGTTTTAAAGCTATATTGTCGAAAGTAGTTCTTTTTCCAAATCCGAAATTTAAAATTCCCTCTTAACAAAACCACTTGTCTTGACATAAGCGTCCAAAACTAAATTCTTTTTCATTCAAAACTATTTCTTAGGTGAAAAAAGTAATTGGGAAATGTTTGCTTCATACTAGTGCACAATGTCAAACCATAACATTTCTTTAAATTTCTACACAAAAAGCCGTTTAACCGTTTTTTGCTCTCCTGAAAAGTTGGTCAATTTGAAAGAGGTTGTTTTGTCAAATGTCCACAGAAACAAGTGCCGAAGCAAGTTGATGCCAAGTTTGCAAAAACATTAGACTGTAGATTATTCAATGTTTTTCTTATATAACAAAATAAGTGTGTTGGAGCTGGTTTAGACTAGTATTTAAAATACGGTTCTTTTTGACGTATACTTACATAAATATTTTTTAATTTAGGAAAATTGTATGTAGGCGTCAAAATGAATCTGATTTCAAACATCTACACTTAAGCAACTGTCAAGAAGTAATTTGGTTTGGTAAAGTCTTTTCATTCAGGGGCCGAATTACACCATTCGTGGACGAACAACTCGTATCGAAATTTGTGTTCCAATTCAAACTTTTTCTATTGAATTGAATTGGAACACAAATTTCTATACGAATTGCTCGTCCACGAATGCCGTAATTCGGCCCCAGGTACGTTTTTCGTCCGTTTACAGTTTCCGATACATATTTGAAATACCAAAGACGGAAAACGCGTCTTTGTGGGCAGGTTTTAAACTGAAGTGTAATAAAAAAAACTTTAAAATATACATTTTGGCATTTTTGTACTTATTAGGAAGTGTTTTTCTTATTTTTCAATTGCATTTTATCCCTTAAGCTCGATACGCAGGTGGAGAAGTGTTACATTTTTCGTATTGTGTAAAGTGAAATACTTTTTAACAATTTATGTTTTGGAAATGTGTTCAGCTAATGGCGACTAAGTTCAGCAAGCTGTATGGTGAAAACTTAAAAAAAAAATCATGTTTGGCAGTAACCAAAATAGCTTTGATTCACCATAGCCACCTTTAAGGAAATAATACTGCCAGAAGGCTAGCGTTGCCACCTAACACTATTTTCACCTATTCGGCTAAACATTTTTTCCGATTGTTGATTATTTTTATTGCAAGGCGATTTAATCTTTGGATTTTTCCAATTTTTTATTTCGTATTATGTATTTTGACGTAATAAAAACGAATCTGAAATCTTGTTTTTGCCGCAAAAATATAAAATTTTTTAAGATTCTATTTCCCGTTTTACAATTTCTTGATTGACTTTATTTATAAGTTTTTATTTGTTTTTAATAAATTTCTCACCTCAAACAAATATTTATACCCCCACACTCACTGTGGCAGGGTATACTAACTTTGTCACAACGTTTGTAACGCCCATAAGGAGGCGTGTCCGGTATGGAAAAGTATATATATTCTTGATCAGTATCACCTCCTGAGTCGATTTAGCGATGTCCGTCTGTCTGTCCGTCCGTCTGTCCGTCCGCACGATAGCGGTCGCAGTTTTGGAGATATCGACTTGAAACTTTTTTTACATGTTTTTCTCGTGAATACTGAGATCAAGTTCGAGAATCAGCCAAATCGGACAAAAACTGGGCGTGGCTCCCATACACCGAAAAAAAAGGTAAAAATTTTTTATTGTTGTATTCGATTGGAAATGTTTAGAAACGTATTTTTGACATGGTCCGAGGTTCCGCAGCCACATATATAAGGGTCTGAATGGGGTCTTGAGACCAAAATTTTTTGTTTGGTGGATTTGATTGGAAATTTTTAGATATGGATTTTGGACATGTTTCGGGCTCCAAAACCACCTATAATTGGGTCAAAATAGGGTCTTGAAACCACATTTTTTTATATTCGAGGTACTTCTTCCTACAGTGTGGGGGTATTTCAGCTTCGGTATAGCCGAAGATAGTCCACTCTCTAGTTTTTATTCGAATATCGCATTTGCATGAAATATTTTTGAGAAAGTTTCGCAGCGGATGCGGTATTTCGCGTTGGTGTGTGGGGACCAGCGATTCTCACTGAAAGACACTGTTTCATGAACCACAGTAAAAATTCATTGCCTTTCTTCAAGTTCAGACACATTCCCATTCACAATTTTGAATCTGAACAGACATTCGCGCACAGCGCACAAAGGCAACGAGCAATAGTGAATATTCATCAAAGGCAGTGAATATACACTGTCCAAAAAGAGAGGAAAAGGGGAAAGAGAAAAATTTTTTTTTTTTTTTTAAAAAGAGTAAAAACCAAGTTTTGTAAAATATAACCCTTTGACCGACTAAAAAGCAGAAAATAAATTTCCTTTAAATTAATTTCAGCAATTTCGATTTAAAATTGAGGGTTTCTGGTTACTTTCCTCCTAATATCTTTGCAGATTTTGAAGTCATTTCAAGAAAGATTGTCCTGATTTGAAGAGGAAGTCTCAATTCAAAGCGAAAAAGACGGTTCAAGATTCGACTAAGGATGATGATGATCAAACGCAAATGTGCTTCAGTTCTAGTGAGAAGAAGAAGGATTTGGAGTGGTACTTTGACTCAGCTACTACTTGTCACATGAGCTGTGATAAGAATTTTTCACGAAGCTAGTTCTGAATTCTGGAGGTAGCATTTATTTGGCAAATGGAAATAACATTCTAGCGGAAGGTTCTGGTGATGGTATTCTACACTGTCAAAATAAAGAAATTCCGATCAAGAATGTACTTTACGTTCCCGAGCTAGATGGAAATTTGCTTTCGGTCAGAAGATTGGCACAAAATGGGTTGCAGATTATGTTTAAAGGCGATAGTTGCGAAATTTCTTTGAATGATAGAATCTACTACAGCTAGTTTGCACAAAAGTCTTTATAAACTCAACCTGGCCAATTTCGCTCGGAAGGTGAACGATGTTAAATCGGATTGTATTCATACATTTCATCGTCGATTTGGTCATCGTGAGAAGAGCCGAATTGCAGCTGCTATTGAAAACAACTTAATAACTGGAGTCGACTTGAGAACTAGCAAGTGTTCGGATGTTTGCGAACCATGTATGAAAGGCAAAATGACACGAAAAGAATTTCCGAAGATGTCAACAAATAGATCTGTAAATATTTTGGATCTGATACATGCAGACTTATGTGGACCAATGCGTGAGGTAACTCCAAGAGGTAACAAGTACGTGCTGACGATGATTGATGATTA
The DNA here is from genome assembly GCA_951394025.1 of Heteromyza rotundicornis. NCBI lineage: Eukaryota > Metazoa > Arthropoda > Insecta > Diptera > Heleomyzidae > Heteromyza > Heteromyza rotundicornis. The sequence continues at coordinate 32,821,287 of OX596010.1, forward strand.
GAGCAGATATTGCATGGTATATTTTATGCAAAAGAAGAGCGAGTCATTTGATAGAATAAAATAATTCGTTAATTATGTCGGGAATCGTTTTAATAAGCGGATGAAGATTTTACGAACTGATAGAGGTGGAGAATTTACTAGAAGAAATCTGGTATCGTTTTTGAAGAGTAATTCACAGCACCTTATACGCCGGAACATAATGGCGTCGCAGAGCGCAAAAATCGAAGTTTGATTGAGATGATGCGCTGTATGCTTATAGAATCTGGATTGGATCGAAAGTTTTGGGCGGAGGCCTTGCATACCGCAAACTATTTGCAGAATCGATTACCACCGAAAGCAATCGAAAAGACACGGTACGAGCTTTGGTATTCTAAGCAACCAGTGATGAGTAGCATCAGAATTTTTTTTATCTACAGCTTACTGTCATATTAACAAAAAACTACATCGTAAGTTGGATGATGTTTCTAAAAGGTCATACTCGTTGGATTTTGTGATGAATCGAAAGCATATAGATTGCTGGACATAGAAACCGAAAAGATCGTAATATCAAGAGACGTAATGTTTATCGAGGAGATGGCTGATCATTCACATACGAATTCGAGAGCGATATCTGGCGTTGGCGACTTTGACGTAGTACAAGTTGGATTGATGAGCAACAATTGTCGTGAGGTAGAAGAATCTAGTTCAAACGAAAACACTTACGATGTTGTGTCTAGTTTGAATCCACACATGGGTGGTGATGACGATTTTGATACTGCTGAGAGTGTAGAGAGCTTCGATGAAGAACCTGTAATTTCAGAAGAAGTACCTTCCAATTCGAATGATAATATAAACATACGAAGATCATCTAGACATACGAAGGGTGTACCTGGTGAGCGATATGGATACAAGGCCAGTTGTACAGATGAGCCGACAACTTTCAAGGAAGCTGTTCAGAGTTCAGATAGTGGACAATGGATGTGTGCCATGGAGGACAATCTATTTATGCGGACAACACTTTTGATCTCGTAGAATTGCCAAAAGGAAGGAAAGCAGTTGGCTGCAAATGGGTGTATAAAATCAAGAATTTAGTTGGTGGAACGCAACGGTACAAGGCAAGGCTGTTTGCAAAAGGATTTTCTCAGAAATACGGTCAAGATTACGATGAAGTATTTGCACCAGTCGTGAAGCAGGCAACTCTTAGGACTCTATTGGCCGTAGCATCACTCAAGGACCTGATGGTTCAACATATCGATGTGAAGACAGCTTTTCTAAACGGAGATTTGGAGAATGAGATGTACATCAAGCAACCTATAGGTTTTGAAATTCATGGAAAAGAGCAACTTGTTTGTAAATTGAATAGAAGTATTTACGGTTTAAAACAATCAGCACGTTGTTGGAATCAGGGGCCGGTTCGCGTAAGCCGATACTCGACTATCAGAGAATCGATAGTTGAAACTAGAGACCGACCGAATTTAGGTTTCGGTTTTTCGGCTTTTCGGCCAAAAAAAGCTGTTTCGGCCGTGTTTCGGATTCGGCCGAAAAATAAAATATCGCTTTCGGCCAAATTTCGTTTTCGGCCGAAATTTCTATATTTCTGCCGAAAATTTCGGTTTGATAGAAAAGTGTAACAAATAAATAACAAAGATTACACTGATCGACAAAACTAACTTTTTGTGTGTTAAATATACTTGATAGACAAATTCTTATGTATTTTGCCACGCTGGATACGAAAATAATAATAATGAAACTGTTACAGCACCAAAAATGAAATTTTTGTGGCGTTTGCAGAAAAATGGTGCGTGCTGGAAAAATTGAATTAATATTTTCGGATTTAGCGTATCAAAATACATAAGGAACAACCAAGTGGATAAAAGCGGTATGTAACACAAATTTAAGCATTGATCATAGTTTCGAAGAATCAGATCTACTCCGATAGGCATGTCCTATCGGAGTAGATCTAATACTCTCGCAGCGATTTATAAATTTTTCTACTTCCCTCAAGGTATTTTCTACTACTATGGTAAGAAATCTACTCCTCAAAATATTATGTGAGTTCCATACAATGCAAAAGTACTATACTTTCTACAAATCTGCTTCCCCGACAGAAATTTCTACTACTCTCGTAGAATTTCTAGTATTCTACGCATAAACCCATATCTACTCACCTCTCTTGAAATCTACTACTCTGACAGTAATTTCTACTACTCTTGATTTCCACGCATTTGATAGTTTGCTTCTAAATTCATCTATTTCATGATCTGAATTTAAAATGATCGGCCATAGTCAAAATAAGCTCCAACTTAACTTTAGTAATCTACTAAGTTGACCAATAATACACTGAACTGGCAGCTACTAAGCTGGTTCTAAAGTTTAGCAGCTACTAAATTTGACTATGAATATGCGCCATCATTTCAGCCTACTGATAAGCTTAATTATGTACCACTTTATTACATTAAAACTCACAATTGTTTCTTTTATTTTTTCGGTTTCGGCCTTGGTTTCGGCCGAAATTAAAAAAATAAAAATTTCGGCCATTTCGGTTTCGGCCGAAATTAAAAAAAGCGATTTCGGTCGGTCTCTAGTTGAAACCGACACAACCAAACCGATAGTGCAAATTTGGTTCGCGTAAGCCGATAAACTAAAAGTCGAGTGCTATTTGCGTGAGCACACAAACTTTATTACATTATTTGCGAACAAGTCATTTGAACAGCTGACAACTGTCAAATGACAGATTTTAAATTGAAAAAAAATAATTTTAAATAACAAAATAATAAAGAATAACACGAAAGTGATCAAGAAATGCTTCCATTGAGGCATGTACTATTGGATGTTGACAGCGACGAAGGTGTTGATGTTGTTAGACGACAAAGAATGCTGAGGGATGTCTCAAATCCAATACGGCTTATTGCGATTAATTGGTTTTAAAAGCAAAAACGTCGTACGGTCCGCTGCCGGTTTTGAAGAGACTTTGCCTTTTTTGTGTCAGTTTTTTCTTGGCTGCGTATTTGTGGTCGGTCCAAACCAAAAATTTTAATTGGACGCATTAAAAATGTGGTTAAATATTACTAGATAAAAATAAATTACTTTTTGCCAGCCTTCAATGTTTTTATTGGCGGCCCATTGCTGTTGAGGATAGTCACCAATCTGTCCCATAGCTTTTTCTTTTGCGTCTGGTTACTTTGTGTCCTTTTTAAATATCATAATTTTATAATTTTAATTTTTTTTTGCGAGCGCAACAGTTTTTTTTGGCAATTGTTTGAAAAATCAGTGAAATCGACACATCAAAAGGTGTCGGTTTCAACTATCGGTAATATTCATACTTTCTTGTCGAGTATCGGTTTACGCGAACCAAAACCGATACTCACACTGTCGGTTTCATTCACTATCGGCTTACGCGAACCGGCCCCAGAGGTTGTACTTTAAGGTATCGATATATAAAAAAAAGCTACACAAAAAAATATACAAACATATATGTAGGTACGAAGCAGATAATTTCCATAATTTATCCTAAAATTGCAAGATGAATAAAAAACTAGAGAGTGGACTATCTTCGGCTATACCGAAGCTGAAATACCCCCACACAGTTGGTAGAAGTACCTCGAACATAAAATGTGGTCTCAAGACCCTATTTTGAGCCAATTATAGGTGGTTTTGGAGCCCAGACCATGTCCAAAATCCATTTCTAAAAATTTCCAATCAAATCCACAAAAAAACTAGAGAGTGGACTATCTTCGGCTATACCGAACCTGAAATACCCCCACACAGTAGGAAAAAGTACCTCGAACATAAAAAAAATGTGGCCTCAAGACCCTATTTTAAGCCAATTATAGGTGGTTTTGGAGCCCGGACCATGTCCAAAATCCATTTCTAAAAACTTTCAATTAAATCCACAAAAAAAAAAAAAAAATTGGTCTCAAGACCCCATTTAGACCCTTATATATGTGGCTTCGGAACCTCGGACCATGTCAAAAATACGTTTCTAAACATTTCCAATCGAATACAACAATAAAAAAGACTTGAAAAATGTTTACCTTTTTTTTCGGTGTATGGGAGCCACGCCCAGTTTTTATCCGATTTGGCTCATTCTCGAACTTGATCTCAATATTCAAGAGAAAAACACGTACCCAAAGTTTCAAGTCGATATCTCTAAAACTGCGACCGCTATCGTGCGGACGGACAGACGGTCAGATGGACAGACGGACAGACAGACGGACATCGCTAAATTGACTTCGGCGGTGATGCTGATCAAGAATATATATATTTTTCCATACCGGACACGCCTCCTTTTGGGCGTTACAAACGTTGTGACAAAGTTAGTATACCCTGCCACAGTGAGTGTGGGGGTATAAAAAGAATCAAAACAAACGAATCAAGATCTAATCAAAGAAAATGATCGAAATAAGAAAAGCAAAAACAAAAGCGAACCAACAACAAAAACATTTCTAACAGACTACAAAAAATTAAAATTGTTAGCCAAATGCCGCAGTCTGTACACTCACTGTCCAAACTCCGCAGTCTGCTTACTCACCAGAATTGCACGAGCTCCGAGTTAGCAAAAAGGAAGAGGAAGAGCTTATGACGTTTCTCTATGAACTAGTAAATTTGCCCGTGCCATGCACGGGAAAAAAACACACTAATTTTAAAAAATTAAATGTTTACTAAATATATTTTAGATGCAAAAATATTTTCTATGTTTTCAAAATTTAAATGTAATTTTTTTTTATAGAAATTTGTGAAATATGTAATTTTTTATTAAATTTTGTAAAGAATAGAAATAAATTTTGTTTGATGATGTAATTGTGTAAAGTTGAACTGTTCCATTAAAAAAGAATTAAAAAAAAAGATTAAAAAAAAAAAAAAGAATATCAAGCAATGGATTCAAAAAAAAAATATGACCGGTGACGGGCTTGAACCCAAGACTGCCGCAGACAAAGCGGAAGCTCTACCCAACTGACCACAGGCAGCTATAAAATAAATTGAGCTAATGGCGATGTAGTTCATCAAGCTGTATGGTGAATGTGTATATACACACAAAAATATAGCTATGATTTACCATTGCCACCTTTAAGGAAATAATATTACCAAAAGGCTAGCGTTGCCACCTAACAATGTTTTCACCTGTTACGGCTAAACATTATTTCCGATTGTCGATCATTTTTATTGCAAAGTGTTTTATTCATTGGATTTTTTCAATTTTTATTTTCGTATTATGTATTTTGACGTACTAAAACCGAATCTGAATCTTTTATTGTAGCAAAAATCAGCTTTCCAAGAAATAAATTTTTTTAAGTTTTGATTTCCCCTTTTACAATTTCTTTAGTGACTTCTAAGAAAGGTGTTCATTTTGTAATACTTTTTTTCGGGAATTTTAATTTATAAATGATTCACATTTTTATTTGTTTTTATGAAATTTCTCACCTTAAGCAAATATATTTTCGCATTTGCAAGAAACATTTTTGAGTAAGTTTCGCTGCGGTTGCGGTACTTCGCGTTGATGTGTGCGGACCTTAATGTTGTACTGGGAATATATGCAGTGTATAGGAAAGTGTATTATGAAAGTGTAATATGAAAATCTAATACACCACCGTAATAGGTGAAAATATGATAGGTGGCAAGAATAGTCTTGTGGCAGTGTTATTTTCTTAAAGGTGGCAGCTTTAGGTCGAAGCTATTTTTTTATATGTGAAATGATTTTTTTGTGTGTGTATATACATGAAAGCGTTTTGCATGCGGCTTGATGAAGTTAATCGATATTAGGTAAAGGCATTGTATGAGCATTAGTGGCTCTGGTGAGAAGGCGCTTAGTTCGCTACTTCATCTTACTCTTACAATCGCAGCGTTGTGGGTTCGATACCTCACCAGGGCGGCTAACATTTATAAGAAAAAATATATGTGTGGATATATTTGTAAGTGGCTCTGGTTGGTTCCTTCTCACGACCGCAGCGTCGTGTGGACAAACCACCAGAATAGCTAACATTAAAAAAAAAAAGGTTAACAACTTAAAAAAATTTTTTAAGTGGAGTTGTAAATTTTGAATCGGTTAGCGTTAGGGACAGACAGACAGACAGAAAGACAGACAGACAGACAGACCTGGACAAATATATATATTAATATAAGTTCTCTGAGCTCACTTTCTGTTTGTGTGTAGTTGTTAAGTCTTGGTGGAATGCAAGAGCTCGACCAATTTCGAAATTTGCAAAAAACCCACACTCACATTTTATTGGATCGATATTGGTATCATTGGAAAGGTCTAATCAATACCGATACCGAAGTTTATTTTCCAACCCTGATTAACACAGGTCTAATTAATTTTTTTTTACTTTTTTTGACTGTTTAAGTTCTAAAAAATACTTAAGACATTTATTTTATGTTTTATTTTAGCCTTGACATGCAATACTTAAATGAAATATCCCTATATATTAGGGTGGTTCTTAAGAACAAATTTTTCCAGATCATTGATTACATAGACATAAATTCATTCATAAACAAAGGAGTCGAAGATTTTATTACACCTGATTCAAAAAGACTTTTTGAGCAGTTTCAAATTAGGTGCGATTTTTTTAAATTTCATCCCAATGAGTGGGTTAATAGAGAAGACTTCCTTCACGGTCAAAACCTCATAAATTCGCTAAGATTAGTTAACGATACAGCCGAGCGAGGAGTAAAACTAATCTGAGATTTCAATGGATTCTTAACAAAAAATTGAGACCAACAACAACACCTACTAAAGGTATAATTAAATTTATTTTATTTTAATTTAATATTTAAAGAAATATTACAATTGTATTACTTGGGTAGTCTACTAGCTGTTACATACCCGGCGTTGTACGGGTTGTATACAATTAATAGGAATTTGCGACAACTTCAATGGACGCTGTAGTTGATGGGTAATTCCCCCCGTGAAACTTGGTGCCAGTTGTAATCCCACCCGGCATGATCCACCCAAAAAATTTCCATGGACGCACTTGGTGGCAGTTGTAATCCCACCGGGTATGATTCATCCAAAAAATGTCCAAGGACGCACTTGGTGGCAGCTGTAATCCCCCCGGCGTTATTCACACAAAAAATATGCAAGGATGTTTTGTTGGTGGCATGAACCACTCAACATTCGATGGTTACCAAGTTACATTTTAATTATATTTTTTGTTGTATGGGAGGTGCCACACCCCGTTGTCCAAATTCAATCTCTTATGTCCTATTGCAAATTCCATTACTTACACAATTTTACCTTTTTTAATATAATTCGAGTAAATTTCTTATCAAATTGCCCGAAAAAATTAGCATTTTACAAAATTTTATTTAAATTAATTTTTCTTTGGAAAATATTTATGTAACAATAAAAATGTAATGATGCAGATTTACTCTTTGATAAATTTTCTACAAAAGCTACAAAAGCTACATAACGGTTGATCCTAAAGAGCCGATGTGAACACAGAATCGGCTGTGACGTAACAAAAATGGATCAGTACTGTTGTACTATGATTTTCTCGAAGTGTACTTAACGGATGACCTTGTATGCATTTGAAAGGTATTGATAAGACCTTTAAAATGGTACTAAGGTTTTTATTATAAATATTTTGAAATGTGCTGAATTTTATTAAAAACTGCATTTCGACTACTTTTTTGGTATTACATTATGTTGCTTTAACCTTTTTCACTGTAACTTTTTTGTTAATGGATAAAACTTAATACTTCCAAGGCGAAAGTTGAATGATTTTTGAATCTCTGGGAGGGTAAGAAATAAAAATTGGAATTCAGGATGTTTTAATTTTTGTAACTGTTTTTTCTATTTGAAGGAGGCGTTGCCGGTATTAGAACCTACCCTGAAAAATGAGTACTCGTCGATACCTTTCCAACGATATATCGCAATTGTCGATCGAACATCAAATGAAAATCAATTTAGGCTGTTTTTTGGGTATGCCTAATATAAAAATTTTTTTGCGTTGAAATTCTTTTCATGTAAGCTTTTAAATGAGGAGTGGACTTTTCCAACTTTTTTCGTGACCCACCTTAATGTACAGTGGCTCAGGATATTGATATCATTGCAAAGGTCTATTGAAATCCTTTCGAATGAGTAGAAGGACCCTTTAATTCGTGTACTACTTCGTGAAAATTCTGGTTGAAAAAGCACATACTTTTCGAACTTTTTTTTGCAAAATAAAGTTGTGTGCTCGAAAATTCTCCTGAATTGGGTTTTGAGCGAAAATTTACAACATTTTATAATTTTTATATTTGTATGATTGTATGAGCCTACAATATCATGTCAGTGTAAATTCTAAAAACGGCATGCCCATGCGGCATGGAAATGATAGTGTAAATAGGCTCATACAAACATACAAATATACAAAAATCCAGGGAATTTTTTTTTCGTATTCGGCTTAAGGCATTAAATCCCGAAGTGTTTTTGAAAATCCCGGGATTTCGGGATTTTAAATTACAATCCCGGGATCCCGGGATTGGTTAATTAATATATTGGATAGTTAATATAAAATTGAAGAAAAAATTGTTGCAGAAAAAATTACTAAGTTTAATTCGACAAATAAATATTACATTAAACCAAACAAAAAATATTGCAAATAAATATAGTCCAACAAAAAGTAATTCTTTTTAAATTAGGTTGATCGAACAAATTATTTTTTTTTTACCTGAATTTGAATATAACCATAAAATTCTGCCAGCTATATATTTCATGCTACACACGAAAAACTTACTTTCAATAGTTTTAGTATTATAGCGGGAACCAATTGTTGTTTAAAACTATCGAAATTTGTGTCCATTCAAAAGTAAAACACACACAAAACCTTTTATCCAGTTCGTAAAGTTTTCAATATACGCTGATCAAAATAATTTTAGCATATATCTTTTTTGTAAAAAAAAACTGTTAAAATTGAAAACATTTTATTCAGATCGATAAAAGTTGTTTGTTAACCGTTATGGCCAATTTTTTTTTTATTTTTGTGTGTGTAGCACTAAATCTACAAAAGTCGGTTTTTTAATTTACCAATTAGATTGAAAGTAAATGCACGGCTTTATTTTTGTGGAAAAACGACAAAAATATCTTTAAAAATGCATAAAAAATGTTTTTCTTTTAATCCCGGGATTCCGGACTCGAAATCCCGGGTTTCCGGGATTCCGGTATTGAAAAAAACTTCCGGGATTGAATACCTTAATTCGGCTTTGGCCGTTATTGGCTAAAATAATAAATCGGCTTCGGTTTTTCTTAAAATGACCGAAGTTTTCAAAAACCGAAGTTTCGAAACTTTTCAAAAATGTTTTTATTTTAATGACACCAAAAACCGAAAGAAATTCAAAAATGAAATCAAAAAACGCATGGAATTAAAACGAATTTTTTATTTTGTTCAAAGGGTCGAATATAAGAATACAAGGGATGCCGTACGATTTTCTAGCCCACAAACTCGGCCTTGATGATTTTCTTTAAACTTTTATGTAAAATTGTTAATTGATGGAATTTGCAATGGGACATAAGAGATTGGGTTTGGCCAACGGGGCGCGGCACCGCCCATACAACAAAAAATATGATAAAATGTTACTCAGTAACCATCGAATATTGAGTGAATCATGCCTCAAATGGCATGGGATTACATCTGCAACAAAGTACGTCCTTGGACATTTCTGGGTGAATCATGTTGGGTCGGATTACCGAATTTAGAGTATAGAGTTGGAAGCTTACTACTACACACAGAAATCTATATTAAGAGAAGTCCTGGTGAACTGAATGAAATTTTAAAGAGCCTATTTGCACAGTCATTCCCATGGCATGGGCATACCGTTTTTAGAATTTACACTGACATGAGCATGACGAAATTTGACAGTTTTTATATGAAAATGTAAACAAACAAAGCATGGAGTTGCCACCTTTTATGTTTTTTGTATGGAATTTCGGTGCAAAATTGTCTATCGGATATGGCTAAATCAACTCAGGAGGTGACGCTGATCAATAATATATATACTTTTCCATACCGGACACTTCTCCTTCTTGGTGTTACAAACATCAGACCAAAGTGAATATACCCATACCTCATGAGGTGTAGGGTATAAAAATCTTGCTTCGCTCTTACAGTGAGCTCAAAAACCATTGCAGATATAGGATACTGGCAATATAGAAGTATTACATATATGGAAAATAAGAATATTTGTGATTTTGGTACTTATATATAGTTGGTCACGTGCGACATGAAATTTCGGTCACCTTTTGGATTTGTGAGTGTCAGCTTATTTGATGCAGCATAAATTTGGATATATCTTTGGTTCCTGGCAACCTTGGTACCATTGGAAAGGTCTACTGGAGCCCGTATACCTTTATCCGTTAAGTACCTACCGCGAAATGCCCAGTTGAAATTTTGAGAAGTTTTTAGTTATTCATATTTACGTGTGCCTATATCGATGCTAAATGATGAATGATAGTAAAAATTGTAACTTCAATGCTGTTCGTTATTCAGTGTTTTGAAAATAACGGGGCATTCTTTTTTCTGTCGCGAACAACACACACTTGATTCGTGATACTCACATAAATACTAAGTAATTCGTTTAGAACCATTATTCGTAAAATTGGTTTATTTGTTACAGTTTTGTAATTGTTACGATTTTACGATAAGAAATCGCCCTCAGACATTTGATTCGAAGCGCCAACCTTACGACTATAGCACCTTATATCTGCCCTTATTGAATACGTGGTGAGCAGAACTCAGCTTCAACAGTTCTTCCTTGATCAGGCGTGTAATTTCGCGTTTAGCCTTTTGCACTGCTAACTCGCTACAGCTTTCAATGGCCAAGTACAGCTTTCGTTCTCCCTCAGGCGCATTTTTGCCGGTCTGCACATAAGTGCCGCGAACTGTAAGGCCCGCCTCAGAGTACTCAGATATTTGGGCGAGGGCCTCTTTGGAGGTGACCTTCCACCGCGCTTGTTGCGGAAAGTCGTTAATTTCCAATTCTTCTTCGTATTTAGTGAACGAATTCGGCTGGTTCGGCAGCAAGCCCGCCACACCTTCTTCATCGTCTTTCGGCTGGTAGTTGAGCTTATTATTGAGCTTGGCCGCTAACTGCTCCACCACTGTGCGGGCGGTGATCATGGGCTGGCCCGCGCTACCACCTTTAAGTATCGCATCCGCAGCAACTTGCGGGTTCGCTTTGCCATCAGCACCAAGGTTCTTTGTTGTGCTTATCTTCGAGGCGAGACGCTTGGCCAATTCGAGCTTGTCGGATCCACCAGCGGCTGCGGTAGTAGCCGACGCGGGGGGGGCTGCACCTGCAGGTGCTGCGGAAACTATTGTCACGGCTGGAGTCGGCACGGACGTGTCTTTAACGGTACGTTTGGCGGCAAATAGTTGTTCAATCTGCTGATCAATATCCTGTTCGATGTCTTCTTCATCATCAGAATCTGCCAGTCCCAGAGCAGCCTTTTGTAGTTTCTTGCTCTCCTTCGCTGCGTTGGCTTCGTGCTCGTCAAATTTGAAGCCCTTTCCACTAAAGCCACCACCAGTGTGGACCTTCTTGCCTTCAGCTTCTTGCATCGCCTTGTAATCCGTCCATAGTTTTTGCAAATCCTCGGGAACCTTAGCTTCCGACAACTCCAGAGCGCGTATAATATCGCCAGCATATCGTGATTGCTCTGGCGTAAGGAATGTCCAAGCAGTGCCCTTTTTTCCAGCGCGCCCAGTGCGACCACACCTGTAAACACACAAAAATACATTTTTACTCAGTGAGGCAGCTCGTTGGCGAAATTCGAGACATACCTGTGGACATAGTCTTCATAATGATTGGTCACATCGTAGTTAACCACCAATATCAAATCCTTCACGTCTAACCCGCGCGCAGCCACCGAAGTGGCAATTAACAAACGCACTTTTCCCGACTTGAAATCGATAATGGTGGAATCGCGATCGAATTGGTCGATACCGCCGTGTAGACTCATACAGGGATACGAAGCTTTCATGAGATCTCTCAGTAGTATGTCGGCATTTTCCTGTTTATCGACAAACACGATTATACTGCCATGCTCCTGGTACATGCCGAGCAATTCCAGCAATTTGAAGAACTTGGCTTCGTCCTCCAATATTGATACATTCTGTTCGACGTCTTTGCATACAATCGAACGCCCGCCTACGATGACCTCAATGGGCTTCTTGAGAATACGGCGTGCCAACGCTTCCATTTGCCTTGGAAATGTTGCACTAAACATGACCGTTTGCCGGTCCGGACGCACATTGTCGATAATTCGCATCACTTGCGGCTCAAAGCCCATGTCAAACATGCGATCGGCCTCGTCGAGCACAATGTATGTGACGCGCCGCAAATTTGTGACTCGACCTGAATTCGCTGCCAGCATGTCGATCATACGCCCCGGCGTGCAGACGATTATCTCGGCACCGCGCTTTAATTCGGCAATTTGCTCCGAGATGCCAGTGCCACCGTAAACGCATACCGGATGTAGGCCGAGACTTTTGGAGAATTTGCGTATGTCCTTGCCGATTTGCATGCACAACTCGCGCGTTGGTGCCATTATAATGGAGATGGGTCCATCGCCGTCCTCTAGCGGCGGTTGGTCCAGTATATGCCTAAACATTGGTAAAATGAATGCGAGCGTTTTGCCACTGCCAGTTTTTGCAATACCTATCAGATCTCGTCCGGACATAATGGCGGGAATCGCTTGGCACTGAATGGGTGTCGGTTTCTCGAAGCCAAGTTTGCGCAGAGTGTCCATCTCCTTCTTACTCACGCCGCATTGTGCCCATGCCTGAAAGAGTGGAGTTCAAACATTAAATTGGAACTACATAATAATATTTAGATGGAAGACCTTGTGGGGGGGGGGGGGGGGCCGGTATTATCGACCAGCCAATTCTGGACCGATTTTAATATTTCTTTTAAAATGTTCGTCTCGTCGTCAGGAATCGATTATGCTCCGAAATTGGTGATTACGATCATAAATTGCTAAGATATTTAACAATGTCTGCATTTATATTCATGGCCGGTGCTCAAGGATTAAAACCCTCAGTATGTAAAACGGCGGCTACTGTATCAGCAGTACACCTGCATTCAAGTCCTTTCTGAGAGAGATCACATTTCCGGGACCAAATATACTTAAATAAATTTAAAATTCTGGCAACACTGGTCACAATTCATATTTTCTGTATATTTTATATGGACAGTGAACATTTCATTGTTAAATATCTCAAAGATTACTGATCGGAGCTGAAACAATTGCTGGCGGCGAGACGAACATTTAAAAAAAAATGTATATTTAAGTCGGTCAAGAATTGGCTGGCCGATAATACAGGGACCGAACCAAGACCTTTTGAACACAACTGACTTTAACACATCGCACTAAGATTACTAAGATTTGCTCACCTTAATCGGCTTCGGACATCCCTTGCCCTTCACCTGGATGCCCTCCAGATCAGTGCGATACTTCTCCACGTCCTGCGGAGTCATGCGCGACAATTCCGGCACCTCAACGTAAAAATTTTTCCGAAATGCAGCATAATCAACGCCAGCATGGTCGATTTTCGCCAATTCTTTCCGATGCTTGTTTGCCAAATTGGCGGCCGTGTCTTTGATATCTTCCAATTCTTCCTCGCTGGAGTACTCCAAACTGTCCATATTCTGTTCGAGCAGTTCGCCTTTATTCGCATTCTTAGAAGTTTTCTTGGCAACGCCCGTGAGAATGACTACGCCCTGCTGTTTCTTCGGTTGTGTTATTATGTGCTTAACCTTTCGCACTTCTTTGTCCACCTCCTGCATGTATGCGTCTAGCGGATCGATATCATTGTCTTCCCTGTCATCGGTGGCGTCAGTCGGATCAGCGGCTTCTGGTTCTGCTGCAGCCTTTACTGTTGTAATTTTGATTTCAATTAGTTTTTCCACTTTTTCATCGTCTTCGTCGTCTTTTGGTTTTTTTATCCGATGAAATTTCGAGGGTGGTGAATCGGGTTCCTTTTTATTGTCGACCGTTGAGCCATTATCTTCTTCTTCAGATTCATCTTCTAAGCTCCATTTCTTGGCAGCGCACGATGTGGGTGGCAGAAGTGATTTTATATCCTTTTTGTTTGTTTCCAGTTCCTTCATTTTCCGTTCCGCCCGCCAACGTTCAATGCGTTCTCGCCGCTTAGTCATCTCCAGCTCCAATCGACGTTGCTCCTCCTCCTTGTCGAGCTCTTCATCGGAAGAACTGCTGGATTCCTCCTTAGGGGGAGGTGTAGCTATGCGTCGTGTTTCAGCATTTCTCTCCCTTTCCTTCTCTCTTTCGCGCTCTCGGTCTAATTGACGCCTAAGGTATTTGGAAGTTTGTTAATTGCACAACGTTTGCATATACATAACACACTCAGATGTCACATGTACTTACGCTCGCTCCCTTTCGTAATCCTTCGATATAGATCTTGAACGCCTCCTACGCTTTTCATCGCGCCTACGTTCGTTTTCTCTAGCCTCGCGTTCGCGGTCCCTTTTTCGATCATCGCGGCCACGACCACTGCCGCCATTGTCATTGCGGGAAGATCGGTTGTCCTTCGGAGATCTGGACCGCCTTCTTCGCTTGTCATCGCGTCGCCGCTCGTTTTCTCGAATGTCACGTTCACGATCTCTTTTTCGATCATCACGATTTCGGCTACTACTTCCATTGTCATTTCGTGATGATCTGCTGTCCTTTGGATTGAAGTTCATTCTCGTTTGTCTACGAAGACTAGAAAGAGTTTTACTAACCAGTAGATGGAAGCAACAAATGCATAGATGCTCAAGAGGCGCAGATTGAAATCTTGCCGGCAAAGAGCTATCGAAAATGATCGCCTTTACTTTGATTCAAAAAACTATGCCAGTACACCGTTTAACATTATATGTATATTTTTTATATTAAAAGTAATGCAAATTGATTTGCAATATATTTCTGATTTTTTGGAATACAATTTGCAATATATTTCTGATTTTTTGGAATACAAAGTTTACCTTTTCAGGCAACTGCCTATCGCCTATGAAAGTTATGAAGTAAATTATTTTCCAACCTTTTAGTCAATGTAAATATAAGTTACTTTTGCAAAATTTTCAACCATTTTTAATTTCACGCGAGAAAATTAAATTTACGTACGATATTAGAGATGCGAAAAACCGATACATGAAGAGGAATGATTATTTTTAAAACCCATTTCGTCGCTTTAAGAAATCAAAAAATCGATTATTGCCCTGTGCCAATCGGAAAAGTTTGGCGAAAAAGTTTGACCGTGTGCTAATTGATAGACACCAACGCGTACTTTCGCTGACGCCGCGAAACTAGCTCAAAAATTGTCCTTGAAAAGGCGATATTTGAATAAAAATGAGTTGTTTGCGGTGAAAAATTTCATAAAAACAAATTAAAATGTATATCATTTATGAATTTTCTTAAAAGGAACGAACTATCGCATTTTCAAGAACAATTTTTGAGCATGTTTCGCAGCGTCTGCGAAAATTCGCGTTGGTGTGTGGGGACTAGGGAATTCAATCCCGGGATCCCGGACCTTTTTTTGGTCCCGAAAATTCCCGGGATCCTCTCTAGAAAATCCCGGGATTTTTCGGGATTTTAAACCCTCTTAAATGTGAAAAAAAATTCAAAATTCTCAAATTTTTATTTCGAATTTTTTTATTTAACATTCTTTAAATTTCGGAAGTGATTTAAAATGACTAGAATAGGCTGTCCCTAATTATCTGACCACCACTGTATTTATTTAAACATGATTTTCGAAATTCAACAGGATCACATAAGGGATCCTGTTGAATTTCGAATCCTGTTGAATTTCGACAACAGATATTAATGAAAGTCACCATAAGTACTTATTTTTTGTTGTGTTTTGTTAATTTTCTAGTCTAATAAATATATTTTATTGAATTTATGTTTGTTAAGTCGGTAATGAATAAAGACAGATATTCTTCAATTGCGTTTTAACTGATCATATTTATCGAATTACATTGAATACATTATGACGTAAAGCTTAAAATAACGTTGTAATTTTTTTTTTTTTGGTAAATTCAATGAAAATGTTGCATAATACAAGTTGTAGGTTAATTTTGCTTGCGTTTTTTCTATCAAATAAAATTTTTTTAAAATCCCGATCCCGTCTCGGGATCCCGGGATTGTCAAAAAAAAATCCCGATATCCCGGGATTGCAAAAATCGTCCGGGATTGAATTCCCTAGTGGTGACCTTTTAAAGGAACAAACTATCGCATTTTCAAAAACAATTTTTTAGCAAGTTTCGCACCGTCTGCGAAATTTCGCGTTGGTGTGTGGGGGCTAAGGCATTCAATCCCGAAGTGTTTTTGAAAATCCCGGGATTTTGGGATTTGAAATTACAATCCCGGGATCCCGGGATTTGTTCGGGATTTTTGGGATTTTCCAATTAAATACAATGATTAATATAAAATTAAAGAAAAAATTGTCGTTTTAATTCGACAAAGAAATAATATTTATTAAAAATAAATATAGTGAAACAAAAAGTAATTCTTTTTAAATTACATTGATCGAACTAGTCATTTTGTTTGCCACATGAATCCGATTATAATCAAAAAATTCTGCTACACACGAAAAACTTATTTTCAGTAGTTTTAGTTTGTTGTTTAAAACTATTGAAATTGGTGTCCATTCAAAAGTAAAACACACACAAAACCATTTATCCAATTCGTAAAGTTTTCAATATACGGTCAACAAAATAATTTTAACATATATCTTTCTTGTAAAAAAAAAATTGTTTAAATTGAAAAAATTTTATTCAGATCGATAAAAATTGTTAACCGTTATTGACAAAAAATTTTGTAAATTTTGGTTTGTCTGCAAAAGTGGGTTTTTTAATTTACCAATTAGATTGAAGGTAAATGCACGGCTGTATTTTTGTGGAAAAACTTCAAAAATATCTTAAGAACTGCATAAAAATGCATTTTTTTAATCCCGGGATTCCGGACTCAAAATCCCGGGATTCCGGACTCAAAATCCCGGGTTTCCGGGATTGAGAAAACGTCCGGGATTTCGGGATTCGGGATTGCCGGACCTATTAATAAGGGTTTTCATTTTAAGTGGGAAACCCCTCGAAACGAGCAGTTACTTAAAAGAACTGTCAAATTTCATATATCGATACCTTAAAGCACAACCATCCTATGACCCCAACTGGGTCCTCCTTGCTCGAGACAGTGCCGGGCAGGAGCAGAGAAGATGCATTACAGTCTTCTCTTCCTCCACATACAACTCCTACAGAAGTCATTAGCGAAGACCCCAAGCCTTACCGCACCTACCACCTTCGAGATGCTGGCCCTAGGCCGTACGATGAGTCTCTTAGAACGCTTCAGATCCAGCATCGGCCAGATCTGTCTTGTTGTGTTACAAGTGGTTCCAGAGGCCCATCTATCGTTAGTCTTGGCGATAGAGTCAAGATGAAGCAGTAGCTTGCACGTGCTGAGCGGGATACCTAGCTTTGCCTTATCTGGAAGGAGCTGTATTGTGGTACCCTGCCTTGCGAGTTCATCAGCTTTGCAGTTCCCTGGAATGTCCCTATGCCCCGGCACCCAGACGAGGTGGATGTTAAACTGCTTAGCCATCTCGTTAATAGATGTGCGACAGTCCGAGGCTACCTTTGATGTTAGGAGGACAGATTCCAAGGATTTGATTGCGGCCTAACTGTCTGAAAATCGTAATATCCTGAGCAGATATTACGTTCCGCCGCAGCCAGTTCATAACTTTTTTATAGCCATCACCTCTGCTTGGAATACACTGCAGTGGTCGGGAAGGCGAAATGAGAGACCTACATTAAGTTCGTCAGAGAAGACTCCTCCACCAACTTTGTTGTCGAGCTTGGAGCCGTCCAAGCTCGACCAAGAATTTGATCCCTCTTCCGAGGCCACTGCTCCTCCCAGTCGGACCGGGACGGAATAGTGGTGTGGAAGTCTCTTGTGAAGGAGATTTCGGGAAGAATGTAGTCAGTTGTCCCAGGAATGGATGTATTACCAACTAGAATTGAGGAGTGCCCCTTAGTAGAGTAGCCCCATTGATTTGTGGATCTAAGTCTGACCGCCGCCATAGCAGCCATTTGTTTGGCTACGACGATGAGTCTCTCTAAAGTTTTCATAAGAAACGACGACAAGCTAATTGATCGGAGGTTCTTAGGACCAGTATGAGATATTTTACCCGCCTTCGGGATAAAAACAACCTTTACCTCCTGCCATTTCAAAGGAATGTAGGAGAGTTCAATGCAGCCACAAAGGATCACCTTAAGCCAGGGCATGATGATCTTCAAGGCGTTCTGCATTTCCGCAGGAATAACCCCATCTGGACCCGGCGATTTGAAGGGCTTGAAGCTATTAATTGCCCAATTTATTTTGGTTTCAGATATTAATTCACTGGAGATACCCGATACGCGGGTATCAGGAATGCTCCTCAGATCTGATCTAGAGCATCCTGGGAAGTGAGTGTCTAGCAATAAGTCGAGAGATTCCTCACTAGAGCTAGTCCAAGAACCATCTGACCTTTTCAGATAGCCCGTGGGACACGGATTCGAAGCAAGAACTTTCCGAAGCCTAGACGCCTCAGATGTGTCTTCGATGCTGCCAACGAAGAGTCTCCAAGAGTCGCGCTGAGCTTTTCTTACTACTTTTTTAAAAATCCTGAGACTATTATAAAGGTCCCAGTCACAAGCAGCTCTTGACTTCTTTGCCTTGTTGAAGAGCTTCCTACACTGACTCCTAAGAGCTTTGACATCCTCAGACCACCATGGTGGTCTGCTCTTGCCCCTGGTTTTACCTGCAGGGCACGATTTATGGAGGGCTTTGTTTAAGACCGATGTTAAGGTATCCACCATACTATCAAGGTTTGATTTAGTCAGTTCCTCAATAGGTGGAGAGGGAGGTAGCATTTCCGCCACTATTAATTTATATGTTTCCCAGTCCGTTCTTCTAAGATTCCTAAAAGGTGTTTGGACTGAAGGGAGGTCGTTTAAACCGAATTGCAGATATCGATTATCAGAAAAGGAGTGCTCGTTGGACACCTTCCAATCCGTAACCCTATCAAACAGGAAGTCAGAGACAAGTGTTATGTCCAAAACCTCCTTTCTATTGGAAGTAATAAAGGTTGCTCCGTAACCCTTATTACAGATGAGTAGGTTAGTGCACATAATGTAATCAAAAGGTGACTCACCCCTTTCGTTAATGTCCGTGCTACCCCAGACAGTGTGGTGTGCGTTGGCATCACAACCGAGTATGAGCCCGCGCCTAAGTCTGCTCGCTTCATCGATCAACCTCCCAGTAGGCCTGGAGGGAGGGAGCTAAAAAACGCAAAATATTTGTTATCTGATACAACAACAATCTCATCGTCACGAATATGGTGAGTACCAATACCAACACACAATCATTTTACAGCTAAAAATGGTATGCAATAACTCGCACACGATATTTCGTACCATGTATCGTATACTATGTACCATAAGTGGTCTACACTTACGATTGATAGCATGCGATGTAAAGTATGTGTGAATTTATCGCTAATGTAGACCGGGGGGTAAAGATTGGCAACAAAAAAATGGAACAAACAAAACGAAAGCCGCAAACAAAAATGGACAAAGGACTTCCTACCTTCAATCCACTCAATTTTATTTGTGGCATCTTCAATTAAAAAATCAATTATTTATTTTTTTCTCATTTTTTTTTGGCATTTTGCGTTGAGTTGAAATCTTTTTGAGTTGTTTGTGTTTTACAAATTTTATTTTTATGCATTTTTAGCATATATGTAATACTTCTATACTGCCAGTATAGTGAAAGTACATTCACTGATATCAAGAGACAAAATATATGAAAAAGTACATTCGCAGTTCGGATTTCTCTGTCAAACTAATACAAAATTCAATGCTTGCTATTTCGCTCTTACAGTGAGCTCAAAACACATTGCAGAGATTGGATACTGGCAATATAGAAGTATTAAATATATGATTTTTAGTGTCAGGCTATTTTTAGTATATAGTTTTGTTGTATGCAATGAAAAGACCACTTGAACAAGCCAACAAGAAAGTAGCAACATGAAGAAAGGAAACAGTCCAAGCATGGCTTGAGTCGTATAGCTATTTCCAAATTTGCCAGATTTATCATCACCAACTCATTTAATTGACTGCCAATTATGATATTTTCAAACATTTTTAGGAAATATGTATGGGAAAAACCAATAATTTTGGTTTTTTTTTATAGTATTTTTCTCATTATAAAATGCATTTTTTTTTATTTTTATTATTGATTTTTTTTTTTTAATTTTTTTGAAATTGTTTTTTAATTAATTATTAATTGGTTAGTTATGGTTTTTTTCTCGTATTTTTCTTGTCTAAAACGAACTTAAAATTTGTGTTTTATTTTTTTCCCCCATACAAGTGTTAGCCCGTTTTGGCCAACTTCAGGGCCTTTGCCGTTAGGGTTGCCGTTATCGGATCGGCTTGAAATTTCAAACTTAAGAGTTTTTGGTGTATTTTCGTTATTTAAGCTTCTTTCGAGACAGATCGACGGCTCTTTTTTTTTTGAACAGCTCTAGTGTACATGCTCGGTTTGCGCTCTTGGGTAAGCCTCGGTGTAGTAAACCCAGTGAGGCAAGTAGCATTTTCCACTGCCAAACGTCAGATTTTCCCCCCTACCGTCATTAAAAGAGGAATTGAAATTATTCAGGGCTACCGTTTTCGGCATATTTAATTGGAAATGTTCTGAAAAATTAGTAATATGCTGACAAAGGCAACGCTGATAACTGATTTAGGAATTGGAAAGAACGTCATTGAAAACAAAGGCAAAGAAAATCATAGAGATGACAGGAATTGAAGTGAGAGCATTATTCCTACTTGCCTCACCTGGTTTACTCCACCGTGGGGTTAGCGATCTTTGGCTCGTTCGAGATGTTCTGGCAAACTCTGGCTTCCGATGCGTGTGTAGGAATAGCGATGGCCAAATGTGGGAAAAGAATCAATTGTTGCACAATCGATTTTGCAAAAAACAATCGTGAACTAATCGATTATGGAAATGGTAAAAATGTTCATATATTTTTTATTTTGTGCTAAAAAATGTATCACGTTATATAAAATCCCATTGTTTGTCCGTCTGTCCGGATGTCTGTCCTCACCTTCCAGAGGACACCAGTGGACCTAGAGATCAGAAATTTCACACATATGTCCTATGTACCAATGGCTTGAGTCTCTCGAGACGAATTTTAAATTTTTCAAAAGGCGTGGCAGTTTTGAATAATTTGCGTATCAGATATAGTAGCTCTCCTGAATCAACCGGTGGACTTTGAGAGGGGGGAAGGAAAAAACACCGAATAAAAAGCAGAAACAAATTTCCTTTGATGAGCTGTCAAAATATATGAAATTTGACAGCTCTTTTAAGCAACGGCGCGTTTTCTAGATGTTTCCCACTTTAAATGAATATCCTTAATGTGTCGCAGTTCGGTTCAGTGACATGCAGGGTTCAGAATACGCAACTTCAATTCTGGAGTAAATGAAACAAAAAAGCGTAGTAGAATCTTTTTATGCGGAGTAGACTCGTGGTTTTGACTTTTGACAAGTAAAAAAATCTGCTCTAATACAATTTTACAGCATTTTACAGCTTCGCCAAATTTTTCTTCAGTCGTTCCTTTAGTTTGAAACGAAGCTTTAAGCCCGGTATGCAGATGCGGCGGAATTCCGTTTTGGAGAAAAAACCTATTCTTAACTTTGTGTAGAGCGAAATATTTTTTGATAATTTAGTTTTTGAATTTTGTAAATAAAAATGTAAAAAAAATGTTGTGAGTGATTGTGCTGCAGATAGAAATTTTTTTCAAAGCAACATAAAGGACATTCTAACATAAAAGCAACTCTTTTTTTCGCATTTCTGCTTATTCTAGCCGGAATGGAAATTTTGTTTGGCTTACAGGCTTTTAAATAATTAAATCGAAACATGACAGTTGGCATTGCCAATTGAGAAAACATACTTTAACTGACATATGACTTGTCCATTTTCGCACTAAAAATGTGTTTTTCATAAACATAAGTATTAAGGGTATTCATTTAAAAGTGAAAGTTGTGTAGTTGGTGACCAGCGCAGTTTTCCCCGGTCTGATTCATGAACGCACCAGAAAATTATTTGTGCACTTCTTTTGATTCTTCTTCAGCTGTTTTTTAAAGTGAAAAAAATGCCTAAAATAAGCGAAAAAAGAAAATTAATCAAACTATTTGAAGAAATAGCTTTCGTTGACGGCGGTAAGTAAATTTGTTTACTTACCGCCATTTTCGAAGCAAACTATATTAGTGTCGTGAGCATACTCATTTAGACAATGAACGAGTACCCACTTACAACGACACAGCTTGGACAATTATAAATTCAATTAACTTTTATTTTGCAAACAATTGTTACATATAGTTCTTTTTTAAACTTATATATATAATTATACATTTTTCTTTTTAATTTGCAGCCGCAATTTATTACTTTTGATAATAACTTTTTTAATTAATCGAATATCAATTTTATTGTTCGACATCACTACAATCGCACAACATTTGTGCAGTTCTTTCCGCACCAAAATCAACGCGCAAAGTTTTCCACTTTGTGCAATTCTCTTCTCATACAATTTTTGACAGTTCTCGTCAACAACTAAACCATTACGCGTTTGCCAGGGTTTTCCCACTTTAAATGAATACCCCTATTGTCTCTTTTTCTTGGCGAAAAGAAAGGCAAAAAAGTGGCACTTTCATGCAATAAATCAGTGTCGTCGAGTTATTTTGGTCTGAAAAAAAATCGTAGTAGATCTTAGCTCGAGCGGAGTGACGGATTGGATTTGAAGAATTTTTCAAAATCGTAGTAGATTTACTACGATCGTAGTAAAGTCCGAACCCTGGTGACATGCGAAATGATCTGAGCATTTTTTTTTTGCAATTCACTGGTCTTGTAGACCAGTATTGCCATATGCAATATTTCAACTATTTTGAAGCTTCCACAAAAAAATTTCTCATCCGAAATAAATTCTGTCAACAGCAAAATGATCAGACTAAAAATTAAAATTAATTTAATTTAGTCAAAGAGCGGCAGCGAGTTCTCGTTACTCCCTCATTGTGAGTGGGGAGATAGAGAACAGAAAAACTCCATATAAAAAAAACGTTGAAAAAGGTCAGTGAATCCGCCTTTAGAATGCACCTTTAAAGTTTAACTTTTCGTTGCAGCTATGCCGCACGACAACCCTGAAGTAGTGAATGTGTACATTTTTAGTTGCATTCTTACCTGTACTGAACGAACTCGGTCAGCCATTTGTCTTCGATAGTGTTTTTGCCTTTTGTGTTTGGTGAAAAGAAAAACAACGAGAAAACATACAAAAAGCTTAAAAACGGCAATTAATTTGCGAAAAACAATACTTTTTATTTCTACTAGTTCTATTAAAACGGCTTCAAAATTGGCAAAATAAGGAAAAACAAGAAAATGAGCTACAACGACAAAAACGATGGCAGCATCACAAAGGAAGAATGGATTACGCGTCTGGAATCGTTTCCATTTAAACAGGCTGACATGAATCGACTGATTATGAACTACTTGGTGACAGGTGAGTGAGGGTCAACAGTGCGGACTCAAAGTCAATATTAATTGCTCATGTACATAATCGAAAACAGAGGGCTTCAAGGAGGCGGCCGAGAAGTTCCAAATAGAAGCTGGTCTTGAACCTAGCGTCGAACTGAATTCGCTGGACGACAGAATACTTATACGTGAAGCGGTACAAAGTGGGCGCATTCAAGAGGCCACGCACTTAGTAAATCAGTTGCACCCGGAACTACTGGACAATGATCGCTACTTGTTTTTTCACTTGCAGCAGTTGCAATTAATAGAGTTGATAAGGTAAGCGGAATCTAGAGCTGCGAAAGAAAAACGGGTTTTATTTATTTTTTTTACCATTGCAAGAGCTGGCAAAATTGAAGAGGCTCTAACATTTGCACAGAATAAGCTCTCCGAAGCAGGCGAAGACATTCCGGAGGCGCTCTCAGAGTTGGAGCGCACTTTGGCCTTGTTGGCTTTCGAGAAGCCCCAGAACAGCCCGTTCGCCGACTTGCTGAAGCAGGCACACAGACAAAAGGTGAGGCGCAATTGTATTATTTCAGTGCAAACTTTTTGGAAAATATGTATTTGTTTTCACACAGATTGCCAGTGAGTTGAATGCTGCCATTTTGAAAAGCGAACACAGTGCCGATTCCACTCCAAAGATCATGTTTCTACTGAAATTGATTTTGTGGGCTCAATCGAAGCTCGACAGTCGAGATGTCAACTACCCTAAAATGAAAGATTTGGAAACGGCTCTCATCGAGCACAAGTAGTGCATCGATGGGTACCACCTTTTGCTTTTTATATTTTCGTTATACATAAAAACTCATTCAAATACTAATTGTAGCCATTAGAAAATCTCTAATCGTTTGTGTGAATTAATAAATTATTAATTAGTATCAAATATTCCCACTTCAATTCAATAAAAACACAGCACTTGGGGGGAATGTAGAAATAAACGCCGAAGGTATGAAACGCAGACCGTAAAAAACCGCTGCATTGCGACATTTGTACCGTCGCTAAAGGTTGATTAGAAAGAATGTTTCTGTCCGTTAGTCTGTCTGCAGTCTGGTTGTGACCTAATATTAGATGACATCTACGATATAAGATTCGTAGTGAGCGACCCGAAGAAACCATAGTTCGCTATTTTTTGACATGTGCCAAAGCTTCATGGATGCCCACTTTTTATACTAACAGAAAACACCGTGCGGTGAGACCATAATAATAATGAAGCGAACCATTGACTGTAGCAACTTAAAATGAAAAATGCTTATTTATGTATTTGATATTTTTGAATAACTAATGTGACACCGAATACAAATTTATCACAAATACAATTTTAGCGATGATAGTTCTAATTAAAATTGATTGCAAACAATGGCCAAATAATGAAAATACGCCATTATCATTTAATCTACCAACCGAAAAACAAATCCATTGCCTTGTTCATAAGTCCGGAAGTCTTTTGCGGTGCATTAGGGCAGGCTATGACCGCCGAATCGTTCTGCGCTGTTTTGTAGGCAGTCTGGGCCAAGGGACGAACTTTACATGGTTGCCTATTCGGAAAAGAAGAACAATTATTAAAATAGGCCATCAAAAAATGCATCAAGCAAACGTACGTAGTGGCATTATCGCACAAATTCTCTTTATCGATGATATTCTTGTCCTTACACTGCGTCACACCGATCATGATGTTGTTGGCTAAGATCTTCTCGTTGTAATTTAAAGCCTTGTCGCATTCAAGACGGGACGAGTACTTCAAATGCACCCAATTGCCATTCTGCGGCGGAAACACCTTATCGACAATGGTACCACATTGGGCAAAGTGTTGCAGAATGGTGGAGGTAGTGCTGGGTGGGAATCCGTAAACCGTCACCCAGAACTCAGTGTAGCGAGGAACTGGCGGACACTGTAGCATGTGGGATGCGTTCAGTACAGACCCTGCGGATGGGCCAGACAACGGACCCAGCGGCGACATTACCGAGCGTGATCCATTGAAGGAGGCGTTATTTATGTAGGAATCATTGAATTGTTGATGTTGGTTGTAGCTCTTGTTCATACCAAAAGGACCGACATGCTGCTGCGGAATAGGCGTGTCGTAGTAGGTTTGCTGTGGCGTTGCGCGTGTAGGCGTTTGCACCTGATTTCGTTCGTTGCGTAGAGAATCGAAGAGGCCCTGTGTGGGTGGTCCCGACATGCTTGCGTTATGACTCTGCATCGGTGTGGTGGGAAAGTTTCCGATGCCGCTACCTGACACAGGAGGTGTTTGCTGATAACCGCTAAATAGCGTTTTCTGTCCCAATCCGGAGCGGTTGTAATCTTGCGGAGACGTCGGCGAAGTAGCTAAACAAATATGAATAATCAGAAAGGACTTACACTGCATATAATAAGGCTGTTACCGAACGAGATATTCCTGCCGCCCTTATTTGGCGAGAGCGTGTTGGTTCGCGGGGTTGATGGTGCTTGTGGTTCGACGCCCATTAAAAAGGAAGGCAAGTATGGGCTTGGTGCTGGACTACCGCCGGGACTGCCTAAAGTCATTGGTTCCATTTTTATACTTTAGTTCAATATAAGTATTTATTTAATTTTAAATCTTTTTAATCTTTTGCGGCAGAATAATGCAAAAGTTTGGAGGTTTATGATTGCGACTGTCAATTTGTATGCTTGTATGCAGTGTTGCCAATGCCCAAAAAAGTTGATACCAACTATTTCTGAAATGGCTGTGCGAACAATCGCCCAACGAACAATCGCCCAAAAACCAAAAATGAATAATCGCCGAAAAAATTGTACTAAAATCAAAAAATTTTGTTCATTTTTTGATTTTGTTGAAATCCAGCTTTTGACACATAAATAGGAGTGGGTACACACAAAAATGTTCATTCATAAATCAACACGAAAATTACAACAACAAAAGTATTATAAAATCGCGAGATTTTTTTATACAATTTTTTGTATTAACGACACACCAAAAAAAGATGTACAAAGATTCTTTTTGTAATAGCTTGAACCATTTTTTTTTTTTTTTTGTTTTTTATTTTGTATATTATACAAAATTTTTTCCTCAAACAATAAATCAAGTTTATCTTCAGAAAATGTATTACAATAATTCGAAAATTAATAAAAAAACTCGATATTATCGATATATCGTTTTTTGGAACACATATATTATCATTTCGATATTGAAGTAAAAATGTCGATATTTTTTTGCCTTCCTAGTTCCCGGACACGCATTGGAAGCCAGAGTTTACCGGAACATTTTGAACGAGCCAAAGATCGCGAACTCAAGATCGCAAACCGGACGTTTACACCGACCGAATGAACGGTATTTAGCTCGCGAGCTCGTGCGATCTAAATGCACCTTTACACTTTTTGTCAACGTCAACTTATTTACAAAACAGTTTCCGTCAGCATTCATCAATTTGCCAAGTATTCGAGGATGCATCAATTAAATTAACTGATATTTCAGAGTATTTAAAAATTCGCGTGTGAAATTTCCTCCAAGAAAAGCCGACCCGCAGAATGCAAAACGGCAGCGGAGGCAAACGCACCAGTTCGCGACATGTAATGGTCGTGTTGATTCTGTGCGTCCTTTGGTACATAGTCTCGTCCAGCAATAATGTCATCGGAAAAATGGTTCTCAACGAATTCCCGTATCCCATGACTGTAACAATTGTGCAGCTGTGTAGTATTACTCTTTACAGTGGCCCCTTCTTCAATCTGTGGCGCGTTCGAAAATACCAGGATATTCCCCGTGGCTACTACCTCCGACTGATTGTGCCGTTGGCGCTGGGAAAATTCCTCGCATCTGTGACGTCGCACATATCCATTTGGAAGGTTCCCGTTTCATATGCACATACAGGTACGGAAATGAGAAGGTGCATAGGATGCAACTTGAAGTGCTCGCTACTTCTGACGTGGTGTGCTTTGTTAATTTTTGTTCTGTGGCTGGCTGATAAGCTGATAAGACATCTTGTGCTACAACAAAAGCTGTTCGTTTCACAGACTCATAAACATCTCTACCGCGGCGGTTGGGGCATTTTAGTGTTTAGATCTCTTACTAATATATTAAGGATGTCATGTAGGAGGTGGGGCGCAATAAAACCAAGTACAAAATATTCACCATATCATATCTCTTCCACAGTCAAAGCTACAATGCCCTTGTTCACTGTCATTTTGACGCGCCTACTTTTTCGCGAGAAGCAACCGTCGTTGGTGTACCTCAGTTTGATACCCATTATAGCTGGTGTCGGCATAGCCACGTTAACAGAGGTTTCATTCGACATGTTGGGCTTGGTGAGTGCACTCGTCTCGACTATGGGCTTTTCACTGCAGAATATCTTTTCAAAAAAGGTGAGCGACATTTGATGCGCTATTGCGGTTCATAACACACCAGTGATTTCTGTCTACTTGATGAAGAGACAGCACTGTATTGCTCGGAACCGTAATAGGTGTACTTGGTCTGAACTTTAACATGTTCTCTATATTTACTGCAGGTTCTCAAAGATACTGGAATACATCACTTACGACTGCTGCACTTGCTTGGAAAATTGGCATTAATTATGTTTTTACCTATTTGGATTTATGTAGATAGTTTTCAAGTTATCAGGCATCCTGCCATTGTAAGTAGCACTACACCGGAATTCCCAACAGCCAGTCAAATGTTTCACTTTATTCGATTTCTTATCAACTTGTAGATGAATTTAGATTATCGCGTTATTGCTTTGCTCTTCGCTGATGGAGTTTTGAATTGGCTGCAAAACATCATAGCCTTCAGCGTACTGTCCTTAGTCACGCCCCTCACATATGCGGTGGCGAGCGCATCCAAGCGTATTTTTGTCATAGCCGTTTCGTTGTTAGTTTTGGGGAATCCTGTGACATGGGTCAATTGCCTTGGTATGACCATGGCAATTATCGGCGTCCTATGCTATAATCGCGTAAGTACACGTACACAGCCTTGAGAAATTGCGTCAGTTCGAAATTATATTTGTCTGCTTTCAGGCAAAACACATTACCAAAACGAAGGATTCTGTTCTGCCACTCACCCAAAAAAATCACTATATCAAATATGCCCCATTGCAAAGCAATGTAGATCCATATTACAGGGGCTCAGTCTCAGCAGCAGCGTCAAATAGCAAAGGATTTAGCAATAAAGATAATGATAGCAAATACTACACTTCAGCAAATAGTTTATTAACCAATGGCAGCGGCATGCCCAATGGTAGCGCAACACGTCTACTTTTCGTCTAGTTCCAAATCCTTGTGCAATTTTTCAGACATTGCAATTAGCTAAACTTTATAATACGTATTCATCACTATTGAAATGAGAAATTATGTGTGTTTGATTTAATTTATTTTTACGAAATGTATATTTGTGTAGGTATATTGTTTTAAATATCGCAGGTGTTTAAAATGCAGTAAATTCAGTATTTTTGCAAAAGTATGACTCCAAACCAATTTACAGACAACTTCAAACTTACACCCTCATCAATTCTTCCCAATATTATATGTACATCTAAGTCGATATTTCCCACAAAAATGCCCTCTTTACCTAACATAGAACCACCAGACTCGAGCTGTGTATTTACAGAATGATCCTTTCAATATAAACATTACGTAATACTAAGGTGGCCATGTTTTACCAACACTTTTCGCCAATTCAATGCCCAAGAATCTGTTTGTGTACATATGACATATGGTAGAAAAAAAAATGTAAATTATGTATCAAAATGTAATATTTATGAAAAATTAAAAATGACAGTTTTACAATATCTTAGTGAAAGTCGTTTTATTCATGTCGCTGTTTAAAATTTCGCAGTTCTCGAGTTTCGATAGTCATTTCCTGTGTAAACAACCACGCTGCATCCGAAAAGGAAGTCCAAAAAATTAGAAATGGAACAGTGGGCCAAATGGAAGTAAAGCCGTATGCACAAACATTTTTGGGCTTTATTTTATTTTGGATTTAGAAATAAAGTCGAACGAAAAATACGACTTTATTTAATTTTATCCAAAAACATTAAAATTGTAAAAGTTTTTTTGTATAATTCAATACAATTCGATGAGGAAGATATCGATTGGAATTAACAATAATAACTATGAAGGACGCTACTAAAAAGACAATTTAATTAATCAAATTACAACTTGGACCTTTTCGATTGAACTCGCTTAAATAAAGGTCCTATTTCAGAAGCATGATATGCCTCGAAATAATCGACTTTGAAGTTTTGAGCAAATGTAAGTAAAACAAAATTGTGTTTACAGGAAATGAAACTCTAGATACTTGTAACAAATATGTTGAAGGAAGAGAGGCCTAAATAATTTTTAGTTGTTGCATTGTCTGCAATGTAATGGATGAAAGTAATTTTTAAATATATATGTTTAATTGGTGTTTATACTGTGGAGTTAATTTTGTACAATTTTATAGAGAGGAAAATTTATGTAGCGATTGGTATTGAAATAGGTTTTGATGAATGAATGAATGATTCGTATTGTATGTATGTATGTAGCACAGTAAAGTATGTTTGGAAGATTTTTGAAATTAAATTAAATGACATGTGGTATAAGTATTTGAAACAAATGCCGTTAATTCGGCCGGTGCAAACGACTGGATTACGATCTTTGAGCTTTGGTACGTAGCCGAATGCTCGCACAAAATGGCCCGGCAGTGTAAACACTTGAAAACGAACAAATCTGCAGATTCCGAAGCTGGTGCGGGAGGGAATATTCAGTCAGTGTAAACAGTTGCACGAACGGAATTTCGTTTGGAGTTCGCGACAAAAGTTGTGTTCGCTCCTACGGTCTAAGTGCACCTTCAAATTAAGTAAAAATAAGTACCTTTATCCCTTATAGACAAAATTAAACCAAAAATTCCCTTAGGAAGGGAAATTTGCCTAAAGTTGGCTGCACTGGTTGAGCGCCCCGTCTGTGAGGAGTGTTGCCACATTGAGAGACGTTCTGTTGTGTTTTTGTAAATTTTTCTTGTGGGAAGAAAGTGATTTCTATAATTTCTTGGGACAATTTTGCAGTGCTTATTTGCCGAAAAGGCCAATTGCAGTGTGTTCATACTTTGAAAGAAACCGAAAGGTAAAAAACCCGCAGATATGGTAACACTGCTTGGGTGGGGAAAAATTAAGTCCTAGGTGGCAACCAAGTTGATTGTTGATCAATGGTATTTGCTTTAAAAGATTCACAAATGTGAGAGAAATACGTATTTTCTAACTTGTGGGCGGTAAAAGTGGGCGTGTCAAAACCTATCCTATGTCACGACTCACGACCCCTAGAACACATATATAAATTTTGGTGAGAATCGGTGCTGTAGTTTTCGCGTCTACTGGTGACAAACATACACGTCTCTTTTACATATATAGATATATTTCATATATTTAAAGGCAAATAATCTTTACCATTTCTGTCAGAGCTGACTATTGTACCGTTCCTTAATATTCCGTTCTTTTACTTTTCCATATTTGGTATCTTGTGAACAATAAAGCAATATCGATAAAATCATCTATTTCTTATATGTAAAATAATTCTGCTATTTACGCGGTTCGACAGTTCTCTTAGTTGGTTGCCCTCATAAAGAGCCAATATAGCCCTTTTCCAGAAAAATTTGGGCTTATTCACCTAATTGCGGTTGACCGAATTATACTCCTTTCTCCTTTGATTCCGCTCATAGTTCGGCTGTGCGAACAATCGCCCAAAAACCAAAAATTCATAATCGCCCATAAAATTGTACCAACATTTTTGGGCGATTGTTCATTTTTGATTTGGGTGTTTTTTCATTTTTTTTTTGGGCAATTCTTCATAATGAACAATTGCCCAAAAATCAAAAACTGAAAAACCGCCCAAAAATATTTTTTGGGCGATTGCTCATTTTTTGATTTTGTTGAAATCCAGCTTTTGACACATAGATAGGAGTGGGTACACTACAAAAATGTTCATTCATAAATCAACACGAAAATTACAACAACAAAAGTATTATAAAATCGCAAGATTTTTTATACAATTTTTCATATTAACGACACACCAAAAAAAGATGTACAAAGATTTTTTTTGGTTAAAATTTTTCGACTGCGGCGCTTTCTTACAACCTACTTCTAATAACATTATAACATTACTACACTAAAGATTACACCGTATTTTTGCTTTAAGCTAAGGTCAGATTAGGCAAATATTTGCACAAATACTGCGAAAATACATTCAGAAAAATAAAATACTGGTTCAGTCACATACGATTTTAGTTGATATTAAAAATATCTGAGGGTATTCGGGCAAATAATTGCCTAATCTGACCGCAGTTTAAGAATTCTCTAAAAGCTGAAGTTTCCAAATTCTTTGTTTCTTTGAAATATGAATATCTGAAATGTTTTCTTATTATTAAAAAAAAATAAACATTTTTTTTGGGCGATTGTTCATTTTGTTTTTGGGTTATTATTCATTATGAACAAAAGCCCAATATTTTGGGCGATTGTTCATTTCAACTTTTGGGCGAAAATTCATAATTTTTTGGGCGATTTTCGCAATTTTTTGGGCTTTTATTCATTATGAAGAATGGCCCAAAATTTTTGGGCGATTGTTCATTTTTGGTTTTTGGGCGATTGTTCGTTGGGCGATTGTTCGCACAGCCGTTCGGGCGATTGTTCATTTTTGGTTTTTGGGCGATTGTTCGTTGGGCGATTGTTCGCACAGCCGTTCCCTTCATGTGTCATCTATAAAATCACATTAAGTTACAATATTATAAAAATATGGGATACTAAAATAAAAGTTTCTCGATCGTATGAAGAAATACTTTCAAAAAGCTGTGAAATATATCATTCTACCCCTTACATTTTGCACGCTCCTCGGAAAATAACCAATATACAAACAGCAAACATTTTCAAAATAATAAATTCTGTTTGTTTTATTGGCAATTGACGCGTCAACAAATTCATTTTACGTTTTTAACGTCAAATTATGTGCGTACAAAATCTTACACGTCAAATTTGTTATAAAAAACTAGTAAGAGAATTATCTTCGGCCTGACCGAAGCTATAATACCCTGCACATGCGAGTACGATACATTCGACCATGCGTTAGATATTTTTCCATTTCCAGTACATTCCCGATTAATTTTACAATTTTGTTCCAATTCTTTTGTTCCAGTTTTATTCCCATTTCGTCCCGACATAATTTCCAATCAAATACAAGAAACGGCGTCCAAATCTGTTAAGTATTTTTCAAGATAAAGGAAAATAGTACAAATTTGGCGGCTATTTTGTATGGGAGATATGAGGATTTGTGGATATTTTATCGATATTTAATGGAACATTTTTCAAAATTTTTTCTATAATTTATCGATAATTTTTCGATAATTATCGATAATGTTTCGATAATTATCGATAATTTATCGATAATTTTCCAATATTTATCAATAATTTTCCAATATTTATCAATAATTTTAGTTTCCTGAACCATTTAAAAATTTTGTTCCAATTCCATTTCGTTCCAATTTTGTTCTCGACCTCATTTCTGACCCAATGCAAAAAACCGCATCCAAATCGGTTCAGTATTTCTCAAGATAAACGAAAATAATATAAATTTGGCGGCCATTTTGTATGGGACGTAGGCGTGGTTCATCCATTCTCCAAAATAAGAGGAATCCCAAAATTTGAGGTCGATAGCAAAAGCTACGACAGTTATCGTGCGAAATGACAGACAGACGGACATGGCCTAATCGACTTAGGAGGTGATGCTGATCAAGAATATATACACTTTTCCATACCGGGCACGCCTCCTTATGGGCGTTACAAACGTTGTGACAAAGTTAGTATAAAATGTATTAATTATGGGTTTTAGCTCATTTTCCAAAAAACTAATTTTGGAAAAGGGGAGTACAACAACTAAGCCAAAACTCAGTCTGGCAGAGTGTACAGCTGTTTCGGATCCAGCCACGGATCCTCGTCAGCACTATTTATGCATTCTATTTTATCTAAGCGACGCTATAAGTAAGTATTGGAATTTCTGTTAAATTGTGATTGGAATTTTGGGCCAGATTTTTGAGGAACTTCCAGTCGAACATCGATCAAGTATTTTTTTAAGTTCGACTGGATTTTGATGTTCGGTTCAAACAGAAATGGAAAGAATGAAACCAAAAAAAGTAAGAAAAAAAGAACGCAACCAAAAGGTGGTGGTTTTTTCTAGTTCTCCTTCATGTTTGCGAATTGGTTGGTTTTGAGCTTTTGTTTTGATTATGCCAAAACCGGTTTGGTTTTGGGTTTTCTAAGCAATTTGCAATTCTTGTATTTTGGTGATTTTTACAATTCTTGCATTTGAAACATTTTCCCAATTTTATTCAGTTTTGATTTTCATGTTTTTTATTTAACATTTTTATTGAGTATTGTAAATATATTTCATTTGATACATATTTGCAATACATGTGTTTGCATAACTTCATAAGTTCATTGACCTACATTCAATTTTTCCCCTGCTTCTACTGTTTCCTTTTTTGTGTGTGCACCAGAGAATAGCGCAGAGTAGCTTAGCCCACAAGCTACCGGCAAGCTAACCGCTGTTTTAGCAAGTTGCGAATCCACTTCCACTTGCCGCTCTCGAACACTTGCATCATCCGTCAAAAACTCGAATGACCTGGATAGGCGGAAGCACTTGGATAGCTTGTGTGCTCAAGTTGTGTTGAATGAGCAGTGCGCACTGCGCAGTACGGAAAATGTTCGTATTTTGTATTGTTAAGTTTCGTGCGACATGTAGGAAAATTTTAGAATATTGAATTCATTACGGAATGGTAAAAACAATTGTTTTAAAAAACTTACTTTCTATTACACCGTGCAAAAATTTTAATTTTTGTGTACACATACAATTTTTCCACATAGAAAAATTGTTTTTAATAATGTTGTTGGCATTACAGAGTGCAACAAATTTTAGATTTATTGTACACAGCTAATTTTTCCACTGAGAAAAAAATTTGTTAAATTAATGCAGTTACTTTTAGACAGTGCACCAAATTTTAGTTTTTTTGTACGCATGAAAATTTGTCCATAAAGAAAAAATAGTCTTATGTTTAATTATTTGTATGAAAATTCTTTGACTATTCAGTAAAGAAACAATATCTATAGCTATCTACTATAATGTATAATGTATCTATGTATTTTATAAATTGTACTCGTAATATTTTGGTGTTCATTCACTGCGCAAATAATCGATGTTCTAATTGCAATTTTTAAATTAGCTTCTTTTACATTTTTAACCCCAATTCCAGGACATGAAAATACTGCACTCTTTACCAACGCGACAAGTCGCATCAAAAAAATGTGATCAGAAAATTGTCCGACCGTTGGCGCCTACACTTTTTTGCGCTTTGTTTTCTTCGCTGTTACGAGCGAGAAATGTCGAGTTGCGACGAACTCCTTTCGCGATGTCCTATTCACAGCGCTGCTTGCGGCGATAGGCAAATGCCAAATGTGTCGCGCTGCGTAAGAATTTGTTTTGTTGCTGTCTCATTGTTGTTTGTTGAAGAATGCGTTTGCTGTTGCAATATATTAATAAAGAAACGACTGTGCATAATTTTTTATGATCAGCTTGTTAACCCTTTTGAAATCGCGAATTTTGGAATTTAGGAAAATCCCAAATTTATGGTTCCACTTGTCGTGTCGGTAAAAATTGCTGCAATTGTGAAAAAAATATGCAAAAGCAGCTAATTTTCTATGTCCTAAAAATATTTTCGTTTAGTTGTAATTTGAAAATTGCAATTGAAACATCATTTAGCAGTGAAATGGAATACGAAGAAGTTGTATTCCTTTTTTGTTATTAAAAAATGATGAAAGTGTTTATATTTTAATAAAATCAATCAGCTATAATATCTCACGAAATAATTGACAAATTGAATGCTACATACAAAATACGAACATTTTCCGTACTTCAAATAACCCACAAACGCACACAAGCAACTTCAATGCGCAAGCTATCCAAGTTAATCCGACTATCCAGGTCATTCGAGTTTTTGCCGAATGGCACAAGCATTTTATTTTTTTCTCGTGTGCACTCGTACGAACTCGGATCCACAAGCACCGAACACTTGTGGCATTCGACGACACGGATTCGAGTTGGGAGTTGCACTTGGGTTTTGGCGAGTAGCTTGAAACTGGTTTTCGGTGCACCGACGCTCTTCTCTGGTGTGCACAACAAGGAAAACAAAGATTACTAAATTCGGCAACGTGGCTAATAAATAGCGAGAAGTAAAATTGTCTAAGTATAATGCGTATATTGAAAATTGAAATGCACTAAGTGCTTAAGGAAATCTATGTACTTGGTGCATTTCAATTTTAAACGGACAAATGAACTCAGTAAAAAACTAGAGAGTGGACTATCTTCGGCTATACCGAAGTTGAAATACCCCCACACAGTAGGAAGAAGTACCTCGAACATATAAAAATGTGGTCTCAAGACCCTATTTTGAGCCAATTATAGGTGGTTTTGGAGCCCGGACCATGTCCAAAATCCATTTCTAAAAATATCCAATTAAATCCACAAAAAAAAAAAATTGGTCTCAAGACCCCATTTAGACCCTTATATATGTGGCTTCGGAACCTCGGACCATGTCAAAAATACGTTTCTAAACATTTCCAATCGAATACAACAATAAAAAATTTTTACCTTTTTTTTCGGTGTATGGGAGCCACGCCCAGTTTTTGTCCGATTTGGCTGATTCTCGAACTTGATCTCAGTATTCACGAGAAAAACATGTATGAGCATTGTAAATATGTTTCATTTGATAGGTATTCGCAATACATATGTTTGGATAACTTCATAAGTTCATTGACCTACATTTCAATTTTTTCCGTGGTGCTATTGTTTCCTTTTTTGTGTGTGCACAACAAGGAAAGCAAAGAAGATCAGTTCAAGATCAAGGTTGACGTTGTTTTCATTTGTATACCCCCACACTCACTGTGGCAGGGTATACTCACTTTGTCACAACGTTTGAAACGTCCATAAGGACGCATGTCCGGTATGGATAAGTATATATATTCTTGATCAGCATCGAAAACAGATTTAGCCATATCCCCGTCTTTCTGTCACCATACAGGCTGGAATGTTTTTTTTTTGAGACATCGATGTGAAACTTTGGGTTTACGTTTTTATCTCCGAATTGAGATCAAGTTAAATCGTGCTAAAGTGAGAATCAGCTAAATCGGACGAAAAAGGCTGCCATATAAAACTACGAAAAAATAGCGAAAATTTTCCAAGTCTTTTCAAAAACCATAAAAATGCCTGCGCACACAGAGGCGTTATTCGTGCCGCAGGCGGTTTCGAAATAATTTTGTCACAAATGATTGTATTTTTGAAAATATAGCGTTTTTTATACAGTCTGTTTCCATAGCAATACAATAAATAACAAACACAAAAAGCCAGTTTCAAAACCAATTCGAATCAGTTTGAAAATAAACCTTTTGACTGTTTCTATAGTAGTCTAATAAATAACAAACAAAATAGTAATTTTCAGAACCATTTCAGTCAGACTTTTTGATTGTTTCCATATTAATATAATAAAAAACAAACAAAATCTACTGCGGTGAGATCGCTGCCTGTGTGAGGCACTTTGCGTTTTCGAAGCTAGATTTTTTAAATATCGAAATGGTTCTGAAATTATATAGCAAATATCGCCTCTGTGTGCGCCGGCCTTATAAAAAAATTTATTGAATATTTTAAAAAAATATTTCCTATATTTTAAAAATATATGAAATAAATAAATGAAATACGATGAATTTTCTCTTAGGAAAATAAAACTTCAAGTCAATTTTGTGTACGAAAACCTTTTGAAAACCGATTAAAAACCCGTAACCTTTTCAATTGGTTTTGGTTGAACCCATTCAATCGGTTACGACGAATCGGTTTCGGTTTAGGTTTCGCTCCCTAAAATGAATCGGTTTCATTCGGTTTCGGTTACGGTTTCGGTTGCCAACCCTGCACACAACAATTCACTTGCTAGAAAATACAAAAACAACAAAATTGTTTTTGGTTTAATTGGCCTTTTCCAAAATTAGTTTTTTGGAAAATGAGCTAAATGAGCTTATGTAGCTTCATCCATCTTTGGAGTGTTGAAAAAAAGTTTGTGTTAAAACCCGGCATGGTTTTAAATTACATGGTATTTTTCTGTGACATTCAAATTTGTTTTATACAAATTGTCATTATTTTGAGTGCTAAGAGGCACAACTAATTTTCGGGACATACACTGCACGAAGTAATGATAAGACAAAGATCAAAATGTTAAAAATTATTGCATTACTGATACCGGGCATATTTATTGCCAAATATTAAGTTGTACTAACAATTAATTAAATTAACTTAAAGAAGACTAAATTCATGCACTCAAATATTTTTGATAAATAAATAAAAATCATTTCATACGAACAAATGATAAGACCAAACTATAAAAATTTCGGAAATATTATAAATATTATTTTTGTTACTTCGTGCAGTGTAGTATAACTGCGCTCTTTGAAATTGAATTTGTTTATTTATCAAAAACACAAACCAAACATATTTCATTGCTTGAAACACTAGATGGAGCTGGTATATTTTCATATCAAACAATCAAATTTCACAGTTAGAAAATAATAAAAAAGAGTAAAAAAATAGTTTTTTTAAAATATAACCCTTTAACCGACTAAAAAGCAGAAAATAAACTCCCTTTCAATTACTTTCCCCAATTTCGATTTAAAACAAGTGAGTAAGTCTCAGTCGGGCAAGCCGACTTATATATACCCTACACCTACTGGGCCATATTGTATCCGCCATCTTGAATTTTGAAAATGCGACATCAAATTCGAAATCAGTGACCCCAAAAACCACCCTATGCAAAATTTCATACTGTTTTGAGGAAATCTTAAATTTTCGGCCGCCATATTGGTTCTGCCATCTTGAATTTTTAAATTCCGACATCAAATCTAAATCAGCGACCCCGAAAACCCCACAATACAAAATTTCATACTGTTTTGATGAAATCTTAAAATTTCGGTAAAAACACGATTTTCACTTATATGGGAGGTAGGCAGTTGACCGATTTCGCCCATTTGCAATACCAAGGAGGGCCTCAAAAGGATAAATCCAAAATTTGGGATCCCTAGCTTTCTTCTAGCTCCTGCAATCGTGTTTACAAGAAAAGATGACGGACAGACGGACAGACAGGGAGGTAGGCGTGGCAGTTGACCGATTCCGCCCATTTTCAATACCAACTCCTTATATATCTGCGGCGAGCTTTTTCATACACTTCCACATGAGCTAGAGAGCTGAAATTTGAAACACTGATAGAACTCCGGTGACAATGCATTCTATTAAATTTTGGGGTCCATCAGAGGCGTAGGGGGCCGTGGAGGGACGCAAACCCCTTTTTTTTAAACATGGTATAACTTCCAATTCCTTCAAGCTACAATGATGAAATTTGGTAGGTGGGTTCTTATTGACAAAATGAAATTCCTTTGGAAAGGGGGGTGTGGGGGCAAAGGGGAGCGGAATGGAGCCAATTTGAAGTTCTCACTTTCATATTTTGTAAGCTACAAGACTGAAATTTTTTACCTATGTTCGCATTCGGGAAAGAGAGTAAAAAAGGGGGAAAAAAAAAAACAGGGGGGAGAAAAATTTTTTTAATAAAAAAAAAAAAAAAAAAAGATGATAAAAGAGTAAAAAAACAAGTTTTTTAAAATATAACCGGCCAAAAAGCAGAAAATAAATTTCCTTTAAATTAATTTCAGCAATTTCGATTTCAAATAAAGGGTTATTGGCTACTTTCCTCCTAATATCTTTGCAGATTTTGAAGTCGCCAAAAACCCTTAATTTTAAATCTAAATTGCTGAAATTAATTAAAAAGAAATTTATTTTCTGCTTTTTGGCCGGTTATATTTTAAAAAACTTGTTTTTTGCTCTTTTATTATCTCCTTTTTTTTTTTTTATTTTTTTTTATTTTATACCCTGCACACCTAGTGTCCAAGGGTATATTGTTTTTGTCACACCGTTTGTAACGCCCATAAGGAGGCGTGCCCGTTATGGATAAGTATATATATTCTTGATCAGCATCACCTCCTGAGTCGATTAGTCCATGTCCGTCTGTCTGTCATTTCGCACGATAACTGTCGTAGCTTTTGAGCTATCGACCCCAAATTTTGGCACTCCTCTTATTTTGGCGAATGATTGGACGGTACATCGGATAAGAACCACGCCTACCTCCCATACAAAATGGCCGCCAAATTTGTATTATTTTCGGTTATCTTGTGAAATACTGAACCGATTTGGATGCGGTTTTTTACATTGGGTTGAAAATGAGGTCGGGAACGAAATGGAATTGGAACAACATTTTTTAATGGATCAGGAAACTAAAAAATTTCGATAAAACATCTATAAATTATCGAAAAATTATCGATAAAAAATCGATAAACTATCGATAAGTATCGAAAAATTATCCATAAATTATCGAAAAATTCTCGATAAATGATCGAAAAATTATCAAATAAAAATCGAAAAATTATCGATAAAAATCGAAAATTATCGATAAATTGAAGGAATTTTTATGTTTAAAAATCTAATACAATAATCTTTTCTTATATTTTTTATGAAATAAGCAAAGACAACAACTCAAAATTTGGACATTGCGCTTTTGAGCACACGAAATAAATCCTACTGTGGACATAGAACTTTCTTATTTCCTTGCTTTTTAACCACTTCAGCTCAGATTTTCACAAAACCTATTAGATGCAGCTTCTTTTCAGGAATCCAAAAATGTCAAAAACTCAATTTCGAATAAACGGACATAGTATGGCTTTAAATACAGGTGTAATAGACGCAATCTTGAAATTGTCAATAAATACTCCAGCAAGTAAAGATTCATTAAAAATGTCCATTAACGGAAGACAAATTGAGAACATACATTTTTTAATTAGATATGCCGACAACCCATCATCATCAGTTTTGCACAAATTTTTCAATTTAACAATACCTGTCAAAATATCTTCATCAGTGAGAATTAAAGAACCGAAATCTATTTGGTTGTCAGGGGAACTAATATAACTGTTGTCATTAATTGAAAAGTTTATTTATATTTCAAGGTGTACAAAATGGTAAGAAGTAAGTTAATTATTTTCAAATCTTTTAAAATTTAACAAATTAATTAAATTTACTTGTGCCTATCAGTTACTGAAGAATTGGTACGCAAGAAATCGGAGCATAATGAATGCCTCATCAGCACCCTGGAAGAATTATCTCTGCATCAAGAAGACATCGAAAAGGTGGAAAATTTGCACAACTGGTGCCGAGACTTGAAAATACTTCTGCTGCAGTCGAATTTGATTTCAAAAATTGAAAATCTGTACAAATTAAAGAAGCTGGAGTATTTGAATTTGGCAATAAATAATATCGAACGTGTGGAGAACTTGGAAAAGCTTGAGTCGCTGGATAAACTGGATCTCACGCTAAATTTTATTGGCGACTTGACATCCGTCGAGAGTCTGCGTGATAATTATAACCTAAGACAGTTGATACTGACGGGCAATCCTTGCTGCGATTATCCACACTATCGGGAGTACGTGATAGCAACGCTTCCCCAGTTGGATATTTTGGATTGCGAGGAGATAAAAAAGACTCATAAACTCCAGGCACAGAAGCGGCTCACAGAATATCGATCTGTGATTGTACAAAAGCAAATAGATTATTCCATACAACGCGATGAGCAACTATTGCGCTTTCAGCAGCAAAAATATGAATTGGAAGTCAAAATGTCAACCATTGATGATGAGGAGGAGCGTATTAAAACATTCTGGAATGCTAAAAGCGAACATTGCCCAGAAATACGGGCTGAAATAGCCAAGTACCAGAAAATGGGGCGAGAAAAGAAAAATCTGCCGAATAACGGGGCTGAAACGGAGAGTAAAATGCCGCGACTATTTGCTTCCTGCGGACGAGCCTACAATTTAAATCAGCCCAAACTTCAGTTCAACTTCAAAGATGAGCACATTGAGTACATATTGGAGTTGGATGTTTACAAGTACGCTTGTGTCATTCCTATACTATGAAAACCTTGTCAATCTAGATTTTTATCTTCTTGCAGACATTTGGATACATCACAAATTATAGCGGACGTTCAGACCAACTACGTGCGTGTTACCGTCAAAGGAAAAATATTTCAAATCAGCTTGACAGAAGATGTAAATGTATCAGCAGCTACAGTACAACGCTCACTAATTACTGGGCAGTTGGTTATACGGATTCCAAAACTGCATTTCGAAACATTGATAGTTAAGAAGGCGCGACAAGGTTTGTTAAGGGATCACACAACTAGAACTTGTAATTTTATATGTATTTCTATAATTCTTATAGATAACTTGGACTGGTCGAAAGTTCGCACAAATAAAAGGTAACAAACTTCTTAAGCTGACTAGTAAATAATTTATTAATCTTTGGTATGTTTAAGGGATGAAGACTTTACGGGTGCTGTTGACATTAAGAACATTTGTTCGGAGAACGATGATGTGCCGGACCTTGTTTAGACGTCGAAAATTCAATAAATTCCTGAAAACAATTGAATAAAAAACCACTTAATGTTTGTAATTAAAAATCGCTTGTGTTTTATTTCAGGAGTACGCCCATTTTAGTTGGTATCATTCGAAATACATTTTATAATATACTTTAGCAAATAAAAAATGTACATTTAAATATTATTACACCACTGGATTTATAATCGTAAAGTTCATTTGTTTGTTTCTATGTTTTCTTAGAAAATTATACATGTATTCAGCTGATTTTGTTTGGTTTTTTTATTGTAGTTTAAATTATTGCTTAAAAAATTGCAATCGAAAAACTAAATTCATTTTTTGCTGTGGTTCTTGGGTTCCTTCGTCTTAAAAATAATATTGATTATTTTCGGCATATAAAAATGTAAAATATTTTTTGAATGAAGAAATGCGTTGGAATGAATTAACATCTTGTTTCAATTTTGAATCGTCAAACTCAAGTCATTCGATTGTTCGAAAATTATAAATAAATAATAGCAAATACTCGCAGTTTCCTAAACAATCGATTTCATTGTGTATCATTGTTGTCTACTTGAAATCACTTATATTTATCGTGAGAATTATTTGTAATGCAAGTGCTAATTACACACTATTCGCTATTCGTGTATATGGCGCTGGACTGAAACGGGGTGTCATTTTGTCTCTGGGACTAGGCAGAGAAAGGCTAAAAGATATATTCAAAAATACAATAATAAATATATGAGTGGCTTGTTGCTCGTATTGTCCGAAATCATCCACAAAATCTTCCACAAATCGACTTTCAGATTATTTCCGGTCCGAATATCCTCAAACCATGACAATTTTGGCTCGCCATTAGTCCAGCTGAGGGATATGACAAATGTATGCATTCACAAGTTAATTATGAAAATTGTTCATAAATGACAATGGTGAAGTGTTTCAATGCCTACAGAACATTGCACCTTTTAACAGTATTTCTGGAGCAGTGTGCAATGACACAAACAGTTTCAATCCAAAGTCAAAAGCAAAAGTCGTGGTATTTAATTCGAATTGATTTTTATTACATATTTTAGTTTCAGAACTAAGTATTTGGGTTCTAGTCAATGATAACTTCATGTCTTTCTATAAAATATGACTATGGCAACAAATCAATTGTATGAAAAATAATTTTTTTAATAGTAGATACTGCATTAAAAAAATGGTTATTTGATTTATGCTAATTTTGTAGGTCGACTGTGATTCCAATTCTACAAAAAATAAAATTATTTTCAATGCTGTGTAAGCATCTTTTATGAAAAAGTAGTAACAAATATATTTAATCAATGCAGAACTCAGATTGTTTCTAAACAAAATTAAATCCGCGGATCATTTGAAAAGTCCGTCCCCGCGCATTTGTCACTTCCAAGAACAATAATATAAATTACTTTTAGAAACCAAATAAAGAAAATGAAAAGCCGTTGTGCTCATTCTCTTACTCGAGCGGTTTGAAGAGCTTACTTGATTTTTTTGCATATTGAAGACATCGGATCAGTAAGCTGATTAGTTCACCAATGCTCAAAAGTGTTTTCATTGATGAACAAATTTAAGAAAAAAAGGTCCCAATGCATGCCTCGAATTGTGTGCAAGTTGGAGTTGGTTCAAACAACTTTTCAAGTTTCATAACTGAAGGGGCTAGCTCTCGAAAGTTAGGCAGTTATGAAACTTGACCAGTTGGCTGACAAAATAATTCAAGCTTGAAAAAGTGAAAAAAACACGGTATTCCCAAAAAATCTAATAGAGTTATGAGTTTCAACTGGAGTTCGGTGAGCTTCACTTGGGACACGAACATAGGCACCCATTACTAAAGAGTGGACTCATATGCAAATACAAAGTGGTTGCATAATGCTAAAAACAAAAAAGTTTTTAAAAACCAAAAAACCTGCTTGGAATTGCAGACGCGCGAGGGACATTTTTTTGACTTGCCTTTGATGTGGAATAAAACTATTGAATTTTTACTGATTATTTTCGTTTTGGCAACAATCTTGTTTTCTCTCTCGCAAAATAGTTTTTTAAGACTTATGCTGTTTTCTGTTTGTTTGTTTTTGTTTTCTCAATATTTTTAAGTAATTTAACTTTTGGTTAGTGACGACGATTACAATGATTACTTTTATAGTACAAGTATGATGTATCAGTTCTATTGATGTGATTCAGTATAGTTAATATGCTAAACTATTGATAGTGTTGCTAGATTCTGTTTTCGTTATATAATTTTAACCGCACCTCTGTTAGTTTTGTTAATTATAAATGATAATAATACAAAATATACGACAATTAACGCTTTCAAATTTCAATGTTACTCTAGTCTAATATAGTAAGTAATAATAGGTGATTTTAAGTTTTACGTTTACCTTTGTTGTTGTTTAAAGAGCACTGCGCCTTGTTACATCTACCAGAACACACGCGTTTGTTTTGCAGTTAGGCTTTAATCATACTTATTCAAAATAAAATGAATTGGTTAGACCGCTTTTTTGTAATATTTATAAATGGTGTAATAATTTTTGTTGTTTTATCAAATGTTTTTTTTTTGTTTTTGTTTTAATCGTTTTTTGTATCATCCACGATGGAAAACGAGGTAGGACATTCTTGTGTATAAAATGTGTGTCTTGATAACTGCTACAGAAACAAAAGTGCTATTATGAAATGAAAATCAAACCAACCAATTCTGTAAGCAATTTACTGTTTGAATTTTAGTCAATTATAAATTATAATACACTTAAAGTAAAATATAAATATGAAAATTTCCAATTAGGTTCGTTTTACTCTTTTAAATTACACAATTAAACAAAAACTAACAAATAAAATTTTGCATATTTTGCATTTTTGGGTGTGAA
Source organism: Heteromyza rotundicornis (assembly GCA_951394025.1). Taxonomy (NCBI): domain Eukaryota; kingdom Metazoa; phylum Arthropoda; class Insecta; order Diptera; family Heleomyzidae; genus Heteromyza; species Heteromyza rotundicornis. The sequence goes on from OX596010.1 coordinate 32,866,184, forward strand.
AAAAATATGCAAAGATGGAGAGAAAAACGCAAAAGGACGATAATCGTTTTAACACTTTAAATCACTTAGACACGCGTGCAGATTGTATCTCAATTGTTGTGGTTTGTTTCAGTTGTTTTCGTTTTGTTCTTGTTGTGGCTGTGGTTGTGGCTGCGGCTGAGAACGTCTATGATGGCTACTTTACATCATAACCAATTCCTTTTCTAGACACGTAATATCTCGCATGCCTTATTGTAGCAAATGGCAATCCAGTCGGGCTGTGTAGCGCCCCATTGAATTTGATTGACTTCACCCTCGGCAGCTGTATAGGCTAAAATTGGATCCTCGATTGCGCGCGGCATTTGTTGTATATCCCAGATCAGTGCTTGGTGATCATCACCGGCAGTGCATATGTGACAGGAACTGAGTGCGTAAAGAGAATGAGTTATTTTGTGTTCTTCCATTGCATACAAATATGATGGGATTTACCTGTGCGGCGCCCACGCAATACCGTTGACGCACGCTCTGTGATTGCTCAGTCTTGCAACAGGTGTACAAGGAACACGAACATCTAAAATTATAACTTCGCATGAATCCATTGCGACAGTGGCTAAGTAATTTGGGTCCTGCTTATTCCAAGCTAAGCGCAGTAGAGCTGTATGGGCAGGATCCTAAAGAAATGACAAATATAGTTAGTTACAGAGAATATAGGGGTGGTGTGTCATTTGTACCTCATAAATTATTGTTGAATGCTCCAAATGTCTCAAATCGAACATTCTCACTGAGCCATCAGCACCGACCGAGGCGAACATGTCGCGACCACCGCCAGCACGCGAGAAGGCAATGTCGTAGACCTCCTTATCGTGGGCAATTAACTGTGTCTTAACGTGGCCGGCGACGTATACCCGTCCATGCGGTTGTCCGGTTTCCAAGCCCCAAATTGTACAGGTTGTATCAATGGAAGAGGTGCCCACTAAATTTGGATCCACCTCATTCCAATCGAACGATGTGAGTGGTGCACAGAAGTCACTATTTTTGTTGTTGTTGAGCACACATTCCAGCCGAGTGTCGGGTTCACCGGCGCGCCAAACACGAAGATAGTCACCTGAAAGTTACCGTTACAATAACAAACTACTTTCAAAATACCAGAGCTGAAAAAGTAAATTACATTCCAGATTGCTATTTTAACTGCAGAATAAAATCTTGAAGTCTTTGTCTATTTTCAGATCATGATTGAGCATTCATTTTTATTTATTAAAGCATCATTTCGATTGCAATTCTTCGAAGATTGCATTTATTTTGAAGTCAAAAGAATAGAATCGTTTCGATAGCAATCTCATATGAATTCAATATAAATTCAGTTAAGTTCTGTTCGGTATGAATTACATGCGACAAACTCTAACGCACCAAAACTATCTCATTTGTCCCGGAAATCGTAAGTTCAACCATTTTAAATTACTTTTTTTTAGTTTTTACTAAAACAAAATTGTTTTTTATTTCGCTTTAAAGTGGCATTCGTTGAACTTTTAATCGTTATTCGAAGAAATTTAACTTACCTAAATACTAAAGTTAATGGTTTTCGAAACTAACTGAAAGGTTATTTAACTTCGTTAATTAACTATTAACTATCTAGATTCTGCCCAGCTTTGGTGCAGACAGATAGCAGACAAACCGACCTTTTTGATATTTTATATAATACTCGAATTTAAAAAAACCTCAAATTAATTGAAATTGAATTTATAAGCCTTCAAGTGATTTAAATCACATAAGAATTGCAATCGAATATATTGCTGTCTTTTGAAGTCAGCAATATCAAACAGCAATATCAAACAGCAACATCAAAGTGAATCAAATCTTCGAAACATTGCAATCGAAATGCTGCTTTCCTTTAAATTGAAAAATTATGAACGCAAGCATGTGTTTTAAAAATGGACTTCGAACAATCATGTTTCATAATTGGCTATGGCATCAAGGGAATGCAATTAAAAAAAGTTTTAACCTACCACTTGTTGCCAGTAAATCGGGATAGATTCCTTTCGAATCAGGAATCCACATTATTTTTGTAGTTGGATATGGATGATCGAAAGTACTACAGGAATATAACAAAAAAAAGATAAGTTAATAAACAGAAAGGGAAATTGGAAGGAAATTTACCTTTTAGCACTAAATTCGCTCGTGTCTTCATCGAGACTGATGATTTGGACTTTGTTGTTGTACTCCTCAATGAAACTGCCGAGTGCAAGTCGAAATCTCTTATCTGGACGTACACTCCAGTTCATGGAGTAGAGCGGCCATGGTGCCAAATATTTGTAGATTTCTTTGCGTTTTCCGGCGGTCGATGACATAACTGTAATAAACAAAAAATCTACGTTAAAACACTTGGAATGAAACACAACCAAAAAATGCTGTCAAATCCAGCTACATATCAAGACCTTCATTAAGTTGAACCCTCGTGGAGGCCATTTGGAATTTTATGAACGCTCGAAATGGTCGGTAAATGTAGTACTTTGATGATGTTTTTCTTTTCGGAAAATGCGGTGCATAACATAATTATACACATGTAGGTAAGGGCCAATGACTACTTACTTATATTCAGCACTATGACAAGTTTGCAGTCGCAACTATTCCAATCACAAACTCATTTTAAAACATGAATCATGATATAATTTGTCATGATATAATGAGGTTAGCTTAGCTTGGTGAAGAGGTGGGTTTAAAATATTTATATACCGGTGTTATTTTTACTTTCGGCACTCTAAATGTCATATTAGGTCAAGAAATTATTGTCGCAACGATTTGTCTAAATCGAGTTTTTTGCATACAAGTCTAGGAAGTACTCAAAAAAATTTATAAGTTGCCCCACAGAGCGGGAATAAAGCTACATTTCTGTGAATATTATAAAGTGTGAGCGCAAGGAGCAAATTATTTTGATTTTCTTCACGATTTTTATTATTTTATGTTGTTCGCTTATATCGATACTGCTATCATTTTACGTTCCTGGATGTTTGCTAAGTTATACTGCAGAGTTAACAATTTACCAAATAATTTTCATGTGATCATTTATTTCACTATACAGCATTTTTTTAGCCTGAAAGTTATGATGAGACTATGATATACTTTTCGTGCCCTAATTCAAAGCGTTCTAACATAAACATTTAATAAACAAATTAAAGAAAGTCAATATCAAATATCAAAAATTCAATTCGGGAAATGGATGAAAAGAATGGACAGCGGTCAATGGCATTGAGAGCGAATAGAAGAAAAGCAGCCGTCAAAAACAATGCAGTCCCCACACACCGCCAATCACCCCCACAACCGCCGTAAAACAAAAATAACACTTTATACTGCATATACCGCATGATGTATACTATCTACTATAGTAACACATAGAACGATGATAGACTTACCTAAATGTATATGTATAACGAATTTGCAGAGAAAAATCGAAAAATACCAAAAAACCCAACTTAAATGAAACCAATTCACGAAAAACAATGAAAAATTTCGTACAACGATTGCGTGAAAATTCGCTTGTTTGCGAGTTTCTCACACCATTTTCGCAGTTTGTAGTTTGGGAAATCTGGACGCCGTTCGAAAAATCGTTTTATTGCATTTATTTCTGTTAAATCTTTTTGATATTCGTTTTTTTCCAATTAATTCACACTTTTCATCAGACTTTTAACTATTACACGCAATAAAATTTGTAAAATATGTATTTTTTTGCACACCAGACGAATTAGAGGCCACAGCAGCAGACAAAAAATGTATATAATAACGCGCAACTTTGACACTTCTATATACTGTCACTGTCAGTGGGTAACCGGTTGCAGGGATAAATCGAAGTTAAGACAAGACGTACCAGTGTTGTCAGATATGGCAATTTATCGGCCTTTTGCCGACTTCGCAATCGATCGGGCGACGAATTTTAGTCCTGGGCGACATGGCGACTTTTTGGCGATATTTATTTCTATTGGCGATTTTGCGGCGATTTCATTTTTTCAGGGACCGAAAATAACGGTTTCTTTCAAAATTGACCATATCCCACTTAATAAAGAAAGCTTAAAAAAACCGGCTTAAAAAATAAAACTCAAAAAAAAACCCGTTATATTCTGCTTAAAAAATAAACGGCAAAAATAAAGGCTGATTTACATTGTATGAATTGGTTGATACAGCGTATGAATTGTGACACATGAAAAAGAGATGGGAATATTTTGCATTGAAATATATATTAGTATGACTGAAACAGAGTTGTCAAATTTTTATAGGACGATTGATACCAAATTCTGTTAACCTCCTCTGTTAAGTGTATGAAATTATAGGAGGAGATATGTTAAATACAACATGCTTGATCTTTCTGTATGAACCGTATCGTCTACTATAAAAATTCCATAACAAATTTCTGAAGTGTCCATAGAAATGTCAACGTTTTTATTTTCAAATTGGGAAATTGTTTTAAAAATTAAAATTCTCGATAGCGAAATAGTTCTTCACGGCCCTTCCTCCGGTCTAAGCACTTCCAACAAAAGTTCTACAGCCATTGGCACAAGCGTCGCTCCGCCGCAAAATCCAAATTTTACCGAAGACAACCAAGTGTAACTGGACTTTTTGGATATTTTACCCGAAAATTCATTTTTAAAATTGGCCATTTCGTTTCCATTTTCAGTTACCTGGACTCGCGTCTAATCAAGAGTAACAAGCCCCTCATCTAGCCCTTCGAGGTGAAATTATTTAACTCGTAATTACGATCACAAGGTTATTGAAGAGCCACTAGCAAATGCGAATTTAAAAAAATGCATTCGATCATCCATCGTCCACAAAGGCAATTAGCAAACGGCCACGGGTAAAAATGTACGTCCCCCCATTCGATTTGTGAAACGTTTTCCAAAGTTGAAAATAAAATTTATTTATTGTTATCAACCTGTTTTCGTTTTTAAAATTTCCTATAAAAATCTGGGAACGGCCGCGGTGGCCACGAATACGATTTACATGTTTGACTTTGCTTGGGACTCAGGGAATCAATGAAAATGTTTCCAAACAACCCAAACAATATATTCCTATTAAATGCACACTAGCAAATATTGGATGGCCATCCAGACAACCTGTTTTGCTAGTGTGCATTTAGGGTGACATGTAGATGTTGCTGATACAAATATTGGATGGCGAACATGTTCCCTGTGGACAGTAAACATTGTCCCTCTGGACAGTAAACACATTGTCCCTCTGGACAGTTCTCTGGCTGGCGAATGTTGACCATCCAATTTTCGGTTTCGGCAACATATTCCGGTTAATTTAAAAATCAATTGTTTTTAATGTTTAGTTGTAAAATATTTTATTAATATAATTGCTTATAATAATAATATAATTGCGGAAAATAATGTTTTCACTGGTTTGGTTATGCAGGTTTTCAAACGTCCTCATTCTCTTCCTCGTGTTTCCATAGCTAGCCGTCCAAATTTGGGGCCATTTGCAATAGGTATTCGTTAACCCAAAATTCCAAAACTTTTCTTTTGTCCGTAGAATTCCAGTCAGGGAATTAAATTGCACAATTCGTTGCTATTGAAGATAAATGCTGAGGTTCTCTTGAAATTGCTGAATTTGGTACAGTAGACGTCGGTCAAGGCAGCCGACGATACTGCCCATGTTGCTGTAAGTACTGTCCTTTCATTGTTTGTGGCGTTGGTGTTGCAAATAAATACTTCTGATTCCTGACCACTAAATTGATGTTAATAATTTTTTTTGTAAACAGAGTAAATTATAGCTGATACACAACAGAGAAGAGCGTCGGTGCACCGAAAACCAGTTTCAAGCTACTCGCCAAAACCCAAGTGCAACTCCCAACTCGAATCCGTGTCGACGGATGCCACAAGTGTTCGGTGCTTGTGGATCCGAGTTCGTACGAGTGCACACGAGAAAAAAATAAAATGCTTGTGCCATTCGGCAAAAACTCGAATGACCTGGATAGTCGGATTAACTTGGATAGCTTGCGCATTGAAGTTGCTTGTGTGCGCTTGTGGGTTATTTGAAGTACGGAAAATGTTCGTATTTTGTATGTAGCATTCAATTTGTCAATTATTTCGTGAGATATTATAGCTGATTGATTTTATTAAAATATAAACACTTTCATAATTTTTTAATAACAAAAAAGGAATAGTTTTTTTGAAAAATCTTTTTTGTAGCAAAAAAATTAAAAATAGGAAATTCATAAAGAAAAACTTAAAAAGGAAATAAAAAGTATGCAATTTAAATTTTAACTTAAAACTATAGAATTTAAAAATTATTGAGAAATCTTAAAAATTAAAAAAAAAAACAAATGACTTAAAAAACATAAAATTATGTAATTCATTAGAAAACAAACTATATACATTATAAAAACTTAGTTGCTATATCAATTTTTTTATATGGATTCTTTGAACATTGATTTAAGAAATATTATACTATCTACTGTCTTGGGAAGTAAACGATTTCTTTTCTCTACAATAATATTGCCATATCACTGCTAAATGATGTTTCAATTGCAACTTTCAAATTACAACTAATCGAAAATATTTTTAGGACATAGAAAATTAGCTGCTTTTGCATATTTTTTTCACAATTGCAGCAATTTTTACCGACACGACAAGTGGAACCATAAATTTGGGATTTTCCTAAATCCAAAATTCGCGATTTCAAAAGGGTTAACAAGCTGACCATAAAAAATTATGCACAGTCGTTTCTTTGTTAATATATTGCAACAGCAAACGCATTCTTCAACAAACAACAATGAGACAGCGACACCAAACCGCAACATAACAAAACAAATTCTTACGCAGCGCGACACATTTGGCATTTGCCTATCGCAAGCAGCGCTGTGAATAGGACATCTCGCTCATAACAGCGAAGAAAACAAAGCGTAAAAAAGTGTAGGCGCCAGCGGTCGGACAATTTTCTGATCACATTTTTTTGGTGCGACTTGTCGCGTTGGTAAAGAGTGCAGTATTTTCCTGGAATTGTCCTGGAATTGGGGGAAAAAATGTAAAAGCAGCTAATTTAAAAATTACAATTAGAACATCGATTATTTGAGCAGTGAATGAACCCCAAAATATTACGAGTACAATTTATAAAATACATAGATACATTCTACATTATAGTAGACAGCTATAGATATTGTTTCTTTACTGAATAGTTAAAGAATTTTCATACAAATAATTAAACAATAGTCTTAGAATAATTTTTTTCTTTATGGACAAATTTTCATGCGTACAAAAAAAATAAAATTTGGTGCCCTGTCTAAAAGAAACTGCATTAATTTAACAAATTATTTTCTCAGTGGAAAAATTAGCTGTGTACAATAAATCTAAAATTTGTTGCACTCTGTAATGCCAACAACATTATTAAAAACAATTTTTCTATGTGGAAAAATTGTATGTGTACAAAAAAATTAAAATTTTTGCATGGTGTAATAGAAAGTAAGTTTTTTAAAACAATTGTTTTTACCATTCCGTAATTTATTCAATATTCTAAAATTTTCCTACATTTCGCACGAAACTTAACAATACAAAATACGAACATTTTCCGTACTGCGCAGTGCGCACTGCTCATTCAACACAACTTGAGCAGCTATCCAAGTGTTTCCACCTATCCAGGTCATTCGAGTTTTTGACGGATGATGCAAGTGTTCGAGAGCGGCAAGTGGAAGTGGATTCGCAACTTGCTAAAACAGCGGTTAGCTTGCTGGTAGCTTGTGGGCTAAGCTACTCGGCGCTATTCTCTGATACACAATAACAGCTGTGTTGAGTTGAAACAAAAAGCATTTTCATATCGCTCATTCCCTGCACATCTCAAAACTCGGGTGTTTGGAGTTATGAATGTCACTAGGATCCTCAGATATTAATCAACATACTGCCAAAAGACAGAATTCATATCTTTAGTTATTATTGTTTTTAAAAAATTTTCAACTGCTAAAATTCAAATACTCAAAATTCAAATCTTAAATCTTTACAAAAATATGTGCCCATTATGCTATTTTGGCAGCCATCTTGAATTTTAAAATTTTGACAAAAAAATTTAGATTTGCGACCCCGAAAACTTCCATATACCCAGTTTCATTGAAATATCTGAGCATTTGGTTTTTTAGTCGCCATATTGGATCCGCCATCTTAAATTATACAATTTGGACAAAAAATTTTAAATCAGCGACCCCGCAAACCCAGTTTCAACAAGAATAGTGCAAAAATGTGGCGGCAGTGTGGAAACAACGTTTATTTTTTCCGTTTATTTTTTAAGCAGAATATAACGATTATTTCCTGCCGAAAAAATAAAAAGCAGAAAATAATAAATAAAATTCAACGTTTATCGATAAACGTCATAACCGTTACGGTCCCTGCATTTTTTATCTTACATTTTTATAATTTTTGTTGGCAAAATTAGCTTTTATCAAATTTTTCTTCATTAAAAATTAATCGATTAAATCGAACTAAAAAAGATTCTTATTCTTTTTATAACCCTTATATTAACTTGCTTTGGGCGGACTATATATATATATATATATATATATATACACCCAGAGAAATCTTCATGTATTTTAATTAACACTATTCATGTTATATTTACATGAAAAACATTTGTACGCAAAACAAAAACAATTCCAAAAAACTACAACTACATTGACAAAAATCGAAGCAAAACGCACACATTCACAGAAATGAGAAAAAATTTCCGAAGCAAAACGCACACATTTACACAAATGAGAAATTTTTTTTTCGAAAATAAAAATATATTCGACTATTCTGTCAAATGGAAAATTTGAAAATAAACAGAAGAAATTTTTGAATTTCAAAACAAATTTGTTTTGTCGACCTGAACGAAAGAAGCTCAGTTGCACAGCGTGTAGATGCGGAACTTATAAACTTTAGGTCCCGTGTTCGAATCTCGTCTGAGTTGAAAAAAGTTTTTTTTAATAGAAATTTTTAGATTTCAAATTCAGATTGGTCTTTGGACGACATGAATTTATGAAGCGCAGTAGTACAGAGGGTAAAGTGATAAACTCAAGATCCGAAGGTCCAGCGTTCAAATCCAGTTCAGTGTGAAAAGGTATCTATTCGAAATGGTAATGTTAATTTGAAAATAAGTTAAAGAATGGTAAATAAGGAGGAACTGTGGTTTACAATTTTATAAAAAAAATTTAATTAAAAAAACTTTTTCCGGAACGGGGACTCGATCCCCGTACTTCCGTTTATGAGGCCGACTGCCTAACCCCTGAGCTACTGGCAATGATTTGAATGAACGCATATTTACCAGTTTTCCCAGTTCAATCACAAACCTCTTCACACGTACACGTACACATATAGGAGAGTGTCATTTTTAACAATAGCATCTTGTTAAAACAACCTGAAAAATCGGTTTGTAAAATATTAACCACAAAATTGGTTAAAAATTGGTTAATTTAACACGATTTTTTTCTCTGGGTGTATATATATATATATCCTCAAATCTGCGGCGAGCTTTTTCATACACTTCCACATGAGCTAGAGAGCTGAAATTTGGAACACTGATAGAACTCCGGTGACAATGCATTCTATCAAATTTAGGGGTCCATCAGAGGCGTAGGGGGGCGTGGGGGGACTCAAACTTTTTTTTTAAACATGACATAACTTCCGATTCCTTCAAGCTACAATGATGATGAATGGTAGGTGGGTTCTTATTGACAAAATGATTTTTTATACCCTTTGGAAAGGGGGGTGTGGGGGCAAAGGGGAGCGGAATGGAGCCAATTTAAAGTTCTAACTTTCGTATTTTTTAAGCTACAGGGCTGAAATTTTTCACTTAGGCTACCATTGGGGAAAAAGAGTAAAAAAGGAAAAAAAAAAGGGGGGGAAAAAGGGGGGAACAATTTTTTTTTTTTTAAATCCAAAAAAATTTTTTAAATGTAAAAATTTAAGAAGAAGAACTATACGGGCAAAATATAAATAAAAAAGAAATATACCGAAAAAAAAAATTTTTTTAAAAAAAACGGGAAAATAAAAAAAGAGTAAAAAACAAGTTTTTTAAAATATAACCCTTTAACCGACTAAAAAGCAGAAAATAAATTTTCTTTAAATTAATTTCTGCAATTTCGATTTAAAATTAAGGGTTTTTGGCTAATTTGTTCCTAATATCATTGCAAATTTTGAAGTAGCCAAAAACCCTTAATTTTAAATCGAAATTGCAGAAATTAATTTAAAGAAAATTTATTTTCTGCTTTTTAGTCGGTTAAAGGGTTATATTTTAAAAAACTTGTTTTTTACTCTTTTTTTTTTTGTTTTAAGAAATAAAATTTTTTTAAATTAAAATAAAAACTTTTTTTTATTCATAAAATTTTTTAATTTTGCGAATTCGGGCGACTTTGGGCGACTTCAAAATGTGGAAATGGCGACGAGGTCCGGAAAATATCTGGCATCTCTGAGACGTAAGTCACTTGTGACATTACAATCACGCGTAACAACATTCTGTTTCTTTCTCAAAAAATTTTCATACAAGAGTTGTGACATTTGTATGGATGATGTGGGAGAGATTTCCTATCCATATGATTTTCCATCTACTTCTTTCACACACTGTTTTAGTTATTTTTATGATTTGTTGGAGTATCTGTGAAGGTACATTTAGATCGCGTGAACGAAATGTTGTTCATTCGGTTCGCGATCTTTGGATTGTCCAAAATGTTCCGGCAAACTTTGGATTCCGATGCGTGTTCGGGAACATATATTTAGGCAGTGTTAACGGTTGTGCGAACCGAATTTCGTTTGCGATTAGACTTCCCAACTTTCGTTCGTTCGGGCGATCTAAATCAGTGGCGTCAACTCAGAAAAATCTTGAGAGCAGCAAGAAAAAATTAGTGAAAAAATTAAGTTTTTTTTAAACAAATACATATCACTTATTCCCTGCAATAAAGGCACAACTCAAAAAATCAAATTGTTAGGAAAATACGATTTTAAATTTAAAATTTCACTATTTTATATTAAATTTTAGCTCTTAAAATGTTTTTCAAAAAGGTTAGTGGCATCCATAGCGATATGTATAGCGATATGTATATGTTTAGTTTATTCCAATGGGAAGCGTCTTTTTTTAAGTTTTGCAAAATCATTCACACCATCTTCTAATTTTATTGAATTCATTAATTCAGCTAAGCACAAACATTCAATAAAATATATACTCATATTTCACTTAATTTTTTCAATTTCAATTTCGAGCGGTCAAACGATGTTCCACCACTAGCACAAAAACAAAAATTTTACAATATGGCTTCCCAGTCGCGCATGGAATCAATGCTACATCAATTACAAAGTAATAACCACCGCTTCCCTCTGGATTACCGTAACACGCAAAACATTGATTACATTTAACATTGTATGTCATAGGCGGGAGGCGATTACCTTTCAGCATTACCTGGAAGCTGTTGAGTAATGCATTACAATATTGCGAACAGCATTGCATTGCGCAATCCATTACTAGTATTGTATTACTCAACTGCTTACAGGTAATGCTGAAAGGTAATCGCCTCCCGCCTATGACATACAATGTTAAATGTAATCAATGTTTTGCGTGTTACGGTAATCCAGAGGCAATTACCTAAAAAGACATCGAAATTTTTGAATTTAAAAGATAAGTTTTATTTTTTATTATTTTTTATAATACTTTTTTTTTATTAATTATTATTTAATAATCTCGCATTTAATGTTTTTAAATTAATATCTTAAATATATCCATTTTTGTATTCTTTAAATGCCTCTCTGATATACTTCACGTATTCTGCTTCACCGACGCTGTCTCTCTGAAGTGATTCTAAATTTGGAAGAAGGAATAATTATTGATTTTGGTAGAATGTAATTAATATAATAATAAGTTCTACTTACTTGGCTTTTTGTAATTTTAAAACACTTTTACGCGCACAAGATGCGTCCGCTTTCGTCAACTTTCACAAAATTACTAAAATAAATACAAAAATAGCAAAACACGTATTTATTTTTGTCGCTTTTGACTAACTGTAATCAACGAATTACCTGTCTGCATTACTTTAAAAAAAAATGTAATGCATTGCCTGCAACTTAAACAATAGATAAAGTTGTATTTCTTTATTCCTCCTCCACTTCCATGCTTATTACTTTTTTGATAATGCACAACGAATCACATTACTCAGTATACACAAAACATACGAAGAAGAATAAACTTCTTTCGTCAAAACAAGAATTGTTAACATTGTGCCAAATAAATATTCTCAATGTAATTTTTAGTTGCTCTGACCTACGTAGTCGTCTCACGACCACTCACACTTGAAATTTATTCGATGTTTGATATATCGATAAATTTGATGCTTATTTTTTGAATAAAAATGCGATATTTTGCACATCGATAAAAATATTAACTATTTTCGATATATCAATATCGATGTTTTCGGATGTATCGCAAAGGCATTCTAAAAATTAAATTTCGAGAGCGGAAAACACTTAAGCCTATTTTTCATTATGTCATAACCAGGTCTGATTTTTATTGACGAAAAACTAGAAAATATGTATGGAATATGGACGAAAATAAAAGAAATATTGACGATAGATTTCATTATTTTTGTTTGTTTTTGATGTTTTACATGCTAATTCATTAATTTATGGTAATAAGTAGGGGAGAGTGCTCGCCTATTGGCACCCTAAGCTCTTGAGGCCATACACTGTCAGAAAAAAAATTCAAAACTGCATGGTTATGATTTGAAACGGGTATCGCTTAAAAAATCAACACTCCTCAGTTCTAAAATTGAACATGAAACAGTAGGGGTATTCATTTAAAGTGGGAAACCCCAGGGAAACGGTGTGGGTGTGGGTGTGCTGATGTGCAGTCAAGACATATGAAATTTGACAGTTCTTTTAAGCAACTGCGCGTTTTCGAGGGCTTTCCCTCTTTAAATTAATCCCCTTAATGTCAATATTTGAATGTAGATTTTTTATGTACGATTGTACTTTTTTTGTACAATTCTTCAGAATGAATTGTTTGAAATTGTGTATGAAAATCAAAGACAAGTTTAAAAGTCAAATTTGTATTTTTCGATAAATTTGGATTTTAAAAAAAGTTGTGGAACAAAGTCGTAGCTGTCTCAAATAATGTTCATTTCAGTCACAAAACATTACAATTTTAGTCGTGAAACAACAATATTTCGGTCTCAATTCATCAATGGGCAGTTTAAAAATATTGAAACGTTTTGTTGTCAAAATCAGAACATTCAGTTTTGGCTGAAAATTGACAACGGTACTTAAAAATTTCGAAAAACGATTTTGGCAGTCAATTAGCAAAAGTCTCGAAAATCGATTTTCCAAAAAAGGTGCCCAGCTACTGGCACCCATTTACAATTCACTGTAAAAATTCGAAAATGAAGCATAAACACAAGTTTGTTAATTAGTATGGTTTGTTTATTCGTTCCACACTGACTATTGCAATGATGTATTTAATTTTCAATAAAATTTGTCGAAATTATGGATGAAAAATTAAAAAAAAAATGCAAAGATATAGATGAAAAATATAAAAAATGAGAAAGTATGGATGAAAAATAAAAATGTGGAAAATATGGATTAATGCCTAAAAATTTTGCTGTAAACTAGTGTTATTGCAAGCAAATAAAATAAGTTAAATACAAGTATAAATAAAGTAAGTAAGTACCTGGCAGGAAAAATTTTAATTGATGCTTTCTTAAAGAAATTTCCTACATATTTGTAGGAAATTTCTCACGTCTTTCCTAAAAAATTTCCACAACCAATATTTTAATGCAAAAAGTGTCGTCTTGCTAAATCGAACCAGTTCACTATACAACATTTTTTTTATTCAAATATTTGCTCCTGTGACCTGTTTATTGATGCGATCTTTGTACTCGCCGAATTTGCCTCCTTCGACAGTCATCCTTTCATATATGTAATACTTCTATATTGCCAGTATCTTATCTCTGCAATGTGTTTTGAGCTCATTGTAAGAGCGAAATAGCAAGCATTGAATTTTATATTAGTTTGACAGAGAAATCCGAACTGCGAATGTACTTTTTCATATATTTTGTCTCTTGATATCAGTGAATGTACTTTCTCTATACTGGCAATATTACATATATGCATCCTGTGGATCAAAGAATAAAATTTACACTAATTTTAAGTCGAAATATTGGACAATAAAAACACCTCCATTAAAAATACACCAAAGAGTATTTTTAATTTGGATCTAAGGCCCATCAAACCATCACATTTAAAAATTATCGTAGGCACAAATTTTCTGTACCTAACTAAAATATATATAAAACAGAAAAAAAAGTAATTTTTGAGTTTCTACATTTTTAGAAGAAAAAAAAACGAACACTTTTTGAGCAATATACAATTTAAGTTTTTAGATTTGAAAACTTCAATTAATACTTTTAGAAACCAAAAATACGATTGCTTGCTGAGAAATATACAAACGTTAAGACGATAGTCAATAATGCCGGAGCTAGACGAGTCGGTTAGAGTGCACCTCAAACTCCAGAGGACGTCGGTTCGAATTCCAGGAAAGCGGAATTTGAGGAAAAGTTGCTACAAATTATTGTAAGCAAATTCGCAAAAAAAAATGTTAAATAAAATAGAAATAAACAATTACAAATACGGGCAAAAAAAAAAGAAAATACATTTTTTTTTTACGTTTTGCTCTTGTTTTTGTACATGAATATTCCTCTATGATTCCCTCAACAATTCACGCACGAAAACGCCACCATCTTTCGCTCTTGTGTTCGTGCATGAAAATTAGGACATTTGTATGAAATTTTCGTCAATGAATTGTATGGGCAATTCAGCATGTTTCGTGCACGATGTACACTTTCCCGCAGAACTCCTCAAAGATTTATTGAGATTTTCAGTACAAAAATATGAAGAACAATTCTATTTTTTCTTATGATAGTAAACTTAGAATTATTTGTATTATTCTAATTGAGGTATTACATATTATTTATAGATATAATTCCTATTCTTTTTAACATTAGACATTGTGCTTGCTCCCGGCTCATTTTATATTTGTATGAAACGTGGTTGTTTCGTTGAGAGAAAAAACCAAAAATAAGAAAAAAAAGAACTTAAAACTAAGGGGCTATTTACAAATATACAAAAATCTAAGACTATGTTCTTAGGACATTTTTACGTTTTTTCAAATAAGATATATGAACATTATAATGTAGAATTTATATATATTTTAATGTATGTGGTATTTTGTGATACCATTTAAAGGTTTTTTTTTAAATAGATTGAAAATAATAATAACTTAGCCTCTATGAGTGCCGGGAGTTGTACTTTTAAAAAACTCAGGTACACTGAGAGGAAAATGTTTTAAAATTGAACGATTTGGTTTTTAAAATAGAGCTTTGAACAGATTTGTTCAATTTCAAAACACGTGCGCTAAAAACAAATTTTAAAACGTAGTTTTTCAATTTTAAAACAATGTACTAAAATCTAATTTTAAAATGAAAACAAAAATTTTAAAGTTTAATGGATTTGTTTTTAAATTTGATAAATTTGCTTTCTAATTGGTTTTTAGTACAAAGTTTTAAAACTGAATGACTGCGTTTTAAAATTTGTTTTGAACGCACGTGTTTTAATATTAAACAAATTTGTTTAAGCTCTATTTTAAAAACCATGCACTAAATTTTTCTTTCAGTGTAACAGTGGGCTTGTAGCTTCAATACAATCGATTTCATTTACTATCCCAATCAGTGTTACCATATTTATAGATTTATCTTTTTTTTACAGATTTTAAGATTTTCTCCCATAAACTACAGATTTTTTATAAATGTTACAGATTTTACAGATTTTTACAAAATAAATTCAAATATACTCTGATTTTTCTTGAAATGTATTCTTATCGCGATAAAAAATGTATTTTGGAGTAACTGAAGATCATGTAACACATAAAAAAAGAAATCTCAATTTTGTTCTGCCATTGTGAAATTTAATAAGAAAAAAATTATCGTGAAAATGTAATTTATTGACAAATATTTTTTGTAATAATAAGGCATATCGAAAAAGAGGATCTATCATATCTGCTTTGTTGTATATGAATTGATTTAAAAATCTTTTAGTGAAAGACCGTAATTTTGGGTCGACGCATAATCTCAAAATATTTCTTTCGACGACTTCAAGTTCTTTTGCCACCGTCGGCGAAATATAGAACCAAATTGGAAATGCGTACAAGATAACTTTGTAAATGAATAACTTAGTTTTTCACCTTAACAATTTCTCAAACATTGCTTTAATTCTATTAACTTGTTTTTAACATTTCTAGCATGTTCATTTAATTTTACAACTCGTTAAATGTGACACCAAGATATTTAAATTTATTTTTAAAAAGGATTTCAACACAATCTAGGCGGAGAGAACCACAAAGCGCGGACACTTCCCCGATGCATTTCTAAGGCAAATGGCTTCGGATTTCGCCACATTTATCTTAATGCCCCAACTTTTGTAATAATTATCAATTTTAGATACAGTATGTCAAGAATAAATTTACACATAGAAAATAAATTCAATTTTTAAACTTTCTAATCAAAAAAAATACTTTTTGTTTATGCAAATAAATTTTTTTAAATCAACTATTGTTTCAATTAGTGATTCAAAAAGCTATGTAAATAAAAAAGTGCAATTCAACTGAAAATAAACTAAAAGTTCAACAAAAACAATTATTATTAAGTTTTTTACCTGTCAAGTAACTATTTTCACAAAAGATGAGATGTGTTTTTAATTAATTAATTAAATTTATTATTAATTAAGAACTGGATCTTATTACATCTTTAATATTTAGTATGGCCACCATTAGCATCTATCACGCATTGTAGCCGTTTTTTCATGGAATGAACCAACTTTTCCAGGTTGTAATTGCTTGGTATCTTTTCCCACTGTTCGAGTATTGCTGTTCGGTTTTTCGGTTGCCTTTTTGCGACCTGTTTCTTTAAGTGGACCCATAAATTTTCGATGGGATTTAAGTAGGGACTCTGGGCTGGTCTTGGCCATTTGCGCCTTGTGTTTTGGGTCCTTATCCTGATAAGATTTAAAATTCGGTTTGTTATTTCTGATAAACCCTAATTTATTCGCGCTGCTTATCAAATAAGTCTTCAAAATATTTAGATATTGTTGAGCGTCCATAGTTGTCTCTATAAAAGCCAAGACTCCTACTCCTCTGCTTGAGATGCACCCCCAAATCATAATAGACAACTTTCCAAATTTAACAGTCGGAATGATATTGCGGTTTTCTAACGATGTTAACGCCTTGCGCCACACTCTAGTCGGTATATCATTGTAATACAACATCATTTTCGTCTCATCGCAGAATATAACGTCGTCCCAATAGTCAGGAGGTTTAGAAATGAGCATCATAGCGAAGGACAAACGCTTTTCGATATTTTGCACAGAAAGCAGCGGTTTCTTACGTGCAGCTCTTGATGAGTATTCGTTTCGCAGTAATGCATGTCGTACTGTTTCATGGGAAACAACAACAGCACACTCTTCCTTGAGTTCCTGCGCAAGCTTTCTGGTCGAAATCTGACGGTTTTGATTGATTTTCCTCATCATTACGCGCTCTGCACGTTCAGTTATTTTTCGCTTAGGACCACCTCCACTTTTCGGCTCCAATCTACCCTCATTTTCAGCTCGATTTAATACATTATAGATTGTCTTCCGTGTTACAGAGAACATTTCCGATAGGTCCTGTACACTTTTACCCAATTGGTAATTGTAGTATATCAGCTGAACCACCTCAAACGATAACCTTTTGCCTGGCATTTTTAAAACACAATATTTTACTTTATGATGCGTACAATGCAAAAATTAATTAGCAACTAACTAATCAATTCATAGAAAATAACAACACAGATCAAAGATTACGGTAACCGCTCATCGTGAAATTGGCGCAAAAACAAATTTAAAAAACAGATGTGAAAAGAGTTACTTGACAGTTAAAAAACTTAATAATATTTGTTTTTGTTCAACTTTTCGTTTATTTTCAGTTGAATTGCACTTTTTTTTACATAACTTTTTGAAACACTAATTGAAACAATAATTGATTTAAAAAAATTTATTTGCATAAATAAAAAGATATTTTTTTTTATTAGAAAGTTGAAAAAAAAAGTAGAATGCGCGTAGATAAGCGAGTCGTCTGCGTAGAGGATACTCTTAGATCCATTAAAATCGTGGGGAAAGTCATGTATAAATATTTTTATTTAAAAGAATTAAAAAATGTTTTAATTTTATTTTCCAAGGAAAACTCGTCCATATTGAAGTATTTAGCAACATTCATAAATTTCTCAATAAGTGGAGAAATCTTCTTACTTACAGTGCCGTCTAGGGGTGTTGAATTTGGATGCAAGTTACTAGCAATAGACCTCTCAGGCGTGACAAAAATTTTTTTACTTAAAGCCATCATTTAACAATTGCTTTTTCTTTTTAATATAGTCTTTATATGAGAAGCAGCCTCGATAATTTGCTGTGTGCCCAGCTTAGTGACAGTTCACACAGAAAGGAGTGGACTTTTCATCCTTTTTTATCACCAGGCTGGTGACCTTGATCGTAGAAACTGTTTGATTTAAAACATATCGGATACCTTCAATATCGGAAAGCTTTTTTCCCGGAACCAAAGTAACAAGGAAAAGCCCGTTATCTGATTTATTCCTTAACGAATAGGGTGTTACAGATTTAGAGATTTTATCGACAGTTCCTGGAAGCTCCTGTTCCAGATTTTCTTTCAATTCCAGTGTATCTGTTAAATAGTAAAGGCCTCTTAACACCACTCTTGTTTGCTTTAACTCAGAAGGAGTGAAAAAGTACGACTCAATGGCCTTACTACGTAACAGCGTCATCATTTCAGTATGAGCTGATAAATCCTCTAAGTAGAGCTTGCTTTTAAATTTAGTTTTATTTATTATTTTATAGTTATCTTAGGAGTTTTTGCATTCAGTTTATCAACCAAATGCTTTATGTTTACATTGTATAGAAATATGGGTGGGCAAAAAGAAATTTTCGGTTGGTTTTTTTGGTGCTAACATTTTGCACATTTTCAATTGGATTTACCACCTTTATTTGGCTATTTTTAGGAGTACCGTTAATCTCCAAATCACCGATGACTGAAAATCTGTTACTGGAAAGTTGTACATTACTTGCGTTAATCTTTCCCCCAAATGAGGATACATCGAATTGTTTTACAACGCCGCAATTGCTCCGATTTACTCGCTTATTGTTCGCCGATTGGAATCCGTCCTCATCCGTCATAGCTGACGTGCTTTGTCGCTGCACGGTTTCTGCGCCTTGAATTAGAACATCCTGGAGTATGACATCTGCTCCGCTGCGGAAAATGTACTGGGAGAAGGCTGTGTCTCGAATTCAATCTGATACTTTGCGTGTATGTGTGAATGTTGGTCAAGAATAGAAGCTTGAGACCCCAAATCGCTGTTGCGTTGCTGCACCAAACAGCTGCCATTTTGTTGCGAAATCACATTGTGTGAGTGTGTATGCTGGGCAAGATTAAAAACTTGTGACCCCAAGTCGATGTTTGACGACTGCGTAGAACTTGGAGGCAATTGTAATCCCACCTGGCATGAATCACATAAAAAATGTCCAAAGACACACTTGGTGGCAGCTGCAGTTCAGATTACTCTTAAAAGAATATACACAGAAAAATGTTTGGTTGGTAACCCAGTAAACAATATGAATCTGAAAAGAGTCCTAAATGACTCTTTTTTCTGAGCTTTTACCCTTATAATGAATACTGAAAAGAGTCTGGATGGAGCGTGTTTTCCCATGAAACGGTCCCCTCTTTATGGGTTCAATTATGAGCCATAAAATACTCTTTCGTGATTCTTAATTAACTCACAAAAAACTCCGAAAAGAGCTAAAAAATTAACCCTCTAAAAATGTAAAAAAAAAATTTTTTTTTAATTTTTTCAAATTTTAAATAATTAAGAAAAATCAAATATTAAATAAAAACTTCTTTTTTTTATCGGGTTTCGAACCCGGAACCTCATGTTTTGTAGCTCTGAGCTCTATCCCCTGAGCTACTGCGCTTCTATCATTCATTCCGACAAAAACAAACCTGTTTCATATTTTATGTTCATAAAATCTAAACAAATAAGACTCTTTTCTGAGTCAATTCGAAGTGCTCATAAAATCATCAGAAATAAGACGGTTTTCTGAGTCATATTTTTGAGCGCTCATAAACTCATCATAAATAAGACTCCATTCTGAGTCATATTTCTGAGCGCTCATAAAATCATCAGAAATGAAATTTTTTAGGAGTAATAATTCTGAGCGCTCATAATATTGTTTGCTGGGTATTTTTAGATATATGTTATATTTAACAGACTGTGCAGAGTATACTACGTTTAGACGCTTGTTAAATAATGTTAGAGCTAGCTCAAACTGCTAAGGGGTTAGCACGCTGCAAAAACTCCCAAGAGGTCCGGGTTCAGATCCCGGGATAAGTGAGTAAAGCAAGTGGAAGTTTTTAAGTAAATAAAAAAAAAGAGTAAAAATCCAGTTTTTTAAAATATAATCCTTTAACCGACTTAAAAGCAGAAAATAAATTTCCTTTAAATTAATTTCAGCAATTTCGATTTAAAATTAAGGGATTTTGGCGACTTCAAAATCTGCAATGATATTCGGAGGAAAGTACCCAAACATTTTACTTAATTACTTAGTAGCACGCATCTTCTGATTACCATTTATTTCACCTTAATCTTTGATATCAAATCAAAGGTGAACATGTCCACTTTAAATTTCTAGGTGCTCGTCGATTTTTATTAAATCTGAAATTGGCTGTTATTTCAAAAAATATACTTTTAGGACATACAAAAAAGTTGAATATAAGAAGTTTAGCATCAACTCAAAATTTTTGCTGCCAAAAAGTACACTTCCTAGTTTTATTATTAATACTGACAACTTTTACACAATTTACGTTTAAAAAATAAAATGTTTGCTATCATCTTAAAACATTCATATCGACATATACGAAGCAGACCTTTTCAACGCATATTATATTAAAATCTTAAGCATATAACACTTCAAATGCCACTTTTACAGCTGATTTATTCGGATTTGTGAAATCAGGTGGGGGAAAAAACAGACCACCACGCCCACGTATACATTTGCTAGTATACGTGACCAAAATTTTTTTGACATCAAACGTTCCCAGTGTGCGCCGTTTCGCTCCCGCGTTATAGGCTGAAATTCCGAGGCGGCTACGGAATTTCAAGTATCAAATCAAAAAAAGTGATGGAAAAGTCGTGAGTTTGATAATAGAATCTCTGTATTGTGCTTTGTTTCATTTCAATTCGAACGGAGTAAAAATTAGCTTTTAGATATCTGAAAAATACTGCTTGTATAGCCTAGAGTGTAGCCTACACTGTGTAGGCGTCGGCTTTACGTTGCAAAGGTCCGAGCCCCGAAAAATGCAATTACAATTTTATAAATATAAAAAGGTTTAAAAAGTAATTTTAATGAGAGAAAGATGAGATAACAATAAATTCGAATACAATTTTTGTGAAGTTTAAACTCAACTGACTACCTCCTAGGACATCCCCCTGTTAAAATAGTGAGTTCGTAACAAAGAAAATAGTGACTTTAAAGACAGTACTGATTTTTAAATAACTACACCCAGAGAAAAACAACCTAAAATCAAAAATAACCACCTTAAAACAAGTTGAAACGTTACTGAAAGACTGGTAAAGTTGGAAATTTTAGAAACAACTACGAACAAACTTGTTTTCAATTTAAAACTTAAATTCAAAAATAAACAAACTTATTTCAAAGTTGTTTTCCGATTATTTCAAAAATTTTCCAATTTATATTAAGTTTGCCAGACCTTGATTTAAAATCGTTCAACTTGGTTTCAACGTTGACAACAGTTATTTTAAGTATTTTTCACTTCATTTCAACTTTCCAACTTTGTTTTAATGTTGACAATAGTTATTTTAAGTATTTTTCTCTTTATTTCAAAGTTGTTTCCATTAAGTTGAAAAAATAAAGGAGTAAATGCGATCGTACTTGATTTTACTATGTTTTTTTTCCCTGAGTGTAGTTTATAGTTAGAAATAAATGGGTTCAATTTCTGACAGGGTTGCTAAAGGTATTGTATAAGTCGAAGTGGCTATAAATGGCTTAAAATGAGGTTTTGAGAAAAACTTTTTTGGCTTTTGGCGATTACAAAACGTTGAAATGGCGACCAGGTATGAAACCGGACCCTCTTAAATGCACATGGGAAAGATGATAGAATTTTATGAGACCGACATCAAGATTAAGAAATGCTGCAGAAAACCGCAGGAGCTTTCAAAAGTATTGCAAAAAATGAAATTTTCCAATATTTGTGGTCAGTTTCCTCAGAAACCATAAAAGTTGGGTAAAAACTTGAGAGTGGACTATATTCGGCTATGCCGAAGCTGAAATACCCCCACACAGTAGGAAGAAGTACCTCGAACATAAAATGATGTGGTCTCAGGACCCCATTTTGATCCACCTATAAATAGTTTTGGAGCCCGGACCATGTCCAAAATCCGTTTCTAAAAATTTCCAATCAAATCGACCAAAAAAAATAATTGGTCTCAAGACCCCAATTTGACCCTTATATATGTGGTTTAGGAACCTCGGACCATGTCAAAAATACGTTTCTAAACATTTCCAATCGAATGCAGCAATAAAAAAGACTTCAAAAATGTTGACCTTTTTTTTTTGGTGTATGGGAGCCACGCCCAGTTTTTGTCCGATTTGGCTGATTCTCGAACTTGTACCCAAAGTTTCAAGTCGATATCTCCGAACGGATGGACGTACGGAATATATATACTTTTCCATACCGGACACGCCCCCTTATGGGCGTTACAAACGTGAGTGCCACAGTGAGTGTGGGGGTATAATAAGTGATACGGACAACATTTAAATTTTTTGTCTCGGATTTTTAAGATAATGAATTTTTCCGATAGAGGTTCGAATACATTTTTGCCCCTCAAAATGTTTTCGAAAAATTCCGTCTATTTCGTGAATAATCGCGATTTGAATATTTACATATTGACTTTTTAATAAAGTTATATCTCGAAACGAATAGAGATTAAGAACTTTTTTTTTTGAAATGACGGTAAAAGTAAAGTAAATTGGTTTTGCTGTGGTCAAGATGTACACAATTTTTTTAAACAATGGCGAATTTGACCACGTTCTAGGTCTTGTTTAAAAGCAGTATTTAACTAATTGACGCGTCTATTCTCACCCAAAAAATTAAAAAAATTAAAAACTAGAGAGTGGACTATCTTCGGCTATACCGAAGCTGAAATACCCCCACACAGTAGGAAGAAGTACATTGAACATAAAATTATGTGGTCTCAAGACCCCATTTTGAGCCACATATAAATAGTTTTGGAGACGGGACAATATCCAAAATTCGTTTCTAAAAATTTCCAATCAAATCGACCAAAAAAAATAATTGGTCTCAAGACCCCATTTTGACCCTTATATATGTGGTTTAGGAACCTCGGACCATGTCAAAAATACGTTTCTTAACATTTCCAATCGAATGCAGCAATAAAAAAGACTTGAAAAATGTTGACCTTTTTTTTCGGTGTATGGGAGCCACGCCCAGTTTTTGTCCGGACTTGATCTCAGTATTGAAGAGAAAAACATGTACCCAAAGTTTCAAGTCGATATCTCTAAAACTGCGACCGCTATCGTGCGGACGGACGGACAGACAGGCGGACATGGGTAAATTGACTCCGGCGGTGATGCTGATCAAGAATATATATACTTTTCCATACCGAACACGCCTCCTTCTGGGCGTTACAAACGTTGTGTCAAAGTGAGTATACCCTGCCACAGTGAGTGTGGGGGTATAATTAGTAACCTTTTCAATTAAAAAAGTTATTCCAAAATATGTGGTCACAGCTATACATAGTGCATGTTGTAGGTCTTGTCAAGTAAGATCAAGTTTCATACCAGGAATTTCAAATACACCTCCAAAATCTGGAGTTTTGACAAAAAAAAAGAATTTTTTTGTTATATTTGATTGGAAATTTGGCTCAAAATAGGGTCTTGAGACTAGAGACCGACCGAAATTCGGTTTTTCGGCTTTTCGGCAAAAAAAGCTGTTTCGGCCGTGTTTCGGATTCGGCCGAAAAATAAAATATCGTTTTCGGCCAATTTTCGTTTTCGGCCGAAATTTCGATATTTCCGCCGAAAATTTCGGTTTGATACGAAAAATGTAACAAATAAATAACAAAGATTACACTGATTGACAAAACTGAACATTTTGTGTTAATTATACTTGATACACAAATTCTTATGTATTTTACAGTACGCACCAAAAATTCAATTTTTGTGCAATTTTCATTATTATTTTTGGATTTGGCGTGGCAAAATACATAAGGAACAACCAAGTGGATAAAAGCGGTATGTAACACAAATTTAAGTATTGAACATAGTTCCGAAAATCAGAAGCGACAAAGAAGATTAGTCCACAATTTGTATTGAAAAAAGAAAAATAAAAAACTTTGAAACTTATTTTCTTGAAAGAATGTGTATGTTACATACAGCCTTCATCCATTCACCCCTTCACAGCGTGTTCACTCTTCTCCTATCGGAGCAGATCTATTACACTCGCGATGATTTTTAAATTTTTACTCCTCTACTACTATTGTAAGAAATCTTCTCCTCAAAATATTATATGAGTTTCATACAATGCAAAACTACTACTCTTTCTACAAATCTACTACCATGACAGAAATATCTACTACTATTGTAGAATCTATACTACTCTCCGCGGAAACCCTAATCTACTCCCCTCTCTTGAAATCTGCTACCTTGACAGTAATTTCTACTACTCTCGTAGAATTTCTACTACTCTACGTAAAAAAATTAAATCTACTCCCCTTTCTTGAAATCTACTCCCCTAAAATCGAATATCTACAACTCTCGCCTTAGCAAAAAGTGAGAACCCTGCCCCTTCCATTGATTTCCACGCATTTGATAGTTTGCTTCTAAATTCATGTAATTCATGATCTGAACTTAAAATGTTTGTTTTCAACCTACTGATACGCTTAATTATGTACAACTTTATTACATTTAAATTCAAATTTTTTTTTTCGGTTTCGGCTTCGGTTTTGGCCGAAATTAAAAAAATGTAAATTCGGCCATTTCGTTTTCGGCCGAAAAAAATAATGAAAAATTTCGGCCATTTCGGTTTCGGCCGAAATTAAAAAAAGCGATTTCGGTCGGTCTCTACATGAGACCACATTTTTTTATGTTCGAGGTACTTCTTCCTACTGTGTGGGGGTATTTCAGCTTCGGTACAGCCGGAGATAGTCCACTCTCTAGTTTTTATTAAAACTTCTTTGTTAAAAGCTGTAGGAATTAAAGTATGCATTTAAATATATGTAACTTGTTTACCTTTTTTGAATATTAATTAACTTCTCTGTTCATATTACAAACTATTTTTAATTACAAAATAGGGTTATTGAAGTGTTGGAACTTTTTCGACAGATTTGGTACATGAAAATCTATTTATGATGCATTCGCTACTTTCGGTATTATTTTCTTATAAATCTCTATCCCACGCAAGTATATGTCAGCTTTCAGGAACTCATCGTGATCATGTAGTAACACCGGCGTGTTATTCATTGGCGAGAAACCAATGGCAGGAATGCCAACAGCGCGAATGTAACGACTATCAGTACCACCAGGAAATATTTGTTTTTGAATTTTAAGACCCCTAAAAGCAAGCAAATCATAACAGCGTTAAAAATGTATGATGAATAACTCACATTTCATCAACTGCACTCTTGAAACTCATCCAAAATGTATTGCTCTCATCGGTGGCTGTCGGTTGAACACGAGGACGCTTTTGGTCGTATTCCAGTTCGATACCACCGCCTACATCCTCGCACCATTTATGGAGCTGTAAAACGATACACAATTAATTACACGATTAAGGGCGAGTTTCACCGTCGCCGTAATACATATCTCAATAGCTGTTTTCCCATAGGAAATTGAACTTTAAATGGCCGATATTGACCATTCAACTCTTTGTGAAACCCGCCCTAACAGAAGTGCACATTGTTCTATCAAATAAATACCTTGGCCTCAAATGCCACCTGATCCACATTTATGGCCAATCGCACATCGAAACAGGCCATCATGAGTGGTGGTATGACATTACTCTGCACGCCACCACCCAAACGCGTTAAATTTACTGTGGTAACATCTCCAATTGTCAGCTCCGGATTATTTTCTAATCTTTGGACTTCCTGCGCCCGCATCGCCATCATTTTACTGAGAATATATTGCAACTTCTCGCCTGCAGTGTTCTTCAGCAATAGCGATCCATGACCAGCTGTGCCAGAGATTTTGAAATATATTCCTAGAATATAAAACAGACACAGTAATTTCTAAGCACATCACCATAATAACCGAGAACCTACGCCAAACACTTCGTTCCGCATAGAACACTGGAAATTCTGCGGTGGGCGAAGCTATACCTTCGTCCAATGAGAAACCCACATTCAGAGCTTTGAAATCTTCAGTAAGCACAAAGGCGCGCATGCCTAAACGTCCACCCATTTCCTCATCTAAATTTTAGAACAATTACCAAGAAAGAGCATAAACAATGTCTTCGATTAATATATAAGGTACCATATAAGGTAATATATAAGATACCAGCTACAAATGATATGTGTATGGTCCTCTTGAATCTATTGCCAGTTTTCTTTAAAGCTCTGAGAGCGCCCAGATATTGCATGCCAACACACTTCATGTCTTGCGTGCCCCGTGCAAAGATGCATCCCTCGCTGTCCATTTCAGCACTAAATGGTGGATGCGTCCAATTTTCCTCGAAAACGGGCACCACATCCATATGAGAATTGAGTAGAATTGCAGGCAATGCTGGGTCCGTTCCAGTCCATGTTAGTACAACCATGGGATTCTGTTTATTTACGGGATAATAAACACGCACGGGTAGACCCAGAGTTTCTGCTTGCGCTTGGAGGAACTCAACACAAGGTTCTATATTTCAATATGGAATGTGTTGTATGTATATTATATTAGATATAATTTTTATGCACTGACATCTATCCTCACCATAATTTGGTTCCGGGTGCACACTAGCAATGCGAAGATATTCACGGAAATATTGGATCTCTTCATTAGCTTCCCAAGCTTCCCAAGCTTCCTTCGTCGTCATTGTGTTTTGTATGCGTTTTGTGAGGGCTTGCGAATTCTGTAAGCGTCCGTTCAGGTTGAGCGTTTGCAGTGTACTGAATGCGTCTAGTTCAAGTTAGTTGAACTGTAGAAATTTACTGTGTTAAAAAATTACTTGGTTAGTAATTTAAGTTAATTTATTTAAATTTATATCAATTTGAAGTGGCCCCTTTATCAGCATTGTGATAAAAATGTTTTCGTTAGGTTTTTGTGGTAATGTAGTTTTGTCAACATGTTATGTACGTCTCTTGAGTTCTATTGTCAGTCTCTTATACTATAACGTGTTTAATGTACACTGTATATACAGATATAGTACATGTCGGCAGCTTAATTTAGAAAAGCCATAAAATGCATTCTTGAAATTTTACAGTTGTGAGATCCATATGTCCACGATCTCGTAAAATAAGCTGTCAGCGTCTCTCGATTAATGTACATATATTAAACCGCCGCTGGAATTATGGTTTTTGGTTTGTGAAATATTTAATATTTCTTTTGGACATATAGTTTTTAATTTGTAAAATATGCTTTTTGGTTTGCGTCAGTTCTAAACTTTTCTAGACTTTCCAAAGTATCGGTTTCGGTTCCGTAAAGTCAAAAAAGTTAAAATTTTAAAGTAAAGAGACAAAAGTTGACTAACAAAAACTGGATAAAAAGAAAATTTAATTTAACTTTATGATTTTATGATTTTAAATTGTAATTTTGATTTATGAAATTATGAACTACAACCTACTATGTTAAACGGGTTCGGTCCCTGTTCTCAGATATACAAAAGTAT
Source organism: Heteromyza rotundicornis (assembly GCA_951394025.1). Lineage (NCBI taxonomy): Eukaryota > Metazoa > Arthropoda > Insecta > Diptera > Heleomyzidae > Heteromyza > Heteromyza rotundicornis. The sequence continues at coordinate 32,894,147 of OX596010.1, forward strand.
AGATTCCGGTTTCGGTTCCAGTTTCCACTTACCAAAATATAGGTCTCGGTTCGATAAATTGAAACGGCTCCGGTTCCAGAAATGGTTTTTGGCGGTCACTGATTTAAAGTGGTAAAAAAAGCGTCTAAACTCCTCGACACAAAAGGACACTGCCCAGAGAGCTCGTATGGCATAAGAAACTGCTTAGTTTAATATAAACTTTTCTAATCTAATCAAAATCAAATTGCTCGTTAGTTTTACTTATATTTATGAACCAGTTGCAATAATATCGGCGTTTACATATGTATTAACATTTTATAACGTTTAAAAAAAATATATATATCTTTTATTTTATAAAACTCATTTGACAAAGCGTAACGAAAACTTGTACGTAAAAACCTGAATTATATTTTTATACCCTACACCTCATGAGGTAAAGGTAGATTCACTAGACCGAAAAAAGTGGTTGATGTACAGAATTTCAAATTGTATGAAAATTGTAAATTTTCAAACCGAGCTGGTAGGTAGATTTAACCAACAAAAAATGTAAAAAAAAAAAGGTGAAATAACCGAAAATAATTGTATTTTTACAGAAATTGTACCAACTTGTGCCATTTACCATTCGCACATCTTCAGTTGAATCGTTGGGATTCAAAGAAAGAAGAATACTCAATCGTGTTATGAATGTTTTGCCATATAGAGGCGGCTTGTGCTGAGCCAAACAGAGGTTTTTAGCTTGTTGTACTGTATTTTCCGAAAATAGTTTTTGGAAAAAAAAGAGCTTGAGCTAGTTATGTGCTCAAGCTATAATTTATTTTTTCTTTGCATTTTTAAAATTTATTTTGGTATTTGATAGGATTTTTTTTGTTTTGTTTACTCTCTAGTTTTAGTAATACACAAAGGTCGCAAATTCCTAGGGCGTATAATCATATTTGTAAGCACCCTGTCATATTAAAATGTTTTATTTCTACATTGATCGGCTGATCGCAAAATTAAAGCAACGAAAATTAAAACTGATCGCAAAAATAAAGTAAATAATTTACATTTTTGCGTGCACCAAAAAAATAAATAAATAAATTTGACAGCTGATTCAATACAAACTTCAAAAACACGGGTTCCAGAGTTGTATTGGTCGTAAAATTTGTTGTATATATATTTTTACAACAAGATGACTTTATGCCCACTATGAGACCTTTGTGAACTCTCTTATACTATCTAAATGTACTGCTAGAATGTTATGGAATTATAGACATTAAACCAGTTGCCCGGGTCACCCCCTGAAAATGAATTTTTTTATTATGATTCTCAAAATATTTCTCAAAATATCTCAGTTTGGAGGAGAAAACATGACATATATCCGTCCGACACTAAAAAAACGCACATGATCGGGATTGACAGATTCTGTTAGAGGGGGTTAAAAACGTTTAAATCGCATTTATGCATTTTGCATTTTTCTCATTCACATAATAATTTGTCAAAAATACATTTTTCATTGAATCTTAAATAATAAATTGTTTCTAGTCTAGCGTGATGAGTTTACATCCGATTGTAAAAAGTTTACATGTTTTTTAAAGGTATGTTTTTCCTCTATCAAATGCATTTTTAACATTTGACCCTTATAGATGTGGTTTCGGAACCTCGAACCATGTCAAAATACGTTCCTAAACATTTCCAATCGAAATCAAAAAAAAAAAATTTTAAAAAGACTTGGAAAAATGTTTCCTTATTTTTGTGGTATATGGGAGCCCCGCCCGGTTTTTGTCCGATTTGGCTGATTCTCGAACTTACTTTTGAAGTGAAAAACATGTTCCCAAAGTTTCAAGCCGATATCTCCAAAACTGCGACCGCTATCGTGCGGACAGACAGACGGTCATGGCTAAATCGACTCAGGATGTGATACTGATCAATAATATATACTTTTCCATACCGGACACGCCTCCTTATGGGCGTTACAAACGTTGTTCAAAGTTAGTATATCCTGCCACAGTGAGTGTAAAGGTGTAAAAAGTGCAAAAAAAAAAAAATAGAATATGTTCTATGCATACGTCATGCTTACGCGTACATGTAAAAAAACACTTTTTTATCGTTTAGAATCTATGATTTCGTGTTCTCCGAACTTTTGTATGGGATAGTAAATTAGGAAATTTTTTAGTTAGATTTACCAACCAAAAATTTCTCTGTGTAGCAATAAAAAAATGTTTTTAACATAACATGATAAAATATGCATTATGATACTTAAAAATATTGACGTTCTGTAAATTATTCGAATTTAAAAAAAAACTAGAGAGTGGACTATCTTCGGCTATACCGAAGTTGAAATACCCCCACACAGTAGGAAGAAGTACCTCGAACATATAAAAATGTGGTCTCAAGACCCTATTTTGAGCCAATTATAGGTGATTTTGGAGCCCGGACCATGTCCAAAATCCATTTCTAAAAATTTCCAATTAAATCCACAAAAAAAAAAAAATTGGTCTCAAGACCCCATTTAGACCCTTATATATGTGGCTTCGGAACCTCGGACCATGTCAAAAATACGTTTCTAAACATTTCCAATCGAATACAACAATAAAAAATTTTTACCTTTTTTTTCGGTGTATGGGAGCCAGGCCCAGTTTTTGTCCTCGAACATATAAAAATGTAGTCTCAAGACCCTATTTTGAGCCAATTATAGGTGATTTTGGAGCCCGGACCATGTCCAAAATCCATTTCTAAAAATTTCCAATTAAATCCACAAAAAAAAAAAAATTGGTCTCAAGACCCCATTTAGACCCTTATATATGTGGCTTAGGAACCTCGGACCATGTCAAAAATACGTTTCTAAACATTTCCAATCGAATACAACAATAAAAAATTTTTACCTTTTTTTTCGGTGTATGGGAGCCACGCCCAGTTTTTATCCGATTTGGCTGATTCTCGAACTTGATCTCAGTATTCACGAGAAAAACATGTACCCAAAGTTTCAAGTCGATATCTCCAAAACTGCGACCGCTATCGTGCGGACGGACAGACGGACAGACGGACAGACGGACAGACGGACAGACGGACAGACGGACAGACAGACGGACATCGCTAAATCGACTCAGGAGGTGATACTGATCAAGAATATATATACTTTTCCATACCGGACACGCCTCCTTATGGGCGTTACAAACGTTGTGACAAAGTGAGTATACCCTGCCACAGTGAGTGTGGGGGTATAATAAATTTTGAAAAATAAATCTAAGTTTATCTATTTTTACTCATTCTGATACGATGGATTACGATGGATACGATGGTCATGGCTCAAAAATTTATAGGTTAGAGCAATCTCAGTAAAATTGAGTAGTGCTGCTGTGTTTTTTGACAATTCATAATCCATTCCCGAAAGAGCAACTCGTTCAACCTTATATTCTTGAGCCATGGGTTTGGTATTGCTTTAAAGGAAATATATCTTCAAATTCAATGACGCACAGATCAACACCTTGGTAATTTCATTGAACATGAACTTAGAACGTTCTAGGTGGGCGTGGCAAATATTATTCTAAAAGGTTGTGGTGTTATGAAAAATTTGACCACGACAAAGGTAAACATCATAATTTCTTTTGATAGTGTTATCAGTAAAGGCAATTGTAGGAAAAATATGGTTTAGGTATTTGCCTATTCCCTAAAACCCATACAATATAAGTAGTTGGAATATTAAAACAACAACCTCAAAAAGAGCCAAAGGCAAAAGCAAACAGAAACTAATTAAAATTTGATTTGTCGATTTTGTGATAACAAATAGTTGTAATGGAATTATCAAAGGAATTATCGCCTGCTTATAGTGTGATAAGAAATCTATTATTTACAACCACAAGAACACCAGAATAGACTGACAAATGAGAATGAGAAATGATAAAGAGAAACCAAAACAAAATTTCGCAGGGTATATTAACTTTGACACAACGTTTGTAATGCCTGGTTTTCATTATGTCAAAATCAATGGCATCATAAACTGACAACGACCGATGCATATGCAAATAAATTTGACAGCATGTTGGCAATTACAAACGGTGACGTCACCTCATATTCATTTTCCCATATTTTATATCAGTTCTTGAAAATTACAATGAAATCCCAACCTGCTTTCACTTAACTGACAATAAGCGCCATTGATTATGACATAATGAAAACCAGGCTTTACGCTCATACCGATTAAGCATGTCCGTCGGTTTGTCCGTCCGCACGATAGCGGTCGCAGTTTTGGAGTTTTCGACTTGGAACTTTGGATACAAGTTTTTCAATTTTATTTTATTGTTGTATTCGATTGGAAATATTTAGAAACCGACTTTACCTATAAATTGGTTTAAATGGGGTCCTGAAACTAAATTCATTTTATATCCGAGGTTCTTAGAAATGGGTCATATTGTGTGGGGGTATTTCAGCTTCGCCAGTACCGAACATAGTTCATTCTCTAGTTTAAAATACATTTACCAAGAATTTGGTCTGCATTTTTCTCCGCTGAAATTCCAATAACATGCAATATGTATGTAAACTGCAAAATATGCAGACATTGTAAATTATTGAAAGACGGCGGTATGAATTACGAAAAAATTAATAGCAACAGAAATATATCATATTACTTGCAACAAATTATAGACAGTTCCCACGAATTTCTGCTGTGCAGCAGTTTAAACGTTCGAGTGTCCGTTTATGCACAAAGGCGCTTCGCCGTATGTAGGGCGTAATTTCTACTATCTACATCAAAATACAATAAATTTGTTTAAATACTCGAGGAAACACTACAGACCATTTAGTGAGTGTTTAGAAGTCACCCGCACAATCAGAAAACCCGCAATATCGTCGCTTCATTGCCCCACAGAACTGGGACTTAAAAACAAATGTAATTTACACAAAAGTGGTTTTTTCTTTTTGTAGAATTAAAATGTAAACAAGTGATTTCGTCAATGAAATTGGAAGTACGAACAGCTTCAAAGCTCGAACGAGTTTTTCAATTTCCCGATTTTCTGTTGGCGTAGTTTCTCATTTTCTCATCATAGTACAGAGTGCCATATGACAGATCATTTCGCCCACGTGTACATATACAGGGGCGTTTGCAAAATTTCAATACCTCAAAATAGTCGAGTTTTAAATTTAGAAAATTTCAAGAATTTCTCATATCTCATTTAATTTACTTATATGTATTTTCTTTTCAATATTAGAGTATTTCATTAACCGTCCATCATGAGTTCCTGGGACAATAACGAAGAAATTCAAATATTCCGTGAATATTTGCGCATACCAAGTGTTCATCCCGACATTGACTATGGTAAGCAAAAACCAAAATTGTGTTGGCAATTAAAAATTTACACGTTTATACGGAGCATGTTTTCATTATAATTGTGACTGTTGTGGCTTAAAAACAATTCTCAATTCAACTTTCAAGTGATTCTAAATTTATTATGGACCAAGTTGTTAAACACATCACTCTACAATTAAAGTAGAAAAAAAAAAGAACGGTTGTATTTGTTTACGTTTTTCACGTTTTTCATGACTCCATGTAAAGCCATTTTATTTAACCCATTAGAACATTGATTTTGAATTTTTTTGTTTCATTTAACCTTATTTTTAAGAAGCCTGAATATAATTCAAAAGTATCGTATGCAGTTTGAAATAACGTCATATAGCTGCAAGATTGCATCATTACATCGTTTTCGTTTTTTAATGTCAAGTAATAAATATGTAAGTGTAAAAAAGTGAAAAGAATTCAGAAATACCAAAGCTGGTCATAGTTAATCAAAAACTTAACTTTGTTAAATTAAAAAGTTACGCAGCCACATTTAAAATTTTTCTTTATTACATCCATTACTAAACAAATTTTACGTTTTAAAGTTAATCGAATAAAAAAATGAAAAAGTTAATGGTTGTCATAATAAACTGAAACGTTAAAAGTTAGCCAAAAATTACAAAATTAACTAGTTTCTGCCCAGCTTTGAGAAATACGTTTACATTTCTAAAAATGTTGATTCGATATTACTTAAGATTCTAATTATAAAAAACCTGTCAATTGTCAAATATGGTAGCATTTTTAGCATGTATCATGTTTACTTTAACAATTTAGCAGGTTCGAACCTTTATTATAATTTTGCATGCTGCAACAACGTTAATGGAATCATTAAGATGGTTGGAAAAGGATCTAGTGTGTAATAAGGCGAAAGTAGTGTTAAGAGAAATCCCAAATTTTTAAATTTCGTTCAAGCTCTTTTTGTTTGCCTGGCATTTTTTCTTCGGTTAGAAATTATAAAAAGGGTATTGCTTAATGTGTTAAAAGCTGTTAAATTGTTAAGTCTGGCTGCATTTTAATCATGAATGAATGACATGTTAACTTTAACAATTTAACAGGATTCCTTACCTAAGCGAATACAGACTTTTTTTTATGTAAAAGCACTAACAAACTCAAACGTGTCCGCTCTCTAACCGGTATTAACATGGCTTCAGTATTCATTGCTAACATTCAGGTAAACCAATTAAACAATAACTGCAAACAGATTTATTTCTATTCCTCTTTTGCAGCACCATGTGTGGAATTCCTCAAGAAACAAGCATTGCATGTAGGACTTCACATGCAAGTCTACTATCCCGCTACGCCGACCAAACCAGTCGTTGTTTTGACATGGGTTGGCCGGCAGCCAGAGCTGCCTTCGGTTATGCTAAACTCACATATGGACGTTGTGCCGGTATTTCCTGAAAAGTGGACACATCCTCCATTCGCTGCCGAAATCGATGCTGAAGGTAGAATTTACGGACGTGGCTCCCAAGACATGAAATGCGTGGGCATGCAGTATTTGGCAGCAGTACGTGCACTTAAAAAAACCGGGGTCACCTTGAAGCGCTCGATCCATGCCATATTTGTGCCAGGTAAATAAATCTTGCAGGTATTCTGCGATAAACAATATCTATTTGCCTTGTAGTGCAATAACACTATATACAATGCATACTTTAGATAAGTTAATCTAATCTTTCAACGAAAAAAATTGTGTACTTTCAGATGAAGAAATTGGCGGTCATTTGGGGATGGTACCGTTTATACATTCAAATGACTTCAAGAAATTAAATGTAGGCTTTTCGCTGGACGAGGGAATTGCTGGTGTCGACGATACGTACCCAGTATTCTATGCTGAACGCAGCATTTGGCGTAAGTTCTGAAGTAACTGTGTCAAATTCAATGCTCGATGTTCCCGATCGAATTTTCCACAATTTGATTGATACATTTTCTACGCTTTTGCAGAAATTAATTTCAAAATTTCGGGAACGGCCGGTCATGGATCGTTACTACTCAAAAATACGGCTGGGCAGAAATTTCACTATATTCTCAATAAGATGATGGCATTTAGGGAACAAGAAAGGAAACGCTTGGTGGATGACAACCTGCTAATTGGCGACATAACTACAGTTAATCTGACCATTATCAAGGGCGGTGTGCAAAGTAATGTGATTCCACCTTTAATGGAGGCTTGCTTCGATACACGTCTGGCAATAACTGTGGACCATGAGATCTTTGAAAAACAAGTAAGCGAAGTGGAGTTTTTGCAGATAATGGCCACTACCTATAAGTATTTATGTCATAAATTCCACTTTAGATTCGTCAATGGTGCCAAGAGGCTGGTGGAGATATAGAATTGGAATTTATACAAAAAAATCACACAGTTGCGCCTACCAAACTAGATGTTTCGAATCCTTATTGGTTGGCCTTTAAGAATGCCATTGATGAATTGTGAGCGCACATTCCGAGGTGAAAAATCATACTTATAGCAGGCATTAATGTGTTTTCTGTTTTCCTACAGGGGTCTGCAAATACGTACCCAGGTATTTCCTGGTGGAACTGATAGTCGTTACATTCGTGATGTTGGCATTCCTGCCATTGGTTTCTCGCCAATGAATAATACACCGGTGTTACTACACGATCACGACGAGTTCTTGAAGGCCGACACATATCTGAAGGGAATCGAAATTTATAAAAAGTTGATACCGGCTGTGGCCAACGCATGAAATATGTGACGTCTAATTACACTATTTTCAATTTAAATAAAATTGTTATAGAAAAACATTGTAAACCGTTTGACAATAAACTAGCAGAACTACATAATACGCGATGGCTTAATATTTGTATTGATAAACTGGAAGCTGGAAGTTTCATGAGAGCTCTTAATAATCAAATCCATTCTAAAAATTGTTACTTTCTAGAACCCTGCATTGCATTCCTAACCAGACAAAGCCAATTGCTGAATCTTAGCTATAAAATCCATCATGGAGGAGGCGATGCCAAGAAGCCAATCATGATAATGACCTGGTTGGGTGAAGAACCCGATTTGCCCACAATTTTACTGAACTCTCATATGGACGTTGTGCCGGTATTTCCCGAAAAGTGGACCCATCCGCCGTTTGCTGCCGAAATCGATGCTGAAGGTAGAATATATGCACGTGGCTCACAGGACATGAAATGCATTGGAATGCAATATTTGGCAGCAATACGTGAGCTCAAAAGGAGCGGAGTCACCTTAAAGCGTACCGTACACATTACCTTTGTACCAGGTGCGAATGCTGTAACCAATTCAAATTACTGTACTAATTTAAAATATTTATATTTTCAACAGATGAGGAAATCGGTGGGTTTACTGGAATGGGAGAGTTGATAAAGAGTTCAGATTTTACTGAACTGAATGTTGGTTTTGCTTTGGATGAGGGAATGGCTACAACCGATGACAAATATGTGGCTTTCTACGCAGAGCGAACAATATGGCGTAGGACAACTTCAAATTCAACTCGTTTACAAAGCGTTACAATTTAAAAAATTTATGTTTGTTTTCCTAGAAATTAATTTTAAATTTTCCGGAACGGCTGGACATGGTTCGCTGTTACTTAAAGATACGGCGGGCTCAAAGCTGCAATATCTTCTCAATAAGTTCATGGAAATCCGAGAACGTGAGTCACAACGTTTAGAACATGATCCAGATTTAACAATTGGGGACGTCACCTCCATCAACTTGACCCAAATAAAAGGTGGACTACAGGCCAACGTGGTGCCGCCGCTTTTAGAAGCGTGTTTTGACATGAGAATTGCTATCGATGTAGATGTCGTAGAGTTCACACAACAGATATGTGATTGGTGCGAAGAAGCAGGTGGCGGCATAGAGCAGGAGTGGGTACAAAAGTTTCCAAGCGCACCACCAACGGCAGTCGATGAAACGAATGCTTACTGGATGGCATTGCAGAGTGGCATTAGCCAATTGTAAGTAATTGTCTTATATATATTGAATACAAATTAATGCACTTTTATGGAATTTACAATTTAACACAGCGGTATTACGATGGAACCTCATGTCTTTGTCGGCGGTACAGACAGTCAATTTTTGCGTGCTGCAGGCATTCCGGCAATTGGTTTCTCTCCGATGAATAATACGCCAGTGTTACTACACGATCACGACGAGTTCTTGAAGGCCGATACATATTTACATGGCATCGATGTCTACATCAAACTCATTGCAGAGATTGCAAATGTACCGTAATTATGATAATGTTAAGATTCAATGTCAAATGAATACCCTATATAAGGCTACCACATTGTTTTCTTATATTTCGGGTTTTTTACCCCGGAATTTACCCTAACCGCTTACCTTATCGAGTATTATAAATGGACGATGTGTGCCCATCATAAATGTATCAATAAAAGAAAAAGATGGAATAATATACTTGTAAATATTTAAAAATAAATAAGATGTAGTGGCGCATATTCATAACCAAATAAAGTTCTATGGAACTGCGGTTTATTTAACGTACGAATAACACTTTCCGCAGACTTGGTAATCGCAATCATTAAAATCACTTTGCGTGTCGACACTTACTTTCCTCAACGACACTTTAGTTTCCTTAACTTCATTTACCACTGTTACGGCTTGTGTTTGCTTTTTTGGTGGCACTGTCATATTCTCACTTACTTGCAATGGGATCACTAGTCTTTTTAGTAACTGCGGGGGTAATGGGAACACAATAGCATATGCTACAAGCGGTGTTACTTGGGATGATTCTCGCGTCCCGAAACATTGACTAAAGTTTGTAGATATCGCAACTATTAAAAATGAGGAACATAAGGAGCTTATGGAATTCACCTTAGGGAATTTGGTAAATCGACATTAAAAATTTATCATTTTTAGAATAGCCTAGTAACCACCAACCAACAATTTAACTTCAATATTACAAATTCTGGCAAAATTTTTATTAAAATATCCAATGCGATATATTGCAGAAATGTCTACTGAAGAATTTGACTATAATACGAACGAGTTTTAACGAGCCATAGTCATAAATTCCATTGGAAACGGAAATATTATTGTTGAATTTCTTTCATTTGATATTGTGGCGAGTGTTTGTAAATACCTCAGCTATAAAGATGAGAAATAATTAGGTACCCATCAAGTATTATCCATTTGTTAGGTACCTGTAAAGCCATGGGATTCGCTGACATTACATCGGAAGCTTCTTTTAACGCCCTCGATGCATTCAATTCTCCTTCAGCAGCAACAATTTTGGCTTTCGCCTCTCTTAATGCCTCAGCTTCAGCAGCCATAGCTCGTTGTAATTCGACCGGAAGGCGGACATCTTTTCTAAAACAGTATTTGAAAATTTATCTGATGTAAATCTCACGTCAACATAAGTATTTACATCTGATCTTATTAATATACCAATATGCCCATGCACGATACAGTTTTCTAAATTTAATTAATGATAAATAATTCATTAATTAAATGTAGAAATTACATAGTTAAATACATAAATTAAATATAATTTAGCTTGTATTTATCAGCCTCTTCAATCATTTGTTTGTTTCATTAAGAGATGCCGGAGTTAACACAAATAAAAGAAAGTAAAAAAAAACAATTTTGTTTTAAATATAACCTTGAAACCGAAAAAAACGCAGAATATAAATTTCCTTTAAATTAATTTCAGCAATTCCGATTTAAAATTAAACTTTTAATTTGAAATCGAAATTGCTAAAATTGTATTAAAAGAAACTTATTTTCTGCTTTATAGTTGGTTTAGGGGTTATATTTAAAAAAAATTTACTTTTACTCTGTTTTGTTTTATGTTTTTTCTCCGTTTTTTCCATTTTTTTCTTCTTTCTTTCCCAGTTTTAAAGGTGTCCATTTTTTCGATGCGTTCACTTACATTTCGACCCGTTCTACTTTCACGCCCCATGGGTCAGTGGCTTCGTCCAAAAGAATTTTAATGTCGCTTGCTATAGATGTCCTTTCGCTTAGTAGTTCCATTAGTTTTCTTGTGCCCGCGATATTCCGCAGCGTTGTTTGTGCCAGTAGTTTTGTGGACTCGCGAGCTTGCGCTATTTGAATAACAGCCTTTAGAGGATCGGCCAGTCTATAATAGACTACCGCATCAAGCCTGGTAGTGACTGAGTCGCTGGTAAGTATATCCTGTGGGGGAACATCAAACGAAGCCACACGCAAGTCAACTCTGACCCAGCTATCGATGCAGGGTAAGATAAAAAATAAGCCCGGTCCACGTGCACCTCCCTTTCTAAATAAACAATTTATCACGGGAAATAATATCAATACCATACAAAGTTCGTGTACATTACTTTAAGCGTCCTAATCGAAATATTACAGCACGTTGGTATTCGGTTACGACCACCAAACAAGCCAACATTGAAAACGGAAATGTGATAACCACAAGGATCACTGACATCGCAAGGATCACTGATTCGATGGCACTTTTTCCTTGGTTTTCGCCTATGGATGTTTAGCAAATCGAAATTTCATGCAATTGTAAACTTTTGCATTATCATATGTAACTTACTTGTTATAATATTTCTATCGTCGGGTTTCTGGACATGAGACATTTTTTTTCAATTAATCACTTATAATTTTGACTTTTAATAAAAAGTACATTTTTTTGAGAGACAATTTACAAATTAAGTGATAAATGGCTACAAATGACATTTTTATACCCAGCAAGTAGAAAGTAAATTAAATGCATTTCACTGTCACTGCGGTAGATCATCAGTAACCTTTTCTCACTGGTCCATTTTTCAATTACAAATTAATGTAATAATTGTAATTGCAATTGTTCAAGAAATTTAATTGTGATTAATTGTAATTGGAATTGCAAAAAAAATTTTTAATTTCAGCCGAAATCCAAATGGCCGAAATTTATCTTTATTTTTGGTCGAAATTATTTTTTTAAATTAGATGAATTTAGAAGCAAATATCCGCAAATGTTAAAAAAAATGCTGATTAGAAACTATCAATACTTATATTTGGGAGGGATTATGGGCAAGAAACATTCCTAGCCAAAAAGTCAACTTTGAAATTTTTGGTACATACCGCTTTCATCTACTCGTAGGGATGGGCGATACATCTGAAAATATCGATATTGATATATCGAAACATATTGGCACAATGTTAACAATTCTTGTTTAGACTAAAGCAGTTTATTCCTCGCATATTTTGTGTATACTGAGACATAACAATGGCTATGTCTTTCTCTCACAGGTTGTAATACATATCATATATTTTCTTGAATGGAAGCCATATTGCAAAATGTTTGGTTTTGTGCTAAAAAATAGTGGTGGAATATCGTTTGACCCCTTTGAGGTATCGAAGGCATTTTATCGATACTGATAATATCGGCATTTTGAAAAATCCCCGAACAAAATATGACATTTTCACATATCGAATATTTGTATTTCGATAGTATCAACCGATATATCGCCCATCCCTATCTACTCGCTTCTTCAATTCTGTGCTAAGTAGAGATTACCATTTACATGTTCAATAAAATACGCTTAATTTTGTAAACACTTCCGTTTTGGCCGCCATGCTGGACGCATCGTTTTGTTAAAGCACATGTTTTTATAAAAATTTGAGCTTTCATGAAATTATGATTTCAATGTGGTGTTTAAAGCGAAAGTCAAGTTTTGATTAAATAAAAATGGACGATAATAAGATCAATTATAACTAATTGAATGTGAACTAAAAAGAAAAATAAGAAATATAACACTGTCGCATGGACATTTAAACATACCTAAATACTACACAAACTGTGGGATACCCTGGCAATATAGCTATCTGCTAGCCAAGACAATTTTTAAAGTCAAATAGTTTATATATTCGATGTTAGAGCCCGACCGATTAGTCGGCTTCGGCATCGGCTTCGGCCGAAAATGCACATTCGGCTTCGGTTTTTCCAAAAAATGGCCGAAGCTTTTCAATTTTTTTTTCTTATTTTTGCGACACCGAAAACTAAAACTAATTTTTTACGATACGATTTTCTGGGCCACATCACATCTAAAGGCTCTTACTGGTTTTCTTGAAACTTGAATGTAAAATTGTGTAATTGATGGAATTTCCAATGGGACATAAGAGGCCCACAAAACAAAAAATATGATTAAAATTTAAATTAGTAATCATCGAATATTGAGTGAATCTCGCCTCAAATTGCGTGGCACGGGGTTCTAGCTGCCACAAAGTACATCCTTGGACATTTTCTGGGTGGATTACTGAATTTAAAATATATATTTAGAAGCTTACTACTTGCTCTGATGTCTATGTTAAAATGAGTCCTGGTAAACTGTATGAAATTTCAAATATAGGGGTAGGAGGGTCACGGAAGAATTCTACCTTTTAGAAATGTAGCCCAACTTGCTGCGCCAACAATTTACATTTAAAGTTCAAAGCTTCACAGGTGTTTTTTACCATCAACTAGAAAATCCTTTGCCCATCACCTGGCGGATTTGGGGAGTTCTTAAAAAATAGCTACTTAGATGGATTTATTCTTTGAAGAATTCTCTACCATTTCTAATAAATTCCCATTATTTTAAGCTTTACTCCAAATTTTTAAAAATGATTTGAAAAAAATCCAATTTTTCTTACTGTTAGTTTTGACCTAGGAGGCCCAAATTTGTTTGTGAATTCTTTTTTACTTTTATTATTTATTTAAATAAATTTTTAGTTCCTTCGGTACAGGCCTTCGGCGTCGGCCGAAGTAATAGGCTGCCAATTGATCTTCGGCATCGGCTTCGGCCTGAAAATGCTTATCGGTCGGGCTCTATTCGATGTTGTTCAATTTATCCGGCATGTGGGTGAATGGTATCACTGCATTGATATTGATTGAAAAATACTTGAAAAGATATCAGAGTGGCAATTATTTACTTAAAAAACACTGAACCACAGCAGAAAAGCTCAAGAGATTTGAGTGTTTATCTTGTATAATTAAACCAAGCTACCAAAATTTTGAGTTGATAGTTAAAAAATTACGGCAGTTATCGTGCGAAATGACGGACTGACATACGGACCGGAAATGCATACCGGAAATGCATCGTTATGGGCGTTGCAAACGGTGTGACAAAAGCAATGTATCCTTGGACAATGCAGAGTATAAATTGATTAAATTTTTTAAATCCGCGGACATTCAGAAACTTAGTTTCAATTAGTTTAGAACATTTCTTGTCCCAAATCACTGTGCGATGGCGTCCTCAGTTTTTCTGCAGCACGTCATAATTTTTTTTTTCGACTAATGTTATAAAAAATGTATGTATTAAAGAATATATATTTTTTTAATGCAGCTGCTCCTAACAATCCTAAAGTGATTACAAAATAATTTCTTTTTAGAGAAACCGAATTTCGGTCGGTCTCTAATCCAATAAAAACTATAGAGACTATCTTCAATTTTAAAAGTATCTTGAACATACAAAAATTTGGAAGAGCCAATATTGCCCCAGTTATATGTGGTTTTGGAACCTCGGACCATGTAAAAATTCGTTTCTAAACATTTCCAAACGAATACAAAATTAAACATATTTGAAAAAGACTAGAACAAATTTAGCTTTTTTGTCGTTTTGTATGGGAGCCCTTGTCCGACTTGTCTGATTGGGCTTATTCTCGACCTTGGTATAAGTTTGTAAGATAAAAACATGCACCCAAAGTTTCAACTCGATATCTCCAAAATTGCAACCGCTATCGTGAAAACATGGAAAAGCTCCGAAAAACATATTTTGACTTTGTCCATTTCGGAAAGAAGTATTGGCGATATGACCATTTATAATTGACATTGTGTTCATTTCGGATTTGACCCCATGTCCACTTCATATGGACTAAAAGTCAATTGACTTTATGTCCGTTTGGAATGCTATGAACGCAAATTGCCCTTATGTCATTCCGCCGCGTGGCTTGCCCGAGTTGCCCAATCAAAAGGTGATAATTCATAGTTGCCATATAAAAATCTCACAATATCACACAAAATTTGAAAAAATCTAACGTGACATCTCACCTGACACTCTGAAATTAAACAATATTCCAATATTAATTATAATTTTTAATTTAAAAAAACGGACCATTTTTCCAATCCTAGCCGGCTGAGCCAGCCGGTTTCAGCCGTTCCGCCGACATAAAAGGGCCCTCAAGCCGCCGACGACAAATTTCAATCGGCTTGGAACTCGTATTCTTTGTGTGCTCTTCTTCTCACTAGGCAACACCAACTGACAGCGTTTTGACATCCACACTCACTTGTCAAAGTATCTGCAGCAGTTCGGTCGGTATTTCTGGCGGAAAGCGTAGAAAAATAAATACATTTCATTGAAAAACCAAACCTGTCGCAAATTATTATTGTTAATGCGTTAACGCTGTGGATTTTTATTGGGACTAAAAAATATAACAACTTGATTCCATAGGAACAGTAAAAACGGCAAAGTAATACCAAATAGTGAACACAAGAAAAAGCACACCCTGCTTGAATTTTCCAATTTTCCACCATTTTTCCAGTTGAAAAGTTTCTATCACAAATCCGGTGTGGAATTAGAAAGTTAGCGTGTGTACTCAAGAAAATTAATGAAATACAAGTGTATAATTTTCAAATTTTATGGAAACAGATTTATTATTTGGCGAGCATTTATTGGAAAACGGACAAGTGAAAAACAGGGTGAGTGAAAACTAAACAAAATATTGCATGAAGAAGGTTTCAGTGGCAACTTAGGTGTACCTTCTCTGCCTTTACCAATAATTGGTGTTTAATACAAAATGGCAGATTGATTGATCTTTCGTTTGGCGTTGGGGAGCATTTGGAGCGTGGATTCGTTGTCCTTGACACTATTCGTTATTTGCACTTTATTGATTTTCTTGTGTTTGATATTTTACAGGGTTGCATGTTAGGGGCAGGATTTTACAGGGTACAGGGATGATTGTAAAAAAATATTAAAACTACACTCTCCTTCATATAAAATGAACATATGCATTAAATAAGTGTTAATTCGGGGATGAATCGATGTTGTACACTGCATAGAAAAAAATGTATGTAAATATATTTTTTATAAAACACCATATGTCGTCGCCTGCAAAAATAATTGGGGGAGGGACCGGTATTATCGACCAGCCAATTCTTGACCGATTTTAATATTTATTTATTTTAAATGTTTGTCTCGTCGTCAAGAATCATTAATTGCTAACATATTTAACAATGTCTGGCCAGAGCTCAGGGGTTAAAACCCTCAGTATGTAAAACGGCGGCTACGCTATCAGCAGTACTCCTGCATTCAAGTCCTTTCTGAGAGAGATCACATTTTCGGGACCACATATACTTAAATAAATTTAAAATTCTGCCAACACTGGTCACAATTCATATTTTCTGTATATTTTATATGGGCAGTGAAAAATTCATTATTAAATATTTCAACAATTAATTATCGGAATCACAAAAAGAAATATTAAAATCGGTCAAGAATTGGCTGGTCGATAATTCAGGGACCGAAACAATAATTGTCGCATGTTACATTTAACAGATTGATCAAAGTTTAGCAAATAATTTTTCCAAAATCTTACCGTCATATTTCGTGTTACGTGTAAACATAATTTAGCAGCAAAACAAAAGCATTTATTATATGAAAAACAAATTAAAACTGTGCGAACACTTTTCAGTGGCTTATTTCTTCATAACTGCTAGATTTGCTGGCAAGCAAAGCAAGACTAATATCATATTGTCGTTGTTACATTTCCACACAAATTACTTGCCACAATTATTGCAAATACAACAGTAAACTACTGTTTTCAATGGTACATTTAACATAATGCCTTGTTCGGGTACGATGGAACTTGGTATAGGGAAGATTTTAAAGTCGCTGATGAATTATGAGTGATCAAGAATGTTTGACCATTCAGGACCACTCAAATCAAGAATCGAGAAGGGTAATTATGGTGAAGAAGTGAAGGATGACTACCTAACCGTTTAAAGTGCACATACGATTAAAAAAAGTACTGAGTAGCTAGGAAGTTTGTCAACCAGATTTCATATGGATACGGAGCATACCAAAATTATTTTCCCACGATATGTTGGAAAATAATGTAATAAATGTAATCATTGCTATCCTCCCTATTATCATTGGTTTCCTTTAATAGCCCCACCAAAGGTGAAACAAGCCCCTTTTTTTTTTGAGAACATGAAACTAATACATAATAATAATTTTGTTTTCTGTATTTTTTCCGTTATTTTAGTTCTATTTAAGTTTGACTTTAAAACAATTTGGTATAACTCTTTTAAAGCATTTCTTTAGACATGTGAAATTGAGAGAACTCATGCATTAATATAAAATTCCACTAAGATTTTATGCTTTTTAAAACAATTAAATATACGCTTAATTACCCGTAG
The DNA here is from genome assembly GCA_951394025.1 of Heteromyza rotundicornis. Lineage (NCBI taxonomy): Eukaryota > Metazoa > Arthropoda > Insecta > Diptera > Heleomyzidae > Heteromyza > Heteromyza rotundicornis. The sequence goes on from OX596010.1 coordinate 32,911,793, forward strand.
TCATTAGTGAATTTTATAAATTCAAGTCAAAGAGAAAAAACCGACAGTAGCAGCCTTTTATTCAACATTTTGTTTCATTTCGTATTTAAAACAAATCACCCAAAAAACATTATTTATTTAGGCAATTCTGTTGTCAGTTTATGGACTTACATAACTAGAAAAAAAAATATTCTGCGTGTTGAACCTCAGTGATTGATGTAAATAAATTAACTTTTGGTAACCACAAAAATATTTTCTCACTACTTTGAACCGCAAAAAACAGTGGTGTTCATAAAATGTTCCCAAATAATAAAGCAACAAAAATACAATGAACTGGTTATTATCTACAAATTGTCAGTGTACAAAAACAACTCTACATTCTGATAAGAAACAATGCCATGAAGAAAAAATGGTACTAGAACAAGCGACGGTGCCGAGAGTAGACTACGGTGGCGTAGAATGAGAGTGGTGACTTCCTAACGCATATCAGCTATCAGGCAGACTAACTATCACCACCATTTCAATACGCGTACAGTTTGTGTTCAAAAATAAAAACAAACGAAATCCAGATAGACAACAAAGCCACCCCAAAAATATATTTGCTACAGACAAAACGAAATCGAAACATTGCCAGTGTTACAATCGCACGCAGGGAATTCAAAACTTTTCATTTCCTAAATTTATACAATTTAACATGCATGTGGCAATGCTCAATGCGAGGCATGGGGTCAATACTGTAATGTGTCTCATGGAGCATATGTACATGTGAATTATTGGAAAATGTGTGCATTTTGTGGACGCTTGCTAAGTCAATTTTTGAATTCGATGACTGGTGGAGATTTGCTTTTTTATAAAGAGCTGAAGTAATAAAAAAGGTTGTGGTTTAATAAAAAATGAATTGAAACAAAATTAAAGTAACTAATAAATTGATTCACACAAAATTAAATTCGAAAATTATTTGACCAAGAGTTCATGGAAATATTTGAAAAATTATCATAACACATTTCACTTTCAGGGGAACATGAGGCGGTTTAATATAGACTAATTTTTGTTAACTACGGCCTTCACCCCTTCAATTAATTATACCAATTTGAAATTAAATAAAAATCTACAAACTGAAATTCGAAACTACAAAATATTAAATATAAATTCAAATAAAGTTTTTAGATTCGGTGCAGTAAGGACTGTACCGAAAAGAAACTGCACACCTTGTTTTGCTTCTAAAATAAATGTTTTTAATTTTATGTATCAAAAAACCATCTATTTTAAATGATATTTCATTAAAATTTAAAAAAACAAAATTATTCTTATAATTTTGGCCGAATATTTCGTATTGGTCCCTTTATTAAATTCCGCACAACTGCTTCAGTAACGGTACTGCTTGCCTTCCGCAAATTTTTTCAAATTGGTTCACGTCACTAGCAACTTTACAATTCTTCATCAAGTTTCACTTGACAATAGCTCAATAGCTCTCTGTTAGGAGAAGTTACGAATCATTTGTGGGCTCTCTTATTTTGCGTTATTTTACGTTATTTAGTTCTATCAAAGCCAGTGTTGAACGGGAGTGGCTTGTAGTAGCTAAATCGGGCCAAGAAATTGTTGACACATTATGTTTTTCTAAAAATTGTATAAGGCGGCTCTGTAGAAATTCCTTCTTGTAAATTTCGGAAGATATAGTGTCCATTTTGAAAAATGTCTAATCATAGGGTCGTCAGTGCAAAAAGCCTTCCAGATAAGATCTTTCCCGCCACATTTTTTCATTCCAACTATTAATACTGACTGGCCGACAGTACCGCCTCTCTCTTTGGGAACCTGGTAATTGGGAACCTGGCAATGTTCTTGAGTCCATTTTAACATAAGTTTCGTCATTCATTATAATGCATTCAACTGCATCTCGAATCAAATGGTCATTCAATTTTCGAGGCCTTGTTATCCCGACTTTATTTTGTCTTTCACTTTTGTTTGGTACTTTTGGTTTTTATAGGTATTCACATTATGGCTTTGCTTTACTCTTTGTACCATAGAGGCACTGGTTCAAATCTCGATTTGATATTAATTTATTTTTGATTATAAAGGTTAGTACTTTTTTTAAATCAAATTTCTGATCTCTTGGACCCTTTTTTCTTCCAAATTTCGGCATATATTTGAGAGAAGAGGTATCTCTGAACTTCTTATAATATTTTTGATACCATTTAAACTAACTTTGTAGCGTTTCGTCAAATATCTGTGCGAAATTTCTCTTTTTGTGAAGTAATTGTGCAGAATTTAATAAAGGTACATACACAAAAATATCCGGACAAATTAACAGAATAACTTTTTTTTCAATGTTAATGAAAAGTAAATTAAAATAGATTGCTTTTTGATACAAAAAAAAATTTCACGAACAAAATTAAAAACCTTAATTTTATAAGCAAATCAAAGTGTGCAGTTTCCTTTCGGTACAGTCCTTATCTACTGAAAAATCGTTTAGAATTCGGTTAATAACAAGTGATTGATGTCAAGTGATCCCTTTTTGTGGTTCCAGTAGGGGAAAGTTTTCGAAAACTAACTCCTAACTTGTACATTTTTGTCATGATGAATTCAAATTTTTAGCAAAATAAAAAAAACTACATATTTGTTCATGTTAGCAATAAGACTCCTATTTGTCTTGAATTGGCATACCGACTCATTTGACATTTGTGTTTTTTCGTTTTTTTCTTGAATGATTTTTTATTTGCTAACAATTTGGCGTGAGCATTAATATTATGACGAATGGAAAGGTCACATATGAGAAATATGCATTTATTTGTTTTGTATTCCTATATCAAACGTGACTGTTCGAGTGTAAGGATTCCCACAACAATTTTGTGCATTTAAATAAATTAGAAGTAAGTTATATTTTCAATATTAACTTCGATGTCTGCATTTAGAAACCGCAAAAAAAAAACAAAAAAAACCTGAAATTTATCGTAATAAAAAATATTTGCGGAGTGCACCTATAAATACCGAATGCCTGACTGTCGGATGGATAAATAAATAAATGAATCAAATATGGGCAAGCTACGATACGCTGGAAGTGACTAATGTTATCGTGTCATTTTCAGAGAAACCTGGGTTACTTGATTCTAAATACGCACGCCATATCTCCTCAAAACGAATTGTTCTCAAAATACTGAAAGTAAACATTCCATTATCATTGCGACTGTTTTACATTATTTTAAAATAAAGTATGTATTGGGAAAACACTTGTCGCTACATATTTACACAAATATTACCTATTGTCTGTTTCTCTCTAAAATACCCTCATGTACCTACATACATATGTATATGTAGAATGTCAATAATATTGTTATTGTTTCGAAATACGAGAGTGCCATAAAGAAAAGTTGTTTACCTTCTAATAGCATTCAAAAGATTTTAAATATTCCTGACAAAGAATTTTATTTACCTGTCTTTGTCATTCAAAGTCTTTAATGTTATCATTATTTGATACCATTTTTTTTTCCTTTCAAAACTTCATAGTCATACAGTTCGTCACTTCCTTACAATATAAACTAGGTACTTCATCGGATTTCATTCACTCAGTGCATAGTTTTTGGTTAAAAAGGAGCTGTTGGCTGATCGTAATAAAATACTTTTAACAGGTTCGTTACATTGGCTATTGACCTTAAACAGAACATAAGATAGGCAAAGCTCCGGTCTCCATATAGGGGCATTATTGGACAATTCCTCCCTTCAAGCCTTCAAGAGAATACATCTTCACTCTTTTAGCTCGCCGGTAAGGAAACAGCTTCTACTTAACGCTAACAATATAATTTGCTTGGATCACGCAATCCAACGCGTGCCAAAGACATTGCTGGATTTTTGTGTTTGCAGTCCACACGTATTAGTATTACTTAGTACGATACTAAACCACACTCTTCATACTTACCATTGCTTTCGTAATTTGCAGACTATAATCATGGCAATTAACCAATTGTGTGAGGTTACATCGCCTTCCCAGCATAGATTTCGTTTCGTACATCATGTTCGCACCAGTGTCCACATCTGATAAGAATCACTGATTTCTTACTTCCGCATTGATGTTGGTGTGCGATTAAGCTGGGTTTCAACTATTCAGTGTAAGAGATTTGTAATCGAATCTCCTTTGGCATTGACGTCTGTCATCGAGCTCTATTGCCAAAGGGTAAGCTAGAAAAGGACTAACTACTTTTTGAGATTAACCAATCTTAACTCAATATTTATATACATCAGAACACGTCGATCCTCAGCGTATCTAATAACCATTGCCACAGCTTACTGCTTCACAATTCCCCATGGTAAACTTTAAGAATTCATTATATTTCGACTAAAAAATTCCATTTTAAATTATTCGAAAGCATACTTTCAAAACATTTGTCCAACATGACAAGCACATTGATTGATTTGCCCACCACAAACCAAGCCAAACACCGAATCGTTCCTATGAAACCATTAGAAAATCAGCCAAGCCAACGCACACAGACTCCAAACTTTGGAAATATTCAACCAGTATTCTTTCGAACTAAATTATTAGATTTTTACATCATTAGCAATTCACGGCATGATTTTCACATTTCTCACTCCGCATCGTCCGTGCTGTGATTAGTGTGACCACGAGTGATCTTTATTATTGTCCAAAGCGTATTTGGCCAAAAGCTGTGCTTTCTTCGGTAAATTTCTTGCGTTGCGTGGAAACGTGCTGTGCCAAAATAAACATTTTTGTCAAATTTCTAAAGTCACGCATCATGGTTGGTTTGAACATGTTCGATTGTGACTTTGATTAATTGATTTAATTAATAATCCTACTCTTAATTTGCATATGAATAGTATTTAATGATATCATTTAAATCTACATTTCGATTCTTCTCTCTTTGCAGAAACTGGAAATTAAGCGCAATTTTTTATATATTTTTGTATACATTTATACAGTCACATAAAATACATACGTATATATACCTATATGTAAATATTGCATTGGAAATCCACTGAGAACTTTCATATTTTGATACGCTTCCACGCATTAGCAAAACACGCATATGATGTTTAGTCCTGATTATGAAAAACGCATTCTGAAACATTGCAGTCCAGTCGCCCGAAATCTCTTTAATTCATTCGAAGCGGCCTCAACGTCATCGTCGCTGGATCGATTCATTCCGTGCAGGTGAGTGTAATGGAGAAAGTAATGGGGAAACATATATGACTTATCCATAGAGTTGCCGAAGTTGACAAAACTATTTGAGTTGTAGGCATTTTGATCCTTTGTCGGACTTACAAGTATTCATTTACGAAAAATCTTTTCATTCTAAAAAGCACGCGGTGCAATTCTCTTCAAAACGATACCAGGAGATTTTCTATAGAATGCACCGTTTACGAGATATTCGGGGAAACGCGTTTCACCTTATAGCAGCTTAAGCACGACCTACAGTAACGCCGTTTTGGAATTAGACTTATGACACGCCCCTGAATGAGTTCAGCAAAAAAAAATCGCGTACGCTAATTTTTGTGAAAAAAATGCTAAAATGACTGAAATCCTCTTTTTTGTTGGATTATTTTAATTTTTTTTAAATTTTGTGTTGTTTCACTTTAAAAAATGTAGACTTTACAGAGTAACTCAATTCTAACTCTTGAACAGTCTAAAGTTTTGATAGATTTAATCGTGTCTTTCTTACTTTTAGTCTTCTTAAAATGAAGTACCAACTTACTTTCATAATTTCCATTATTCTTTCGAGCACACGATCCCAATTCCAGAGTGCAACAACCTCTTAAAGAAACGTTAGAAAAGTCATCAAACACTGTATTCGTAACGCTTCGTTACTTTTTATATTTTTCCACATTTCTTATTGCCTTTTGTCCAGCCCTTGTTATTAACTGTATCAGTTATGCTTCTAGCTAGTGTTGGTGAAAATCTAACTGATGTTGAGACTTGTAAATATAATTATGTGATTAAAAGGAAATGCAACGCTTCGGTGATTTACCAGGAAATAGTTTATGTCTTACTAATTAACCACACACTAATCATTGAAGTAGCATGCAAATCTTGGATAGAACTTATATAACATCGAGCAGACATTCGTATGATCTGTACTTTACGTGCTAATAGTTCAATGACGTTGCCAGAATTTTGTTTCAATGTTGCTACATAATTCCAAAAGTTCAACGAAACGAAAAGTACATTTTGTTGTCAAATAATTGAGAGAGAGGCTTTTATATTCATGCATATTTTTGGGTAAATAAGATAATAAGTTTTGACCGGGACACAATAAATATTTGTCATTATCAGAAGAATAAACATGTCACAGCAATAACATTGGTAATCAGCTTTCCTTTGATGTATTCATCAAGGAGGAAGTAAAGAAACTTCGTTGGAATTGGTATTTATTATTAGTGGTATTCACACCGGCCTCCTTAATTTGTTACTTTTTTCTGTATGTGTTTTGTTTTTGTAAACCTATTTAAGTTCTTTGTTAATTTTTAAAATTACTTAATAAAAAAAAGGGGGCTTGACGTTGTCTTTGAAAATACTAATTTAAATATTAACGGAAATGTTCGTTGTAGCCAAGTAATCAGCGAACGCAACAACCACTATAGAAATAACAATAACACCTGTTAAGGTACAAGTGTGAATATCCGCTAAGCCCACACGAGCCCATTTCAAATAAGTCACATTTTCTGTGCACCACAGCGCATACCTCTTTATTCATTTGCATAATTATGAATGTTTTTTTGCTTTTGTTCAATTTATGAACTGTTCAAAAATAATTTAGCGTCACGCACACAGGTGCTCGCTCAAAGCATGGTTGTATTTTTCTTCAAATTTTATTTATTGAACATGGAAGTGCTTCAAATGCGTTTATTACGAAAACGCTGACTGCATTTAAAATTAGTTGACAATTATATTAAAATTTTTGGGACAAAAAAGGTATTCTTTCCGCAGCGGATACTAAAAACCATATTAGAATTGCAAAAGTGCTCGCAACTGAGTGCCTCGAATCGATTCGATTTGCTTTGTGGCTGTGGCTGTGGCCTCTTGTCCCCAATTAAATTGCAAATTCAGCAATTGTTACTGCAGTTTTGTGCGGTTTTATGTTTTTCCTTGCTTGTTGCACGTTTTGTGTATTTTTGTTGATAAAAAAATGGTTTCAATAACTTTATTTGTAAGTCGGAATTAAATTCAAATTTTTGACATATGTTTACCTTGCGCTTGCCAAGGTAATGCATTTGATGTGAATTCTAAACTTTTGTTTGACAATAGCCTTTGTCACATCAAATATGACACATACTGGCAATTGCCTTGTTTATACACATCAAAAATATAACCAAAATATGCAACTTGTTCTTGATTGCAAATTAGATTATTTGGCAATTTAGTTTAGTCATATTGAAAGTATAATATAGCTGACATTTGAAATGTTCAGTAAATGGCGGGTAAAATAAATGTTTTACAGTAGAGCCTCAATAGTTGGAGTCTACAGAAAGAACGAAAATCTTCGTATAACAGAGATTTTGACTTACAACTGAGAGTTATTAGCGAGAATGTAACATTTTGCAAACTATGTTTTTAAAACTAATCTGGTCCCGCTCGCGAGAAAATTGAAAATCTCGAAATGTTTAGTTCAGTAACTACTGTAGTTATAACTACATTATTTCTTTCTTTCAGAGCTAACAACAATTGGCAAACAAACTTCGCCTCGATTAATAAATCAAATGAAAATTCACCACAAACAAGCAAAAAGCAACGAGATTGCGGCGAGTCTGCACGTGACAGTCTAGCCTACTCGTGTCTGCTTAAAAACGAACTGTTGGGATCTGCCATCGAGGACGTGAAAGCAGTGAGTGACGAGCGCAATGAAAACGCCTACACGCCATCAGCTAAAAGGAGTCTATTCAAATATCAATCGCCAACGAAGCAGGTAAGCAAGAAAAGCGCACATAGCACACTGCATTGAGACACGAAAGCCATTCGTAAAAAATAATAAATTGTATTAATTAATTGTTAGTGTAAATTTTTGATTTTAAATTAAAAATATATTTCATGAAATTCCATTAGTGGTAATGGAAAAGAATAATATAATCACCAACACCGCATTAATCTACATGATAATTTCAATCCTAATTGCTTTAGAATGTATTTAATTCCACCTTAAATTAATTCCAAATCATACATTCAAAAGTAATCAACAAACTGAAACGCTTCAACACGGAAGTGCACTTGTCCTAACTGCCAACAGAGGTGAGTGGCTTTTCTAGATTTCATGTGGAGACTCTTTCCATTTACTTTAATTTGGAAAACACTTTAGAACATGCCACTCACCAGCACTGGTCTTGTAGGTTTCTAACAATTGTCTTTGATTCTTGGTCTTGGTTAGTTGGTTGAATTGCATGTGGCGCAGCTTGTCGCAATTTATGGTCATAAATTTCGTTTTCGTCTAATGGGGATAACGTTAATCGCAATGATTCACAAAGTTTATGTTTAATAAATTTAAGTTTTCTAAGGTGCAGGGCCCGGTCTGCTTTGCTGACCCTAAGTACACAAATTACATGTTGAAAATTTAAATTTAAATTAAAAAAGTTTTGTTTACCATGAACATTTTTAATTCTAATTAAAAAATTTGTAATTGGTATTGAAATATTCAGCCGAATAATAAGATTAGTTCGACCTAATCTATTTTCAAGTTTGTCACCTTTTTTCAATACCAAATTAGTGAATTTGCGACTATATCATCTATATTTAAATTTGGAAGGAATTCAGGGCAAAAGTTGAATTTTGCAGCAGCTTCATTTTTAAGTACAAAAAAATGAATTTGACAATTTTTGTGCCACACCACTTTGTTCAATTCCGTCTATATGTTACATTGAGCTTAGAGTTGAAACCATGTGCAGCTGAAAAATATTCAATGAGTTATAGCCACGCCCATTTTTCCAATCCCGTACAGAACAACATATAAACTTATGGGAGCTCACAACCAAAGTATGGTGTAGATTTGGCAGTTTAGCTGTGATGCACTCCAACGTTTTTATATATGAAAGTTTTATTACTGAAATTATAAAGTTAACCTTCCCAAACTCAAACCAACGTGAGATGTACAATTTTTAGCGTTCTGTGCACAGCCATTCCCTTTCTCTTTTTCGTTTTCAGAGTTAGTTATTTCTTCCATAAGAACACTTGTCCGTTTTGGAAATGAAAAATCCAACTCTATTACATAACTCATCCAAGAGGTTTAACCTCATTTTCTAAGCAGCGTGTTGAACAAACCGGTTCGGAAAATCTAGTTCTATTAACGAGTAAAAGAACACGACTCATAAACATATTCTTCATTTGATTTTGAAATGTACAACGTCGTGGACAATCGTCAAATGCATTATTTCCATTGTGTCAAAATACACAAGCACAGTAGCGTTCAATAACCCCAGTAGTGGTGTTGCGGAGACGTCAAATGCGTTTTGTAATGGAAATTGTACACTGATTTTGTGTTTGTTGTTGTCTATAGAAATGCATTTTGAATGTTTTTTAGTTAGGCAATTGGTGTGAATTACCAAGAGGAAAATATTGAACGTACGATGACAGTTCGGTGACTAAGTTTAAGTAGATGTTTACATATTTCATTGTCTGGAAAAGTAATTGAAGTTATTATTTTGTAGTAAAAAGAAAGCAGAGTCAAGTCAAAGAATCAGCCATCTTCCTTGAATAAAAAATGTGAATTTATGCTACACACATGCCACAAACAAAAACAACAAACCCAAAGAAACTTAGTTGTTTGTCTATAAATACGTACGAGTTCTAAAAAGCTAATGAACCTTATAAATATTTAACAAAAAATTAATTTATTCCGGCCAAAAAGCAATTAATCAATTCAAATATTATGAGTATTTAAAAAACGACACTTTGGCAATCTTTCACATTAGCAACTATGTATGTATTCCCAACAATAAAAGGTGCGTGCAAACAAAAACAAGACACAGACAACAATTTTGGACCACCTCAGGGCAACTTACGCAAACAAGCAAACGCAGAGACGCTTTACCAGATTGCGGTTCTTTGCCAAACTATTGGTTCAAGTGTCATTTGAGACCACTGAAGTAGTTGCCACTTTTTCAATTCCTGATTTTCGAAATCACCACTCACACACCCCTGTCTCATCCCGATGGAGAGGCATCTTCAAATATTGTTAGTTTGCATACGCTAGATCTCCATCATCCAACGCCAATTTTTTTCTATTTCTGACATGTGTGTATGTGATTATATTTGCTTTTATTAAGTGCCGCCACTGCCTCCAAATGATTTGCTCACGTTTCGTAAAATCTTGCGCGCTGGTGCTATCTTCCGAATGTCATCTCGCATGTGCCAAACTAATAATTTTCGGTTTTATTGTTTTTTTTTATTTAGAAGCAAATTCCAAATTGCTTGTTGTTGTTGTTGTGGTGCTATGTGTCAACGTGTCAGCTGTCATCAACTCTTTGCCATTGTGTTGTTGTTGTAAATATAACTTTGTACATTTGTATGAAGTGAAATTTGTCAAAGCGGACACTTAATCTGAAGATGATGCTGACTGAGACTTGTTTAATTTTGCCTTTTTGGCGGTTCACAAGTGCATTTCCGATTGTTTTGAATAAACAGAATAAGAAGCATGGGAGTAGAGTTCAGACAGACATTGCATGTAATTTAATTTGATATTAAGAACCGGGGGATGTAATCAAATTGTTTGCTGCCAAAATAAAAACCAAAGAAAAAATAATTAGATGTACATTTTTACTGGAGTTTATATCAAGTTTGCCTAATAAAAATTTTGTTAACGTACGAGTAGAGGCCATCGTAACATTATGATAAAGCATGACAAACTATTACCAAAATTAATTACAATTTTTTCTAAGACCTACAAAAAAGCTACTTACTGCTCCAAATACACCATTTAACAACCGCTATCTCCCAAGAACATGCTATGTAAAAATGTAAATTTGTATAAGTATCGCATTTGAAAACCTTGATTTCCCTATTAGATTTTTCTTGCATGAAGATCAGTGTAATTCCTTGTCAAATCGAAACGATTTTTGAAAAAATTACCCTCGAGCTCTCCGATTTTATAGAAATTTGAAAGGTAATTAACAGCGAAAAAACAGTATAGCTTCTCGTCTCTGAAACAAGATGGAGCAACGATTGCATATACATTTTTGAACTCGAAAATATCAATGAGTCTACCAAGCGATTTGGCTTATTTTTTTTCCAAATGTACTTTGACCGAATACCTAAGTGCTTGCAAAATTTGGGTTTATGGTGTTTCGATTAAAGGAAGAAATTCTTTTTTTAAAAATATGCTTATGAAATTTTTTTTAAATTTCCTTAATCTTTTCAACTCAAATATACCTCCTTCTACAGTATTTGTCATGTAATTGCAAAGCCTGTTTTGATTCTGAACAAAAAAGATTCTTGCAATCGTTGCTCCATCTGTTATTTATCTACCTCCAAAATTTTAAGATTTCATCAAACCAGTGTGAAATTTTGTATAGGGGGGTTTTTGGGGTCGGTGATTTCGAATTTGATATCGCATTTTCAAAATTCAAGATGGCGGAACCAATATGGCTGCCGAAATCAAATTTACAAACCAAATTTAGCTCGTTAAATGCGGAAATGGACGTAATTTTTGTAAAAAATTTGTATGGTGTTTTATAAAAAAATCGTTTAAAAATGTCAAGAAATTGTGTCCGCACGATGTTTACAGTAATAACTTCTGTGTTTTTCATCATACAAATGAAAGTTATACACCGATTGTCTGTTTCTCTTCTTTTCAACAAGATATAGTCTTTGCATATCAATTGTGCGCTTCTAAAAATCATTAAAAATAGGGTAATACCGACAAAAATGGTTTTTCTCTTCTAACTTCAGATTTTGGGAAAGTAAGTTATATGGATTTCACTGCCCGCTACGGCAGATCATCAGTAACCTTTTCTCACTGGTACGATATGCTTTGTTTAAACTTCTATGTATACAACCACACAAGCCAAAGCAATTGCTCGAACTACGACATGTGTATATATTTTATTGTAGTTCAATGAATATCGACCGTTTCTACTCGCACTCGCACTACTCGCACATCAAAACGCAGACAAATTTTATAATTTTTAAAAATTATAAAAAAAGATTTTTTGTTTTGTATGCCTTTAAGCATACTCAACTCATTGCTTTGCTTCCATAATTTAAATGATTTAATCACGCTCGGAATTTTAATTTATGACAATACTTAAGCAATCCATCTTCATCTCGCCCATTCCATCACCAATACAAACACAGCAACGATTTCTTCAAACTCAAATTTATTATCGGCTCGGACACACCCACCATTTGTAATAAATAATTCAATTGAAATTTTTGACCATAGATCAAAATACCAGTAGCAGCCGCGCACTAATTGTGTCAAAAATGCTGAAATTTCAAACCACAACAATAAAAATAAGCAACAGCAACAAACCTCCATCATCAATCGGACGTAATTTAATTAAAATTTTAACCATGAAAAATCATAAAAGCCCAACATCAAAACGAAGAAAAATTATTATATGAGAATGGTTGTGTACAAATGGTTAATTGTATTTTTTTCAAATTATTCCACATTGTAATAAGTAAAACAACAGTATTGGAGTACAGAGCGAGTTGAGGTTCAGTTCTATGAATTGTAGTATTGGTATAATATACAAAACAGACCCTACTACACCTAATGCACGAAGAAAAAAAAAATGCGATATTGTGGCCATTGGAAGCACCTTAATCCACTAAGTACCTGGCGTAAAAATCATTTTTATAACCCTTATATTAACTTGCTTTTGGTGGACTATATATATATATATATATATATATAAGGACTCAAATCTCTTTTATTTAAACATGGCATAACTTCCAATTCCTTCAAGCTACAATGATGAATTGGTAGGTGGGTTTTTATTGACAACATGAAATTGTATACCCTTTGGAAAGGAGGGTGTGGGGGCAAAGGGGAGCGGGATGGAGCAAATTTAAAGTTCTAACTTTCGTATTTTGTAAGCTACAAGGCTGAAATTTTTTACTTAGGTTCGCATTCGGGAAAAAAAGTTAAAAAGGGGAAAAAAGGAGGAGAAAAAAAATAAGAGTAAAAAAACAAGTTTTTTAAAAATAACCCTTTAACCAACTAAAAAGCAGAAAATAAATTTACTTTAAATTAATTTCAGCAATTTCCATTTAAAATTAAGGGTTTTTGGCGACTTCAAAATCTGCAATGATATTAGGAGGAAAGTAGCCAAAAACCCTTTATTTTAAATCAAAATTGCTGAAATTTATTTTCTGCTTTTTAGTCGGTTAAAGGGTTATATTTTAAGAAACTGTTTTTTTACTCTTATTTTATTAAAATTGTACCTACTTTCCAAACTTTTTCCTGGGGTTATACCATTTTTTTTTTGGATGCAAAAAGTTGCGCTAGTAAAAACAAAAACTATTTTACTAAAGAGATGTATTTAAAAAAAAAATTCGATTTTTTTGAAAAAAAAAAAATTAAAGTTACAATATTGTTGTTTATAACAATTTTTTTAAACAGTTTTTACAGTTTGGCGATGGTTGTAAAAGTAAATCTTTGCATTCAAAATTTGATCGATTTTTTTAAAATCGAAAAAAGTTTGAAAAGAAATTAAATTCTTAAATTGGAGAAAAATGTACAGGTACTCATGCGAAAAGGGCCAAAGAGACCTTTCCAATAGTACCAAATACTATAAAATGATCGAAAACAAATCAAAATTTTATATTTTGACCGCAGCTGTATATGAGAATGGTATGTAGTAGAATGCCTACTTCAACCGGCGAATAGATCGGGAAGTAGAGTTATGTAAACCCTAACCACTTTGCCACACAACTAGTACTTTGAAAAATTTAAGCATTAAGTTCATAGTTTGATCAAATAAAAGTCAAGCGAAAATTTTACATTTTCTACATGAAAAGTTTCTTTTGAGTTTAACAAATATGTTAGGACTTGTTGTATAGTTACCAATTCAACAAATTTAAGTATCGTTAAATCTAAAAAGCCCTTTTTAATTTTATTGTCTTAAAAAAAAACTTTTTTTAAAACTGTATTTTTTTGTTCCAAACAAAATTTTATTTTGACATAGCAACGCAAAAGCACCTTACCACATTCCATTTACATAGATTCACCTGTAGGGCCTTTACAAACCTACACAATCTTTAATTGCTTCTATTAATGTATTAATATATGCGCTGCTCATTTGGTTAAATATTTCATTTATGAGTCCAAAAAATTCACTCATTCACTATTTAGTATTTTATGATTTTCTGACTGGTTTTGGCCACAGCAAAAACCGAATATTTTAAAGCCACTTTAAGCGCCGCCCACTTAATTTTGTCCACACACACACTTCTTCACATACATTCGTCGACATGCGAATCGAAATGCTTCCCGCCAAAAATATTTTCTCGTTGGAACAAGGCAAATTCTTGAAAAGACCAAAAAAAAAAGAAAGCAATCGATTTCTTAAAGTCTGGGCCAGAAATATTTTTTTTTGTAAATACGGGTTTTGGCCAGGCCGACAAAATGGTTGCCAATATGCGATTTTTTTATTCAAATTCTTCAATTGTTTTTATATTTAAGATTGGTTTAATATGATCGTCAATTGATTAATGTTTATAGTATGTTGTGGTATATTCGTAAGAATTGGTTTTTTCTCATGGAACACTGCCTCACGTCCACTTCTTAACCAACTTCAACAATCAAGTTCATAACCTTTCATTCTATTAACTTGTCATTTCCTTTCGGTCGCTTCTTTGGTGTTAAGAGCACTTAAACTTTTTCTCTGATATTAAAAAAGCAACGTGGGAATGAATTTATTTCCATTCACTATCCGAAAAGTGCTTTTATTTATTGCTTTGCTACTATTACAATATTTTTTTGGAAACTTTTTTCTGGTTTCTTCGATTTTTCTGTTTGCCAGCCATGTCTTCGCTTTTCAGTTTTTGAAATCGTGATTTTGCTAGAAATTGCTCTTAAATTGCTTGCATGTTCCAGCTAAAGTGTAATAAAGCGTTCATTAACTGAACATAAAAATAATGCCGTTTCGATTTTTATATTGTTTTTTGGGGCATTTTCAAGTGTTTTTTGTTTTTGTATATAACTACTTCCTACGTGAAACTACTTGAAAAGTCTACCTAAAGCAGACATTGTTGGCAATAAAACTTCATTTGTTTTCAATTAATTTTTCGGTAATTTAAGAAATCCCAGAATTTTTAGTGCGCGTGCGCGTGTTTGCAAAAGTTTTACGGCAATGTTATAAATGTATCTATTTCTGTAACATAAATACTATATGGTTACTAAAGCTTCCCAAATATGACAGAAATCATATGGCAATGAAGATCGCGACCTCAGCCAAAGAAAATGTGGATAAAATATTCAAAGCCCACATTACTCCACAAGCGAAAAGATTTCTTGCAGCTCACACGAATCTAAATTAGATTAATCTACGTCATCGTCATAAAATTTAATTTTAATTCAGGCCAAAAGAGGCCACGAAATTTTTCAGGCTAATGAGTAAAAATTGAATTCAATAAAAGAGCTTTCAATTGAAATTATCAACAGTTAATCAAATTAAAGAAACAAAAAATGGTTCAGACAGACGCTAAAAGAAGTCAGTACTTCAATAGGCACATGTATACACACATTTAAGCATAACAATAGCGAGACCGTCCAGTGGGCGCTTCTTGTATTAGTTTGATGGACATGTGATCCGATAAGTCTAATTATGTATTGGATTTGAATAATTTATTGTTTATTATAATTTCATTGGCATAACATATGTTAAGAAGGAATGACCACAATGATGTAAAAGTGATTTGATCAAATATAAATATAGTCACGAAGTATATTTGCTGTGTGTAGAATTGCAACTACTTTTCCGATAACTTTTCGGCCATTCCATGTGAATTAGGCCATCCATCCGGACTTTGGTCTCCAACAAGATGGCGTTCACAGGTCAGGTTCTTGGGAAATTCAGGTCAAAAGAGTCAAAATATGGCCAAATTGACAGATTTCCGCAATCCATCGAAAATAAGCTTATCTGTTTACTTCGTCGTTTAGTACAAACATTTATCTTCAAGCATCACGCCCGGAGTCGATTTTGCCTGTCTGTCTGTCCACACGATAGCGGTCGCAGTTTTGGAGATATCGACTTGAAACTATGGAAACATGTTTTTCACTTCAAAAGTATGAGCAAGTTCGAGAATCAGCCAAATCGGACAAAAACTGGGCGTGGCTCCCATATAATGAAAACAAAAGGTCAACCTTTTCCAAGTCTTTTTATACCACCACACACACTGTGGCAGCTATAAATGGCTCAAAATGGAGTTTTGGAGTATATTTATTCTCTAAGTTACAGTAAAATAGAACTTGGTACTCCAATAAGCAAACTTATTGCTTCTTAAAAGATTTTGGAAGCTTAACAATATGGTGTCCACAGAGTTGTTCTATCTCGTGCCGATTTCAAAATTTGAGTGTAGAGAAAGAACTATGTACAGTCGAACCTGCTTAGCTGAAACACGAATTTTGTTTCAGTTATGCGGGTATTTCGGCGATTTCGGAGATTTCGGATAACTGAACAGAAAAATATTTCACTAAAACGAAGTACGGTTAGCCCAAAATTATCAGTTTTTTCCCAAATGGTTTTCTCATAAATGGGATAGCGTCAAAGGCACAGCCAGGGTTTCATTTCTTCACACATTTGTGTTCGTAAAATTTATGGATCGATGAGAGACCAACGTTTTTTCTTTGACTTACACTTTAAATTTTCGTTTGTATTGAAGAAATATACATTTCAACTAAAATTAAATTTTTAGGGCGTGTTTCATTTATGCGGAGTTAAATTGGTATAAATTATTGATTTGGGAATGAAATTTTGTTGCAGTTAACCGGGTTTTTCACTTAGGCGGGTTTCAGTAAAGTGAAACAATTTGTATGAAATAATATGTATGGGAAAATCATATGAAAACCAATTTTGTTTACCTTAAGCGGGGTTTTCACTTAACGAGTTTCACTTAAGCGGGCTCGACTGTAGTAAAAAATTGTAGTACTTTTTAAAAAAATTGATATCTTTGGAAATTGACATCGCAAGTTTCAAATTAATGGCCCTTTTTAAAGCTATATCATAACACTAAACGACGACATAAACAGAAATTTTGAGCGAACATCCAAAATCTCGTAACAGCTTAATTTAATATTTCGAAATCTGACATTTTTTGAATCTTTGATCCTGAATTCCTCAAAAAGCTGAGCTAATGGAAAAATGCTGAAGACACCACCTTGATCAGCGTTAAAAAAGGCAAGTTTGATTTATGGAGTCTCAAAACGTTCAGGGTTGTGTTATTCAACTTAAACATATTGCTCGCATCGCGAAAGAAAATTACAATGCTCAAAATACAATTTAACACAGTTGATAGTTAAGTATATCCGAAAAATTAAACATTCAATACAGAGTGAATTCGTTTTCGATATCGAACCTTAAAGCACAACCATCCGTCCGTTTTCATGAAAATCGAGTTTTTGCCAGTTTTGGATTCCTGAGAAGAAGCTGCATCAGACAGGCTATAGTGGTTTGTGGGAATCGTAATGAAAATAATTGAAAAATGAGGAAATAAAAATCAATAGGATGGTTGTGCTTTAAAGTATCGATATGTGAACAACAACAATAGTGTTTACCGTTATTTGTGTTGTATACATATCGAAAACGAATTTTGTTCAGAATACAGCAGAAAAAAATGTAAATTTTAGGTTTTACAATAATGGCCATAACTTATGTGTCCATTCAAAATCCAAATTTTAAAAAATAATTAAATGTTTTTTCTTAAAAAAAAATTTATAAAATCGGGTCAAAGTTACAACAAAATTTCCCATTTTAAAACGTACGGATTTCTCAACTACTTAAATTTAAGACAAAATTTCCTAAAATTCAAATTACAATTAGTATCTTAAATTCACGAGCCTAACAAACTGACAACATTTCAGCAAAATTGGAGACCCAGAGTCCGGAATTACCCCTTTTTGTGGCCGATTTGAAATGGAATGGCCGTTTTTGTATATTATTTTCAATATTTTTCAAAAGGTATCCATGATTTAAAATAAAATCATGCAACTCCGAGGCATTTAAAAAGTTTTGATTTAATTACTGCCACAGCATCGAGTAACAACACAGAATGTTGAGCATTTAATTTTAATACCAAACATGATCTCTCCACATCAAAATCATCAACATCGTTCAATCTCCGTTCAGACAAAGTTTGTCGTTTGTTTGGCAGTCATGTTTTGACAATTATAAGGTTAATGTTCTTACCAAATGTACGCTTGCCCACTTAAAAGCCGCAGTTTAAAGCCACAAAGATACGAGAAAAGAAATTCATCACCAAGTAGACGAAGAGGAGGAGGGAAAAACCTATTCAATGTTGATGACAAAACCAGCCGAAAGACCGCTTTGAATGTGATTTCAAATGAAATTACGCATGCGATTTAATCCGCAGATTAACACTTTGATTTCCTTTTTGCATTTGTCGGATTTTGACATTTCATGCCTCCGCAGTGGCGCGTTTAGACAAGTTTTCTGTTCAAAATGTTTGTTTTGCTTTTTATTGTACTTACAAGCAGAGAGCTTGGAGCGTTTGAGTCATAATGTACAATTGAATTTTATGGCATGTCATTGTTTTTCGGGCCTACAAATTTAGCGTTTAAACCAGCAATTTGTTAGCCTTGTCAGCGAATGTGGTAATAGTGTAAAAGTAGCTTAGTTGCAAGCTTAAGTTAGGTGTCCAAAATGCCACGGTCAAAGAGCTGTAAGCGATCACTCGAATTTTATAATGCCAAATTTTGTGTGTGTAATAGGAACGTTCAAAAGGTGGCTTGCGTTCCGTAATATTTTATCGAGCGCAGTCCTGCTATGTCCATTTAAATTTTTTGTTGTATTTTTAAACTCCTGAAATGAATTTGCATTGAATAGGCCATTGTAGTTCGTGGTAATCGTAATGAGAGTAATTGACATATCATGATTGTGCTTTAAGGTATCGTCTTAATGTTTCAGAAACACATTTTTTCAATTCGTTTTATCAAGTGTTTAAAAACGATAAAGAAATTATTTTGTTATCTGTCATATTTAAGCGAGTAAAGGTGCTTGTTTGCTTATTCCAGCAACAAGTTCCTTTTTGTGGGAACAAATAATTCCATTGTTGTACTATTGATAGTCAGTCTTTTCGTAATGCAAAACCAAAATGTGACACCTTTTCAGTGACAGTCAAACTTATTTAGTTTCTCAGAAACAAGTGCATGTCTGTAGTTTTTTCTTTTGGAGTAAACATTTAGTAAATATCGATACCTTAAAGCACAACCATCCTATGTCCGTTTTCATGAAAATCGAGTTCTTTGCTTTTTTGGATTCCTGAGAAGAAGCTGCACCAGACAGGCTATAGTGGTTTGTGGGAATCGTAATGAAAGTAATTGAAAAATGAGGAAATAAAAACCAATTTCCATACAAAACATACCAATTTAAAAACATGTTTTTCATTTTCTACAGTTTTGAAAAAATGGACATAGAACGGTTGTGCTATAAGGTATCGATATGTTAGAATGAACTACACATTATTTGGTGTTCCATATATTGGTTTGGTGGAAAGTACTTCAAGTCAATCTAGTCACTTTCTTCAAACGTCTATATTTATCCAATAATTTTTTCTAAAATTCATGGTCAGTTGTTTTACATGTTGCCTTTCTTTTCTATATGGTACAAGTATATGTAAATGTCGAATGTATTGACAAACCTCGTCCACTTGGATTGCGCTGTGAATTGAATTTATTCCATTGACATAGTTTCTCAAATAGTGCTGAAATAACTTTTTACTTTTATTCGTTTTATTTTGTTCGTCTTAGTTTCGATTGATTTCCATAAAAATGCGTAAACTGTGCGTAACATGAATTGCATAATGTATTTTTGTTATTACTCGGTGGCATTGTATTGATTTGAATGTGAACTCTGTAGGTGTGTGTGTGATATGGTTTAATAGTGCAATCATCATCTATTAGCGTTCCAGTTTTTTTCCCTTTCGTTATTTTATATATTTCGTTTGCTTTTCATTGTGATTTTTAACTCGAATAAAAGCATTACACTACACAGCATATCGCCGCTCTTGTGGCTAAAGAAATAGGTTGGAATCTTTAAATCAAATTAGTCAAACCCTGTCCATTTTTATCAGATAGTCATATGTACTAGCGACGATATTGGTAACCTGATGAAATCTGATATGAAATCGATCAAATTGAAAAGTTCATAATTGCTTTGGAAATTTCACGCAATATTTGGCTTCACAACGCAACTCCGCCAACTTTTAACATAGTCTTGCTAATTGCCAAGTGTACACCGCAAATACAGCCGAAGACGACAGAACAGCATCCAAAATATTATTTATACAAAATACTTTCAAATTGAACTAGAACCGTTTACATATTGACGTTTAAAATTTTAAAATATTTTAAGATAAGTTTGCAAAATTATCGAACTTTTACTAATTGTTTTTTTTTTTTTCAAATTCCAGGATTTTAATGAGCAATGTCCCTATTCTTTGTCGCCGGTAAGCACAAAAAGCCAGAAACTCTTAAGATCACCAAGGAAAGCCACGCGTAAAATATCGCGCATACCCTTTAAGGTAAGCAACTTAAATCTACGACTGCAACTCTAAAATTTAACTTTAAAAATGGATAATTTGTAGGTATTGGATGCACCCGAATTACAAGATGATTTCTACTTGAACCTGGTGGATTGGTCTTCGCAGAATGTGCTGGCCGTGGGCTTGGGTAGTTGTGTTTATCTATGGAGCGCCTGCACAAGTCAAGTAAGTTGTGTAGTTTTCGCATCGAAAGTTGGCAATGTTTGATTTTTGTTTTGTTTTATTTAATTTTTCAAATTTAATTGCGTCTACTGTTTCTACTATGTCTATTAAAATCGTTTGCTTTTTCAATTTGCAGGTTACTCGTCTGTGTGACCTTAGCCCAGATGCAAATACCGTTACTTCTGTCTCTTGGAATGAGCGTGGCAATTTAGTTGCGGTTGGCACACATCATGGTTATGTCACTGTCTGGGATGTCGCAGCCAGTAAGCAAGTGAGTACAAATGCTTTTACTTCGAGTTTCACTCAAAGTTTTCCATTCAAAATTATTAAAGCATATAACTTAATGCACAATCGTGCTATATCCCCTTTCAAGAAAAATCTTTTTTTGGTTATTGTGGTAAAAACAAAATTATTTTTTCTCGACAGAAGCTAGTTTTTTTTTTTGGAAGAACTTAGTTTAAAATTAGTCAAATATCAACCGACATTTAATTGGTTAACTTCGTTAGATGCAGATTGAAAAATACTTTAACTTTTTATTAGAAAAAAAACAAAAAAAAAATTAAATTATCTAAATATTGTAAAAAATGTAAAAAAAATTATTTTCCAATTAGTTTGAATTATTTTTTACCTTTTATCCGAACCAACCAGCTAATGTATTTTTGTAAAGGGCTATAATTTTCTCTTTCTACAGCATTTTTAAAATGAAATTCAGGGAAACATTACTGAAGTTATAGAAATAGGGTGCGACCCCTGAAAATCGTATGTTTGGTTTTTTATTTGACTGGACCCAGCACTACATAACATAACGATTTGAAATTTAATATTTCACTATTTTATATGAATTTCAGCACTTGAAATATTTTTAAAAAAGGCTAAAATACATCAAAAATTAAAGATATGAATTCTGTCTTTTGGCAGCACGTAGATAAATATCAGAGGATCCAAAAGCCCGAATTTTGAGTTGTGTCTTTGTTGCAGGGAATGAGCTATGTGTCGCCTAGGGATATTTTTTCCAAAATGCCGGAGTTTTCGGGATTAATTTTTAAATAAATTTTTTCATAAAAAAGATGAATACAAAAAAAATATAACTTTTCATCGCTCATTAAATTTTAAAAAAGAGCATGTTAGTAGAAAACTGAGAAAAAACAAGTTCAAAAAATAGAAAAAAATGTTTAATGTAAAAAAAAAATTACGGGATTTTTTGAATAATACAAAACAAATAATAATTCAAGAACTTTTTCTTTAAGAAAAAATAAATTTATATTTATTTCAGAATTATCCTTACTATTTATAAAATTTAAACGCCAATTTTTTTTTAAAGGGTAGAAGCAAAAACTAGCTAACCGATTTTCATAATTTCTTCGAAAAGTAAATATCTGAATTTTCGGTATGAAACTATTTCAAAATGTTATCCTATGCTTACAGATTTCCGTTCGATTGCAGTGACATAGTTTGTGCTTGCAAAACATTATTGTATAGGTTGCAGAGAGGGCAGATTATTTTTTATATGGAGTTTCTGTGCTCTCTCTCTCTCTCTCTCTATCTCTCTTTCTTTATTCACACCACCCAATAAGCTAAGAGATATAAGGGTGGCAAAATCAATTTAAATTCGATGGCTCAATAATTAAGACGCTATCGTATGAAATGTCTGACATGTATACGAATTTTGGCATTCAACTTTTTTGCATCCAAAAACTATGCAACAAATTTGTAAATGCTTTGGTTACCCTATTTTTGTACAAACATTTTTGATTACAAAATATCCTAAAACTATGCTATACAAATTTGAACGCAACATGATTTTGTCGAATAATATGTGGAGACAAATGTACTGTTTTTAGTACTTTTTATTTTTAATAGGGATACAATACACTGTGCGACAGTACTTTTTGGGCACGAGGTTTTTCAAGTGGAGTGGATAGAGTACATCCCAAATCTCTATATATATATTATACAACTGAGTGTGTGTCTGTCTGTCTGTCTGTCTGTCTGTCTGTTTGTCCCTCAATCACGGCTAAACGGATGTACCGATTCTCTTGAAACTTTCAGGATAAATTCTATAGGTATCGACATGTAACATAGGGTATATGAGATTGGGATTGGACAAAGGGGTGCGGCACCTCCCATACAATACAAAATATGTTTACAAGGTAATTTAGTAACTATTGCATTGAATTTTAATTGAATATTGAATAATAAATACGAAATTTAGCACGAAGTTGCATAATAACTTTTCCAAGCTTTATGCCAAATATGAGCATAATTGGACAAGGGGCGTGGCACCGCCCACACAACACATAACTTAAATAACAGTTAACTAAGCAACTATTGGATATATTTTAATGAAATTTGGAATGGAGCTGTATAGTATGTTTTCCCAGCTATGTGTCGAAAATGGGAATAATTGGACAAGGGGCGTGGCACCGCCCATACAATTTTCTACCCCATATCACGGTAAACGGCTTTACTGATTTTATTGAAATTTTAAGGAAAAATTGTGTTAGTAATGGAATTTGCAATAGGACATAACAGGTTGGATTTGGACAACGGGGCCGGGGCGTGGCACCTCTCATACAACAAAAAATAATATTAAAATGTAACATAGTAACTATCGAATATTAAGTGGTCCATGCCACCAACTGCGCCCTTGCACATTTTTTGGGTGAATCATACCGGGTGGGATTACAACTGCCACCAAGTGCGTCCTTGGACTTTTTCGGCTGAATCATGCCGGGTGGGATTACAGCTGCCACCAAGTACTTCCTTGATAATTTTTTGGGTGAATCATACCGGGTGGTATTACAACTGCCACCAAGTTCGTCCTTGGGCTTTTTTTGGCTGAATCATGCCGGGTGGGATTACAGCTGCCACCAAGTGCGTCCTTGGACTTTTTTTTGTCTAAATCATGCCGGGTGGGATTACAGCTGCCACCAAGTGCGTCCTTGGACTTTTTTTTGGCTGAATCATGCCGGGTGGGATAACAGCTGCCACCAAGTACTTCCTTGGTAATTTTTTGGGTGAATCATACCGGGTGGTATTACAACTGCCACCAAGTGCGTCCTTGGGCTTTTTTTTGGCTGAATCATACCGGGTGGGATCACAGCTGCCACCAAGTGCGTCCTTGGACTTTTTTTGGCTAAATCATGCCGGGTGAGATTGCAGCTGCCACCAAGTGCGTCCTTGGACATTTTTTGGGTGAATCATACCGGGTGGGATTACAACTGCCACCAATTGCGTCCTTGGACTTTTTTTGGCTGAATCATACCGGGTGGGATTACAGCTGCCACCAAGTGCGTCCTTGGACATTTTTTGAATGGCTCATGCCGGGTGGGATTACAACCTGACACCAAGTGTTTCCTTGGACATTTTTTGGGTGAATCATACCGGGTGGGATTACAACTGGAACCAAGAGCGTCCTTGGACATTTTTTGGGTGGATCGTACCGGGTGGGATTACAACTGGAACCAAATGCTTCCTTGGACATTTTTTGGGTGAATCATGCCGGATGGGATTACAGCTGCCACCAATTGCGTCCTTGGACATTTAACCAATAAACCATCAACTACAGCGCCATTGAAGTTGTCGAAAATTCCTATATATATATTTATTTTAAAATTTTATACAACCCGTGCAACGCCGGGTATGTAACAGCTAGTAACAATATAAATTCGGGGTACTGCTGGGTTAGCGAATAACTTTAAGGTTTAGAGATCCTTTTTAGGATCTATATGGTTTCGATTGCACGGATACAAAATGTTTCATATCGAATTAAAGGCAAAGATCGCTCATACAACACTTGGGCGATAAGGCGCGAAATTCCAGACAGGTACAGAGAAATCGTTAGGGGGAGTCTTCAAGTCGGCCAAAGTTGATCATCGCTAAAGTTTTGGCGTCCACACAATCTTTGCTGAAATATTGTTTTATGCATTACAAATAGTGACTATTTGTTTTGTTGAATTGCGTTTTTCACATTTCTCATATAATTTGTTGTTGGGAAGTGATGCGGTATGCTAGTAACAATACCAGGGTTATTTTGCCATGCTCTAAACCATGTAGTTATCGCACTATTAAATTAAAATGTTGTCAATCGATGTTAGACACCAAAAAATATGCTTCAAATTTGCAAGTGCATATAAATCCGCTCTCTAATTATAAATATTGATTACTATTTACATCGGCGATAGTAGTGTCGGTGTTTTTGTTATTGTTAAATTGAAATTGAAGCTAAATTCCACCTTTGCTATTTATCCACTTTCAGATTAACAAACTTAACGGCCACTCGGCACGTGTCGGTGCGCTCTCCTGGAACGGCGACATACTGTCAAGCGGTTCCCGCGATCGCCTCATAATTCAACGCGATACACGGACTCCAGCACAACAGTCGGAACGTCGATTGGCCGGACATCGTCAAGAGGTGTGCGGTCTGAAATGGTCACCGGACAATCAGTATCTGGCTAGCGGCGGCAACGACAATCGCCTGTATGTGTGGAACCAACACTCGCTAAATCCGGTGCAATCGTACACAGAGCACATGGCCGCCGTCAAGGCCATCGCCTGGTCGCCACATCACCATGGTCTGCTGGCCAGTGGTGGAGGCACTGCAGATCGTTGCATACGCTTCTGGAATACACTCACTGGACAGCCCATGCAGTGCGTAGACACCGGGTCCCAGGTCTGCAATCTCGCCTGGTCGAAGCACTCGTCTGAGTTGGTATCAACGCACGGCTATTCTCAAAATCAGATACTCGTCTGGAAGTATCCGTCGCTAACACAGGTGGCCAAACTTACGGGCCACTCATATCGCGTGCTTTATCTGGCACTCAGCCCCGATGGTGAGGCAATCGTGACCGGCGCCGGCGATGAAACGCTGCGATTTTGGAATGTATTTAGCAAGGCGCGTAGTCAAAAGGAGAACAAATCCGTTTTGAATCTATTCACGAACATTAGATAAATGCAAGAAAATAGATAAGATAAGATTAGACTAATGCGCAAATGTCTGCTCTTGTCCAAATCTCAATCGAGCTGCAAGACAAAAATGAATCCTACCAAACTAAAACACAGAACTAAATCACTATTAATAAATTCTGGAATGCAAAAGGAAGCGTCAAATTCTACATTTGACCATTAGTTATACATTTTTAGCCCTTAAGGGGATATGTTCAGTATACATTTTTGGGCAATTTATTCTAATTTACTTAAAAATCTAGGAACAGTAGAAACTGAGCCAATTTCATTAACCTAAAACTCTATAACTTCAAGCAAACAATAATAGACAAAAATCAATAAATTTTAAGCTTTCAATACAAGACAAATTGTATGTGATTATGAATGTATTGCAAAAGAACTAAACAACTGGAAAATCATAAAATTTTATTGAAATAGTAGGCATTTGATTTGGTTCTTTAGACAACAGAATTGCCTAGCACTTGCATGTCGCCATACAAAATTATACACACTTAGGTTTATGAAATTGGCTTATCCTTAAGTGGAATTTGCTAATGAGACGGAAGTTTCCAAATTTAGATAATTTTATTACAACTATTAAAGCATACAATTCTATAAAAATTAAGCGAATGCAGAATAATACGAAAAATGAAGAAAGAGTATGAAGTAGGTATGCCACGCCGACGTGCAATTTTGAATAGAATTTCAAATAAATATAACCTAAACACTAAATTATAATATTGAATTAAAGATGTAAACTTCGTAAAGCTATCGTAGCATATTAGCGAATTAACACGGACATGCAAATAACAAAAGTACGTACGTCGTATTAACTTATATTTATTGCTAAAATTTTCAAATTACTTTAATATTGTCTAAAAAGAACTGAATTTAATTTAATTAACCCATTCGCTATGTATTTGTACTATATGCTTATTTAAGCTATTGTATATTTTTTAAGCAGTCACCATACCTTATTTTTTAGTTTTTCTCTTCTTTCGATTTTGTAAATTTAAAAATTTATTTTTTTAAATAATTTCTACTTCAAAACGGATTTTTATTTTTTAAAAACATTTTGTCATTGTTTAAATTTTTCTTAAACAAACTTACAAATATACATACATATATTCATATTCATATTGCATTTTGTTGATATTTTATTGAAACATTGCACTAAATAACAATAAAAATAATTGAAAAATTCATCTTAATTACTTTCCGTACTCAAAATATGGCCTACCGGTGGTGAGAATTGCAATTTTAATGCAACTCGCTGCGAAAGGCGACAATTACATGAAACTATGCTAATGAACGCATCGAAATTCGAATTCATTTCAAACTGTGCTGAAATTTTTATAATCAATTATGTAGCAAAGAAGGTTTTAATCTTTCCTAGCAACAAAATAACTTGTAACGTTTATATTTAATTATGTATGAACGTGTTTTAGAAGGAAATTCATGGAATGGAAACAATAAAATAGACTTGTGGGCATTTTTTTATGCCGGGAACCATTTTCATGTCCTTCTTTTATATAACCCTTATATTAACTTGCTTTGGCTTGACTATATATATATATATAAAAATTAAGGATTTTTTGACCACTTCAAAATCTGACATAAGGAACAAACCAGCCAAAATCCCTTAATTTTAAATAGAAATTGCGGAAATTAATTTAAAAGGAATTTATTTTCTGCTTTTTAGTCGGTTAAAGGGTTATATTTTAAAAAACTTGTTTTTTACTCTTTTTTATTTGGGTTTGTTTTTCATAAAAGTTTCTAGATGCACTGGATACACACATATCCAGCCAGGCAGGTTCTTCTTTTATACCGTGCACCAAAAGTAGTCAATAGTCCTTTAGTAAAATCGAGGTTATCAGATTTTGACTAGCTTAGGCATGTTTTAAAGGTAATTGTCCTACTAAGAAAAAATAAACAAGCATTAAGAGAAATCATTGCTTCATCACTTAGCCACAACGTGCGTCTTGGGACTTTTTTTTTCAAAAAAATAGAATTTTAATGAAAATATATCAAAAAACGAATACCAAAGTACACGTGTGCACAGGTTTCAGCTCCCTAGGTCATATACACGAGTTACGAGAATTAAAACTTTTAACTTTTAGGAAATAAAAGTATTTTTTATTTTTGGACATTAGCTTTTTGCTTGTTGTTGTAACAACGTATTTTACCGAAAAACTTGTTGGTAAAAATTACCAAAAATAAAAACAAATAATTTGGATTTCGATAAAATGTGAATTTTACTAAACAAAAGGAGGGTAAGCCATACAACAACAAACAATTGCGTTTTTTGTAATTTTCTGACATTGAATTGACACGCTCAGAATAAAAAAACGATGAAATGTATGGAGCGTCAGTACTAAGGCATTCAATCCCGAAGTGTTTATGAAAATCCCGGGATTTCGGGATTCGAAATCACAATCCCGGGATTTGTTCGGGATTTTCCAATTAAATACAATAATATAAAATTAAAGAAAAAATTGTTGCAACAATATTTTAAGTTTAATTCGACAAAGAAAACGTATTTAATAAATATTACATTTAACAAAATAAATAATATTTAAATAAATATAGTCAAACAAAAAGTAATTCATTTTAAATTAGATTGATCGAACAAATTACTTTTTTTTGCCACGCTGAATCCGAATATAATCATAAAATTCTGCCAGCTCCATTTCATGCTAAACTCGAAAAACTTACTTTCAGTAGTTTTAGTATTATAGCGGGAACGGATACACCAATTGTAGTTTAAAACTATTAAAATTTGTGTCCATTCAAAAGTAAAACACACGCAAAACCATTTACCCAATTCGTAAAGTTTTCAATATACGGTCAACAAAATAATTTTAACATATATCTTTTTTGAAAAAAAAAAATTATTTAAATTGAAAAAATTTTATTCAGATCTATAAAAATTGTTTGTTAACCGTTATTGACAAAAATCTTGTAAATTTTTGTGTGTTTGTAGCACTAAATCTACAAAAGTGGGTTTTTTAAATTTATCAATTAGATTGAAAGTAAATGCACGAAAGTATTTTTGTGGAAAAACGTCAAAAATATCAATGCAGGCAATGCATAAAAAATGCATTTTTGAATCCCGGGATTCCGGACTCAAAATCCCGGGTTTCCGGGATTGAGAAAACTTCCGGGATTTCGGGATCCCGGGATTGAATGCCTTCAAATGTTGGCATATTTTATTTGGGTGTTATGGCATTGAATTTGGGTGAAATGACTATTTTTTTGTTGGGCAATGTCGGAAAAATCAACACCCAATGTCATAACGCCCAAAACAAAAATGGCATACAGCCCAAAAAATTTAAAAAACTAGAGAGTGGACTATCTTCGGCTATACCGAAGCTGAAATACCCCCACACAGTAGGAAGAAGTACCTCGAACATAAAATTATGTGGTCTCAAGACCCCATTTTGAGCCACCTATAAATAGTTTTGGAGCCAGGACCATGTCCAAAATCCGTTTCTAAAAATTTCCAATCAAATCGACCAAAAAAAAAAAATTGGTCTCAATACCCCATTTTGACCCTTATATATGAGTTTTCGGAACCTCGGAACATGTCAAAAATACGTTTCAAAATATTTCCAATCGAATGCAGCAATAAAAAAGACTTGCAAAATATTGACCTTTTTTTCGGTGTATGGGAGCCACGCACAGTTTTTGTCCGATTTGGCTGATTCTCGAACTTGATCTCAGTATTCACCAGAAAAACATGTACCCAAAGTTTCAAGTCGATATCTCCAAAACTGCGGCCGCTATCGTGCGGACGGACGGACAGACAGACGGACATGGCTAAATTGACTCCGGCGGTGATGCTGATCAAGAATATATATACTTTTCCATACCGGACACGCCCCCTTATGGTCGTTACAAACGTTGTGTCAAAGTTAGTATACCCTGCCACAGTGAGTGTGGGGGTATACAAATTTAAATAATAAAATTTTAGTTTATTAATAAATTAAAAAATAAATCACAAATTAATCCGCGTAAGTTTTTCACTATTCATATAAATTAATTTTGAATTACACCGTTTTCCACTGACAAAAAAAAAAGCTTACTTTACAACCGTATTCTGGGAAGACTCCAAATTTGTGACATTACCGTTTAATATGTTGCAAAATCTTAACAAGTTAAATCCGACTATTCACACAGTTCAAGTATCCCTGTAGTTATTGTTGTTGCAATGTTCTTAATTTGTTCTTGTATATAGTTGTAGTATTTTGTATTTGTAATATTATTGCATCTTCTAACCTTGAAAAATTTTAACAAAAAATCGAGCGGTTTTTTGTTAAAATTTGTTGGCTATGGCGCTTCACTTCGAAAAATAAATATCTAACCTCTCGAAAATAAAAAAAAAAACACTTCTGAAATTTACTGAAGTTTACAATGATGCAACAGCATTACAACAACAAAATACAACAGCAATATACAACATTATAACAACAACAACTGTATAGTTGTTGAATACCTATCCGACTATAGTCGGATTTATCTTTTGATATATTTTATGAAATATCATTCGGATTTTTTCACGTAATATTTCATTTGAAGCGGAATCAAAATACCTTTCCAATGCCACCAATACGACCCAATGCATTCAGAAACTCCGAAGATATCGAACATTTTAAATGCAATTTTTTAAAATTTTGACTTCTATAACTTTGAAACCAAAAGAAACCATTTTTTTTTCAAGTACACATTTTGCAAACAAAAAGTCTTTGGGCCGTAAACTAGATTTGTTCCAATGTTCTAACGCCCAAAATTTCCTCAGAGCATGTCAATTGTTGTGTGCGTTTCAGAGCACACACAATATTAAGATTCCCTTGTTAACAGTCTTAAATTATAGCTTTAAAGCTGTAATTTACAATAACAAGTTAAAATCGGTTTGATGCAAGGAATGAATAATTCTGTATTGTGTCATGATTTTTCCCCTTATACTGAATACTGATGCGGATTTTCTGGCTGAAATCCGACACAGCTGTACAGTCGGCCAAGGCTGGTTTTTGCTTATTATTGTAACAACCTATTTTACCAAAATAATTTTTGGAAAAAATTAGCTAAAGCTCAAAAAGAAACAATAAATAATTTTTATTTGGAGCTCAATAAAATCTAAATTTAACTAAATAAAAGTATTTTTTAACTTTTTCGAAAAACTTTTAAAATTTTAAGTCAAAAGCAACTCTTTTTTGTTTTGTATAACTTTTGTATAACTTTGAAAACTAAAAGTTAAAAATATAAAAGAAAAACTTTTATGAGAGGTATTTTTAGCTTTGCTTGTAATTTCTCAAATGTTTATAGCCCCACACTAGGGATGTCAATTTTCGAGACCTTTGCCAATCCCGGGATTTTCGGGATTGAAAAATGCAATCCCGGGATTAGTCCCGGGATTTGGATTTTTTTCAATTCAACCAAAATTCAGTAATAAAACGTTACATTAAATCGAATTGAATTGCTTTTAATATACCCATACTATAATATTTTGGAAATTGAGCAATTAATCTAACAATATTCAAGGTTTTTATTGGATTCTTTTTAAATTGAATTTATCACACCTATGATTTGGAATATTTGAAAAAAGTTTGAATAACTTTAAAATATGTAGAATAAAATACTAATTGGAATAGATTTATGTCGTTTGATCCACATTTCTCGAACAACTCTTGACCTGAACATTTTGTCGAACATTTTAATATACGGAATTGGAATTTGTATTTCATGTCCCGAACGAGGTTCGATGTATTTTTTGATCCAATTTCCATTTAAACAAAATGGATTTGAGTGCTTTATAGTCTACTAATTTGCAAACAGTTTGGAACTATTTTTTGCTTAAATTTGTTGACGTAATGAAAATATGCCTAAATTGCCTTCACGCATTGGTACAAGTTTCTACAATGCGTATTGCATATTTTTATATGTATAACTCATATAGTTTATGTACGAGTATATCAATAAACCTTTCGCCAATTTTGTTTAATTTAAAGAAAAAAATAAATAATTTTTCCAAACCAATAAAATCAAATGAAACACATTAAATTTCCAAAAATATCCGACTTTTCGAAGTTTTTTCCTGAATGTTTATCAACATTTTTTGGATACAAAACTATGGTCCTTGCTAAAACTAACCATTCAGAAAGATATTATTCATGATAGAAAAAGCTCCTGAATTTATAAATTTTTTCTAAACAGATAGAATTTAATTGATTAATTTTTTCCCAATATAAAAGGCATATTTTTAAAAAATTGCTCATAAAACTTGTCCCGAAAATCCCGGGATTAGTCAGTGCGAATCCCGGGATTTTCGGGACTAACAAAGAAGCGAGATCTCGGGGTCCCGGGATTGACATGCCTACCCCACACACACTGCGGCAGGGAATACTAACTTTGACACAACGTTTTGTAACGCCCATAAGGAGGCGTGTCTGGTATGGAAAATATATATATTCTTGATCAGCATCACATCTTGAGTTGATTTAGCCATGTCCGTCTGTCCGTCCGCATGATGCGGTCGCAGTTTTGTAGATATCGACTTGAATCTTTGGGTACATGTTTTTCTCTTCAATATTGAGATCAAGTTCGATTGGAAATGTTTAGAAATGGATTTTTGAATATGGTCCGAGCTTCCAAAACTACATATAAATGTTTCAAAATGGGGTCTTGAGATACAATTTTTTTATGTTCGAGGTACTTTTAAATGGTTGTATTGTGCGGGGGTATTTCAGCTTCGGCATAGCCGAAGATAGTTTACTCTATAGTTTTATTCGAATTTCAGATTTTTCGGATTCCGGCATTGATGTGCATCAGCTCATGGTTTTATAAAAAAAAACATGTAGAAAATGTTACCGAAAAATAACACTAGTTTACAGCCAAATGTATCCTCGACGTTTAATAATCTTTTCGTATGTAAAAATCGACGCTGAATCCGAATATGAAGTAGAAATTGTAAGTAGAACCGTTTTGGATATATTGCACTATATTCATAATATGCAATATATTGGGGCAATTCACGAGTTGGTTTAAATGGTTTTGCAGAAGTGCATGTGCAAATATTTTTTGCATATTTTTGCATCACAACAAAATATACAGATTTGCATTTCCTACGCTCGAGCAAATATGCAACACAGAAAATATATAGCTTTCATATGCTATGTCGAATGCAAATCTCTATATTTTCTTGTTGTGATATTCAATAAATATTTGCATTTCCACTTCTGCAAGACCAACTCGTGTTGCTTTTTGAAAAACTTTATTGCAAATATCTCCGGTTTCGATTTTCAGATTACAAAAAGTTTGATATGGAATTAAAGATAATTGGTGGCAATGTGGCAAACCGAACTGAGTTGAGTTTAGGGAATTCAATCCCGGGATCCCGAATCCCGGGTTCCCGAATACCGGGATCCCGGACCTTTTTTGGTCCCGAAAATTCCCGGGATTCTCTCTAGAAAATCCCGGAATTTTTCGGGATTTTAAACCCTCTTAAATGTGAAAAAATTCAAAATTCTAATTTTTTTATTTAGCATTCTTTAAATTTCGGAAGTCATTCAAAATGGCTAGAATAGGCTGTCCCTAATTATCTGACCGCCACTGAATTTATTTAAACATGATTTTTTCTATAATGGATCTAGCATCCCATAGGTTATCCTGTTGAATTTCGACAACAGATATTAATGAAAGTCACGATAAGTACTTATTTTTTGTTTTGTTTTGTTAATTTTCTAATCCAATAAATATATTTTATTGAATTTATGTTTGTTAAGTCGTACACAAACGGAAAAAATCAGAACTGCATTTGAAACGGGTATCGTTACGAAAAATTCAACACCGCACAGTTCTAAAACACAACTGAAACCGTTTCACTTTTTGAAGATGGTACGAGTTATTGGAGCGTGGGTTCGAATCTCAGTCGGACCAAATTTTCGATTTCAAGAAATCTAGAGTTAGCGCTGCAAAACGAATCCCGGATTCGTGACCAGCGACCCCTCAAAAAAAGAATAAAAAAAGTAATGTGTTAAAAAGGAAACAAAATAAAATTGCTCCTACTGAGATTCGAACCCACGGTCCCAAAAAGTAAAACGGTTTTCAGTTATATTTCAGAACTGAAAACGTTTCAAATCCTAACCAAGCAGTTCTGAGCATATGTATTAGAGCTGTCCAAAAAAAAAATTGGCCCGATCTGTTTCGAAAGTGGCTTAAAAGTTGGCCAAAACGGGCTAACACTTGTATGGGGGGGAAAAAAGGACACAAATTTTAAGTTCGTTTTAGATCAAGAAAAATACGAGAAAAAAACCATAATTAACCATTTTTGGCGGAAACACCCTAAATTAAAAAACATTTTTATTTTTTTGGACAGCTCTAATATGTATGCAGTTAAAACATTGCAAAATAAGCACAGCGGTAGGCAAGCCTGCTAAGACGCACGTTGTAAATAAAATATAACAGTAAAATATCAATAGTGTTGTTTAAAAAAATAATTTAGAGTAAAAAAAATATAAATTGAAATTTAACTTAAATTTAAAATCTTTTTAGGTAATTCTAAAAATAGGTCTTTCCAATAAAATTTGTTGTATTTTCAATTCATGAAATCATAAACATTTCACAAAACCAAAGTTCGGAACGTTTTGATTTTTTTCTCAGTGTACCTACAATCAGAGGTGTCAGCGGCTAAGCCGGTCGGCTAGCCGCCGCCGACGATTTTAATAATTGTTAAACGGCTTGCGGCTAAGCCGACAATCTCGATTTTTTTTATTCGAATCTAATTTTTTTGTATGATTTCTAACAAAAACATGAAAATGAAAAGGACACAAGTCGACAAGTTTTTCGAAAAAGTAAAAAAAAAACCAAAGCGATTGACGGTCCAAAGCTCTTCTAAACGCGCCAAATAACGTTTTTTTTGTTTTACATTTTTGTTTATTTAAAATTTATTTTTCAAATTAATTGTGACATTTTTATATAAATAAATGAAATTGCTAAGCAATTTGAGCAGCAAAAAAGTTGTATTTTTAAAAATTTTTAGCATATTCATTTAAAGGAAAATCGGCTTAGCCGATCGGCTAGCCACCGACCGGAATTGGATCAGCAGCCGCCGCCGACGATTTTCCATCGGCTGACACCTCTGCCTACAATTATTAGGAATTTTAAAAATAAATTCTGCTATTACTGTTTATTGCACATAGAACCAAATTTTGAACAAAAAATTTGTACATATTATGTATATAAAATATATTATCAGGTATGTTGATGGGTATTCAATTAATTGTCTTTCGGAAATGCTATAGTATAAAAACGAAGTAGATGGGGTTTTGCAATTTCTCCAAAAACGTAACGTGATGACGAAAAACTGTAAATGGTCCATTTATATATAAAACTATACGGAAGTAGTAGTCAACACTTCGAAATATATCGGGGCCTGTGTTTTTTATACTATATTGAAATTATTTCACGTCACTAGCAACTAAGGCATTCAATCCCGGGATCCCGAATCCCGAAATCCCGGGATCCCGAACGTTTTCTAAATCCCGGAAACCCGGGATTTTGAGTCCGGAATCCCGAGATTCAAAAAATTTAATTTTTATGCATTGTTTAAGATATTTTCGACGCTTTTCCACAAAAATACTGCAGTGCGTTTACTTTCAATCCAATTGGTAAACACAAAAAGCTCACTTTCGTAGACTTAGTGCTACACACACATAAAATTAAGACAATTTTTGTCAATAACAGTGAACAAAACATTTTTATCGATCTGAATAAAATTTTTTCAAATTGAAACAATTTTTTTTATTCGACAAAAAGGTAGATATAAATTATAAAATTATTTTGTTGACCGTTTGAGTGTTGTACTTTTGATTCAGCGTGGCAAAATAAATAATAAAGCAACTCAGTTTAACACATAAATTACACTGTGCAACAATTTAAGGCAAATTTTGTAGGGCCTCTGCGAAATTTTTGTGGGATGATAGTATTGTATGTGACAGTAAAACCCTAGCTGGGTTTTGCTCCACCTCATCACAATTTTTTTTTAGACGTCATAATGCATTGTTAAAGTTTTTCATTAGTAAAAACTGTTTAGCGGTTGAACTGATTTAGATAATCCCGTACTCTTTTTTTTTGTTGGAAAGGTAATTTCTTGATCTTTCCTCCAGTTTTAAGGAATTGAAAATCGAACTAGTAGTTATTTACAAATCGGAATTTGAACGTTTTAATTTTTTTATATTTTTATTTTTTTTTTTTTAAATTTAAAGTTGCAACGTTCAAATTTCGATTTCTCAACAACTTCTAGTTCGATTGTTCGATTTTTGTGTAATGCAATATTTATTAAATATTATTTCTACGTTGAATTAAAAAAAAATTAAGCTTAAAATATTGTTGCAACAGTTTTTTCTTAAATCCCGAAAATCCCGAACAAATCCCGGGATCCCGGGATTGTAATTTCAAATCCCGAAATCCCGGGATTTTCAAAAACACTTCGGGATTGAATGCCTTACTAGCAACTCAACAATTCTTCATCAAGTTTCACTTGACAATAGCTCAATAGCTCTCTATTGGGAGAAGTTACGAATCATTTAGTGGGCTCTCATATTTTGCGGTATTTTATGTTGTTTAGTTCTATCAAAGCCAGCGTTGAACTGGGGATGCTTGTAGTAGCTAAATCGGGCCAACATCGCTCATTCCCTGCAATAAAGACACAACTCAAAAAATCATATTGTTGGGAAGTCACGATTTGAAATTTAAAACTTCACTATTTTATATGAATTTCAGCACTTGGAATGTTTTTAAAAAAAGGTTATAAAATATCAAAAATTAAAGGCATGAATTCTGTCTTTTGGCAGCATATAGATAAATATCTGAGGATCCTAGTGGCATTCATAAAAAACTTTTTTTTGATGTTAATGAAAAATCATTAATAAAAAAAATATTGCTTTTTGTTAAAAAAAAAATATTTCACGAAAAAAATTAAAAACTGGGGCGTAATCGTATACCTCGATATTCAACGAAAACGAGGTTCTGCACATCGTTTTTGCTTCACGTAAGCCAATTCTCGTTCGAAAACGTTTCAATTCTCGATTGCAGCGCACGACATCACTTTACATGTCGTTTTTACTTGTTTTAAGAAGTTTTCAAGCAAAAAAAATGATTGCTCAAAAAAATTAAAGATGTAAGTTGTAAATTATATTTATTGTTGAACTTTGATTCAATAAAATTATTTTTTAGGGTTCAACAAAGCAATCAAACGCAAATAAAAGTGATGATCGAGTTCATGGAGAAGCATTCGTGGATTGCAAAAAATGCATTGCAAAACACTGAACATGGGAAGGAACAAAAACCAAAATAATGGAACAAGTTGCCTGCTATGCTAAACAGTAATGGCGCAGTTGGCTGGAGTGCATAATGTTGAACGTTCTACGCAGGAGCGGTTGTTGAGCCTTCCTGTTCCACTTCGAAGGCAGTTGCTAATGAATGAGCAATTCTTTCGGCCTTACTGGTTGATGGTGCAACATGCAGCACCTCCTTTCACGTAATTCCAATGGACTTGAAGCATCCGTTAGAATCCTTCGCTGCCTGGCAATGTTATCTGCCTCATCGCTTTCGTCAAGAAGGAAATATCTTGTAATCATTGAATTAAAACACACGCAAAATTTTACAATTTTAATTGTTCACAATCGCGAAGTGTTCGGAAAGTGCTTTTTCACACCGGATAAAATCGCGGAAGGGTTCGGTGTTTTTGGATAAAAGTAAAACGAGAATCGATAGTAAAGTTACGTGAAGCAAACTTTGAGAATCGAGCCGCTGATCACGTCTTTAACTATCAGCGAAAACGTGAATCGCGGTCGAGTTACACGACCTGGTATTTTATAAGCAAAATAAGGTGTGCAATTTCTTTTCGGTACAGTCCTTAGTTAACAAACTTTTGTACTTTTTGTTTGCCGCCTTAGCAACTTTCGAAAATGGAAATGCGGGACAAAATTAGTTGTAGAGGGGGGGTGCCTTTTTTAATGACCGACATTATGTTTTTCTAAAAATAGAAAAGGGCGGCTCTATAGAAACTCCTCTTTGGTTTCTGTTTAACAAACTTAAATTATTATAAAATTCAATTATGTAACAAATTATATTTCGTTAATTTGTTATCGTTTTGTTGAAATAACGGTACACCACGGTTTCATCTGTTTCTGTTGAACAAACCTCATTAAACCCTAAACTCTTATAAATTAATTCTGAGGTTCGGGTTATTTACTTTGGTCGGACCGCTAATAAGAAGACGTTCCGGTATGGAAAGGAATATATATTCTTGATCAGTATCGAAAACTGAACCTACTAGCTACATCGGCATGTCCGTATATCTCTCTGTCTGTCCTTTTGTCCGTCTCTCCTTCACATTTATTGGTGAGCACGATTGTAGGAGCTAGAATTAATCTAGGCGGACCAAACTTTGGATTTATATTTTGTAGGTCCTAGAACTTTATTGGAAACGTTTCTAGTTTAATATTTTGTAAATATTTTTATTTAATTTCGTACTATAAATTGCTTAAAATACAAATTTGAAAAAAAATTTCGGTTTTTTATTTGTACACGCCCACCTGGAACATGATTTTGCAAATAAATATACATTTCTCTATATTTGACTCACTGTTATACAATTTATTGCGCTATTTACATGTTTGAGGTTTTGGCCAGAAAAAGTGGAAATTGTCCCCATAGTGCATTGGAACTATTGTCCCCATAGTTTCTTCATGTAATGCCGTATATAAAAATATGCAATACGCTTTGCAGAAATTTGTATCATTACATGAATCCCCTTATTAATGACGATAGCGATGAGGAAGATACCATTTCCAGGCAAAGAAGAATACTAAGGGATGCTTCAAATCTATTGAAATTACGTGCATGTTGTACATAAACATATGCATACAAGAAATGTTATATTTTTGAAATGTATTTTTTTGCTGAGGTACAGGCTTTCCAAACAAGAATCCGAGATGGTGTTAGAATCTTGAAGTTTCCCAGTGGTATCATTCTGCATTTATTTTTGGAAGAGCTTTTTGCCGTCAGGCCAGGGGAATTTCGTGAAACTCACCGTTTTTGCTATCAGGCTTGGTGAATTTTATTGAAACTCACCGTTTTTACTATCAGGCTCACCTTTTTGCCGTCAGGCCAGGGGAATTCCGTGAAACTCACCGTTTTTGCTATCAGGCTTGGTGAATTTTATTGAAACTCACCGATTTTACAAAAAGTTTTTAAATGCGTGGAAAATAACGGATAGTTTTTTTAATGCAGGAAATAACATGCCGGAAGTTGCGCAAGGACCTATGAGAGTAGTCATAGACCCTACTAATACCTACTAATTTACTCGTACATTTTGTACATTTTGTGTTCAAAGCTTTAACTAATCATGAAATGATAACTACATATATATTTTAAATACATCTCTGGCTTTTTATTTATATCTCTGGTTTTATTTATTTATATGTTCAGTTCAAAGTGGAATGCTTCTCCATGAACTCGATCATCACTTTTATTTGCGTTTGATTGCTTTTTAAACCCTAATAAATAATTTTATTGAATCAAAGTTCAACAATAATTATAATGTACATCTTTCATTTTTTAAAGCAAACACAAAACAAAATTCTTAAAACAATTGACATGTAAAGTGATGTCGTGCGCTGCAATCGTGAATCAATACATTCTCGAACGAGACTTGATTTACGTGCAGCAAACACGATATGCAGAACCTCGTTTTCGTTGAATATCGAGGTATACGATGGCGCCCTTGATCTAGAAGAAAAATGTTTCAAGTTGATATCTCCAAAACAGCGACCGCTATCGTGCGGGCGGAAATGGCTAAATCGGCTCAGTTTCTATTCCGATCAAGAATATGTATACTTTTCCATACCGGACACGTTTCCTTGTGAGCGTTACAAATGTTGTACCTACCGCAGCAGTGTGTAGGAGTATACAAATTAAGAAAGTCCATTTAAGCAATCACACCTTTCACCTTTCTCAAATGAACGTTCGATTGAGCATGTTGTGCGTGGCAGAGGGAGCAAGGTCTCTTAAGATGATTTTGTAGCTGGAAAGAAAGTTTCACATTCTTTTATTATTTCTGAAGCTTCTAACAACTTCAACTTTCCTTCGACTTATTTTTATTCTTCCAAACCGAGTACCAAATTTCAGTTTCCTCCTCAATCGCATCGATTTCATAAAACTTAGCAACTTCAAACATTTTACATTTAAAATCTCGCATTGATTGATGACTGCTACGACAAGCCTAGGGTTTTAAGCAGCCGAGAGAAGTTGGAAAGTGTTGTTGGTTGAGCGTAGGGGTGCCAGAGGTACTGTTTTAAACAGTACATGTACTGTTTTAAACAGTAAATGTACTGTTTTATATAAAAAGTACTGTTTCATTTAAAACACTCAAGACAGTACGCAAAAGTACTGTTTTTTGTTTTCTTCAAATATTTATTTGTTTTTTTGTGTAGACAAATGAATATTTTGCTTGAATTACTCTGAAAACAACTAGCAAAAATATTATTAATAAAAAAGAGTAAAAAACAATTTTTTAAAAATATAACCCTTTAACCGACTATAAAAAAAGAGTAAAAAACAAGTTTTTTAAAATATAACCCTTTAACCGACTAAAAAGCAGAAAATAAATTTTCTTTAAATTAATTTCAGCAATTTCGATTTAAAATTAAAGGTTTTTGGGTACTTTCCTCCGAATATCATTGCAGATTTTATAGTCGCCAAAAACCCTTAATTTTAAATCGAAATTGCTGAAATTAATTTAAAGAAAATTTATTTTCTGCTTTTTAGTCGGTTAAAGGGTTATATTTTAAAAAACTTGTTTTTTACTCTTTTTTATTTTCCTATTTTTATACCCCCACACTCACTGTGGCAGGGTATACTCACTTTGTCACAACGTTTGTAACGCCCATAAGGAGGCGTGTCCGGTATGGAAAAGTATATATATTCTTGATCAGTATCACCTCCTGAGTCGATTTAGCGATGTCCGTCTGTCTGTCCGTCTGTCCGTCTGTTCGTCTGTCCGTCCGCACGATAGCGGTCGCAGTTTTGGAGATATCGACTTGAAACTTTGGGTACATGTTCTTCTCGTGAATACTGAGATCAAGTTCGAGAATCAGCCAAATCGGACAAAAACTGGGCGTGGCTCCCATACACCGAAAAAAAAGGTAAAAATTTTTTATTGTTGTATTCGATTGGAAATGTTTAGAAACGTATTTTTGACATGGTCCGAGGTTCCGAAGCCACATATAAGGATCTAAATGGGGTCTTGAGACCAATTTTTTTTTTTTTGTGGATTTAATTGGAAATTTTTAGAAATGAATTTTGGACATGGTCCGGGCTCCAAAATCACCTATAATTGGCTCAAAATAGGGTCTTGAGACCACATTTTTATATGTTCGAGGTACTTCTTCCTACTGTGTGGGGGTATTTCAACTTCGGTATAGCCGAAGATAGTCCACTCTCTAGTTTTTTTTATTTTTTTCTCCCCCTTTTTTTCCCCTTCTTTACTCAATGTACTGGCAACCCTTAGTTGAGCGTATTTCAAATCTATATTCGTTGACTTAAGCGCTTATTGAAAGGATAAAAATAAATCTGACTAACAGAACATTCATTTTCATGTTTGTTACTATGAAAATACAACTTCAAATCTTGATGCGAGCTCCGTCACATCCCTAATTTGTACTAAAGATTTGTTTAAGACTTTCCTATTATCTTTTAAGTTAAACTAGTTGCCCTGTGATCAAATTATTGCATTATTTGTCAATGGCGGGCTTTTTGTTACCTGATCCTTTTTGAAGAAGAAGGACTGGCTTTAGGCCGATTTCTTAAATATATATTTTGTTGTTCTAATCTCAAATTGGTCAAAAGAAAGTTGCAGTCTAGAAACCCTTTAAAAGATCAGACACTGCCGCAAGGAAATACTTGAGAGGAACTGGAGGGAGCCATCAGCAGTTCGTGAGCTCAGCAGTAACTATTGATCAGAAACTTCAGTTTTGAATCCCGAGTGTACCACTGAACCGAAATATTGCTGATTGATAGACGCTGATACCTTTGAAAGAGTGTTGAGCGATGTAGAAGAAATGTTTGCGAGCATTCAAAACCAATAGAACGGTCTTTACGTTTTGCAAATACAATTTTGAAAACCGAAAGCGAGAAAACTGCAACTCAATAAAATCCCAATGAAAGAAATGTTCCTATTTTATTTGAAAAATAAATAAATGCTTTACTCCCGGTTGCATAAAATCTTAGATCCAAGAGCCAACAAAAATCGTATCCTTGATGGAAGGGCAGCATTCTTACTTATTGTAAGAATTGTGATCGCCTCTCAACATAAACGAAATGTTACTGAATGTTTTCAGCTTCGGTACCCAAGCCGACCATGTCTCGGTCTGAGCGGAAATAATAAAAAGAAATGTCATTTTGATAATAAATAGCCATCAACACAATAACGAAACAACAATGAAGCCACTACCTAACTAATCGAGATATTGAAAATCTAACGGAAATTATTACACCTATAAATCAACACAAACGCAAACATTTTCCAATAAATGTTAATACGAACTAAAAAACGAATATCCACAGTTAATTCATAGATTATTTTGTGCGTATATCAACCAAGAGGAGGGGCGAACAAGACTTGTAAATTGTGGGCGTCATAGATGGAGCATTAAAGCTATCATTTTAAAATTGTCGTATTTTTGTCCACATTATTTTCATCTTACACCATGTTTATAAGACGGACTAAGCTATCGGTTTCACTCAGAACGGTTGCATAAAACAAATTGAAATGACTTTTTATTTCAAGCCGCTTTGAATGTTCACATAAAATCACGCATCATGATTTAGCCAGCATATTTGTTACGGTTTCATAATTATAGTCATATTTCTCAGCATGAGCAAATCTGAAATATTCTGGGCCAGAAAAATCTCACAATAATCTAAACCTTTTTAAAATGTTTTTCAAAACAGAGAGTGCAACCATCACACAACACCATCTCAAAAAACCCAGAGTACCCATTATGCCGAATAGCTCAATTTCTACGTTATAATATTGGCTTCAGAACATCAGCACACACTCTTTACACTATATTGAAAGCACGTTATCAAAAACCTTGTTATCATCGCCGTTGGCAACTTTATTGCAGCCAATAAAAATTTAGTTGTATTTAAAAACACACGACTCCGTACACTTATTTAGCAACTCCTAAACTTTACGAGGAATTTGCGTTGATTGAGTTTAGCCAGCACCGTGATAGGGTGATTGTAAGATCTGTGCGGGATTATTTCAATTCGAAACTATATTGGAAGTGGTGTACACTTAGTAACGATGGGGCTCTCACGTCTGAACTTCGTTTGCTTGACAGCGATCTTCGCCCTCCTCTTAGTGCCAATTGTAAGGGCCGACCTTTTTCCACTGTCGATTATTCACATTAACGATTTACACGCCAGGTAAGAAATTACACAAATTGGATA
This sequence comes from Heteromyza rotundicornis, assembly GCA_951394025.1. Taxonomy (NCBI): domain Eukaryota; kingdom Metazoa; phylum Arthropoda; class Insecta; order Diptera; family Heleomyzidae; genus Heteromyza; species Heteromyza rotundicornis. Next base: position 32,955,111 of record OX596010.1, read on the forward strand.
CGAACGAGAATTCAATTGTTTTTACAAGTTTAATAAGTCAAAATTAAACAACACTACATATTTGATTGCTTCGAGTTAAGAGTAAGTGTTAAGTATTTGAACAAGTGCCACTCTGAGATAACATAAACAATTGATTTGTTAAATGGTAGAAGGTGATTTATATCTCCCAATCAATATTTCTCATACATTTATATCTCAAATTATGTTTTGTTCCATAAATCGGACATATCAGGCTTTTATTGAATTTACAGATCTGTTTCGCTGTAATTTTTTTTCCAGTTTTCATATAATTTCAAATAATGTCAGTTTTCCAGTTGTCTGAAATAAATTAATTGATTTGAATACTTTTATTTCCATTTGCCGTTTGCATTCAGTATTTATTAGTCCCTGCAATTCTTAAATACGCTAAACGTTGATTAACTCTAGTCCGTGCTAACAATGTTTATTATTGCACATAAATATAAATGGATACTTTATTTCCCTCTGGAGACGACACATTGCCGAAACGCGTTTGAAATTATTTTGACACGAGATAATTCGAAATTTTCTATAAGTATTTCACAATTCATTATAAATTTTTCGAAAATCTAATCTTAATTTATAAGGCGTGCAAAACATTAAAGAAAATTTATGATACTTACGTGCAGAAAGAATATGATTATGGATTGGACAAATTTTTTTGAATCACTTTTTAGCTATTTCTCTTTGGAATGTATAAATGGGCTAAGTAGTATAGCAATAATAAGGCAATTTGTATACCAATTCTAATTCAATTCCATGCAAAACTGGCTTTTATGGCCATTTCTTCAATTGACACACAGATATGAGCCAACTGATACTTCTGGTGGAACATGCGATGCAAACGAAGAATGTATTGGGGGCTATGCTCGTACAGTCTACACTGTTAAACGCCTACTGGACGAACAGAGGGACTACAATCCTGTATATTTCAATGCTGGCGATAGTTTCCAGGGCACATTGTGGTACAATGTGGGGCGCTGGAATGTGACAAGTCAACTTTTGAATATCTTGCCCGCTGATGCCATGGTGGGTTAAATGCATTAAATAATTTGTGAGGGATATGGTAAATATTGTACTTTCAGACTCTGGGCAATCATGAATTCGACCATGGCGTCGAGGGAGTTGTGCCATTTTTGGAGACTCTTAACACAAATATGTTGGTAGCAAATATGGATTCTGCGAACGAGCCCAATTTGACGGGCAAATATAAAAACTCAATGATTATCGAAAGAAGCAACAGGAAAATTGGTGTGATTGGCGTTATATTGGAAACAACATATGTAAGTTGTTAAGCACATGCAAAGGCTTCATAGTATTAAGTGGAATTCTTGTTTGGTCCACAGGATTTGGCCAACACGGGCAAATTGATTTTCCGCAATGAAAGCGATACCATTCGTGAAGAGGCTGAGAAACTGAAAGCCGGAGGTGCTAATATTATCATTGTTATCTCGCATTGTGGCTATGATGTAGACAAGTTGATTGCTAAAAATGCCGGATCTGAGATTGATGTCATTGTTGGCTCGCACTCTCATACCTTTCTGTACACTGGCGATAGTCCACCAGGCCCAGACACACCACGTGGTGACTACCCCACCGAGGTAATACATGAGAGTGGTCATCGTGTATTAATTGTGCAAGCTGCAGCATATGCTAAGTATGTCGGCAATATCACAGTGTACTTCGATGATGAGGGCAATGTTCAGGATTACGATGGAGCACCAATTTATATGGGCTCTAATGTGCCCGAAGGTATGTGGATTAGGGATTTTAAAAATATACAAGGAGTATAAGAAAATCGCTGCGATCCAGGAAAATACAAGAAAAAAACATAATTATCCAGTTCCAATTTCCCCGAAACCTCCTTTTAATTTTAGTTTTTTTCTCTAAGACGTATTTTTTATTAATTTTTTCAAAAAATTTTGTTGGCACCTCTAATGTACATTGATTTAATTTAATAAGAGTTACAAATCTAATTTTTTAGCGCGCGCATAAGCTTAGTTCCGCGATATTGACAGTTTGGCAAATGATACCTAGTTTTCGTAGATGTCGCGCTTTGTTGGAACCAACTTTCAAATCAGTTTTAATTTTAGACATTCCTAAACTCTTCTAGTCATAATAATAAAATAAATTGCTACATACATTTGTTTACTTTGTAGATCCGGAAGTGATTAAGGGTATGCAGCCTTGGAAGGAAATCATCGATACTCAAGGCAATGTGGTGATTGGACGAACTGTAGTTGATCTACTCAAGGCGCCATGCAGCAGTCGCGAATGCAATCTAGGAAATTACTTCTGCGATGCTATGCTAGATGCGGTAAGCCAAACTACAGTCCGCTTGAGTCTCACATTTGAAAACCAAACAAAATTCGTCTTTAGTTCATAGGTGTAACGTCATTTAATGAAACAGCTTGGGCGACTGTTTCGGTTGGTCTAATTAATACTGGAGCTCTGCGAGTACCGCTCTATAGAGGAAGTATGTAAACATATACTATCTACCTGTATGCATAAAACGAGTGAACACTACTTTCCGTAGAAATCTCTACACAAAAAAAAAATGTATACGATTTTTGTCAATATACGGTCAACAAAAAAATGTTATCGAATTGAAAATAATATAAAGTTTTTATTTCGATACCTTAAAGCACAACCAGCTTCTTCTCAGGAATCCAAAAATGCAAAAAACTCGATTTTCATGAAAACGGACATAGGATGGTTGTGCTTTAAGGTATCGATTTGCATTTAAAAGTAACTGACCAAAAAAGCCAAAAAATTTTCAATCATTAAAAAATTGTTCAAATTGAACAAAACTTTTTTCCATATGCCAAAAAAGATAGATTCAATAGATGAAATTGATTTGTTGACCGTATATTGACAAAACTTGTATCAATTTGGATGAACCGTGCTTTGTGTGTAGAGCACACGGTTTTTTTTGTAAATATTTAAGTAAAAAGTATTTACTACTTTGTATGCATACGGGCCAATATTATATGCCAATATTTTTATATATAAATTCCACTTTGCAGATCTCACTTATTCGCATTTGGTTACCATGTCGCCTTTTGAAAATATACTGACAGCTTTCACTCTACCTGGTGAAAAACTGGTCGAGGCCTTGGAGTATAGTGTCAGATCCATTGACCTGGCCAATGGCGTTACAAGTTCAAGCGTCTTTCTTCAAGTCGCCGGTCTCAAAGTGACATATAACTATGAAAACGCTGTGGGCGCTCGCGTTGTGGACATAAAAGTTCGTTGTGTGGCATGCGATGTGCCTCGATATGAGGATTTCGATGTCAACAAGCTATATCGAATTGTGTCGCCCAACTTCTTAGTTGGTGGCGGTGATGGTTTTTCTATGTTCCGAGATTTCGGCACAGATTTGCAGTAAGTTTAAACAACAAAGCTGGAAAGCCCTCGGAAACTCGAATGAATTTGGCTAATGTGTATATTTATTTTACAGAGAGGAGATGACAGACTTGGAGGCATTACTGAAGTATACGCAATCCATAGATCCAATTTATACAGGCATTGAGAAACGCATAACTGTCTTAAACGGTTGATTCGGGGAATTTACTTGTTGGTTAATTTATTTTAATTGGAAAAGTGATGTCTTAATGTTGGTGCATTAATAAACTTTTGCGCATAGACCAGATCCGAAATGGTGGATCCAATATGGTCGTAGAAATTTCTAAAACTTATGGTATCTTTTCGAAACGTATAACCATTACCATTACTGCAATGGTAATTGCAACGGTAATGGTAATGAAGTAATAATTTTATTGCCTTTTCCGAAAAGTCGGTATAGTCCATAAACGTAGAACTAGCTTATATCGACTCAACGGGATGCTGATCAAGAATATATATTCTTTAACATACCGGACACGCCTCCTTATGGGCGTTACAAACGATGAGGCAAAAGCAATATATCCTTGGACGGTAGTGCGCAAGCTATAAAAATGGTTATAGAAAAATAGATCACATTTTTGAAATCAGCGGACCTAAAATACGTTTAGAAACTTAGTTTCAATTAATTTAGATCACTCCTTCGATTTTTGCTACCCAGCAAACAATATTATCAGCGCTAAGAATTTAGAGTCCGAAAAGTATTTAATTTTTGAGGATTTTTTGAGCGCTCATAATTTATAGTCCGAAAAGTATCTAATTTTTTTAACGCTCAGAATTTAGAGTCCGAAGAGTATCTAATTTTTTTAACGCTCAGAATTTAGAGTCCGAAGAGTATCTAATTTTTGAGGATTTTTTGAGTGCTCAGAGTTTAGAGTCCCTAATTTAAAGTATCTAATTTTTGAGGATTTTTTGAGACAAAATAATTTTTGAATTTCAAATAATGTTTTGTTTTTATCGGCATGAATAGAGGCATTGTAGCTCAGAGGGTTAAGCATTGAGTTACAAAACAGGAGGTCCCATGTTCGAACCCCGAAAAAGGTAAAAAGTTTTTCTTTAATATTTGAAATGTTAATAATTTGATTTGATATTTGAAATATAATTCCATGGCCATTGCAGATATCAAAAAAATTAGATTTTTAGGAACATATTAGAGTCATATTTTAGACTCTTTTTAGAACCATATTTTAGCCTCATATTTGAATCATATTTAAGACACATTTTAGAGTCAGATTTCGAATTCCAATTAGAGTCATATCTCATACATTTCATCGTGCCCCTACAGGAAGGGAAACACGCCATATACGGCTCCAATTAGAGTCTTTTTTGAACGAAATGAGAGCTTTAAAAGAGTCAAATATTTTGCTGGGTATGGAGACAAATCACTGTGCGATGGCGTCCTCAGTTTTTCTCATATATGTAATACTTCTATATTGCTAGTATTATTATTATTATTATTATTGAACGGGATATGCACTGCGTCCAATAGTGAACTATTGGGCCCCGTCAAGGACTTATAGCAACTCTATAAGTCCTATACCATGGAGAAATTGTAGTATCGGGCCTACTTCTAGGGATTTCAATATGTGTTGTGGTATTTGGTGGTCGCCCAGATATCTTTTCCGTTTTTGCATGAGTGCGGGGCCTCTCCTAAGATATGTTTTGAAGTTTCAGTGTCCTCCGTCCAAAACCTGCATTTGTCGTCCGATACTATTCTCAGTTTTGATAGGTGGTAGTTTAACCTACAATGTCCTGTCAAGATCCCCGTTATTATTCTTATACTCTTTTTTGTTAAGTTCATACATTCTTTATGTCGCTTTAGGTAGTAAGTCCCTAGTAGTGTTTTTGATTGTTTCAGGCCTGGTAGATTGTCCCAGTATGATTTCCGTAGTTTATCTTCTTCTTCTTTTAATATAATAGAGATGGTCCCTTTCCCATTCCACAGAATGATTCTGGCCCTACGAAGGGAGTTTCCACTCCTTTCTTTGCTAGTTCGTCTGCCATTTCATTACCTTCTATCCCTCTGTGACCCGGCACCCAGTAGATACAAACCCGATTGTACAGGCCAAGCGTATTCAGTTTATCAAGGCACTCCCACACCAGTTTAGAGCTTACCTGGTATGATAGGATCGCAATGGTTTGGTTCCGGTATTTCCGTTTGAGGTTGAAGTGAGCGCACCTATCAATGGCATATATTTCCGCCTGAAATATGCTGGTGTATTTACCCATGGGCTCAGAGTATTTTATCCTTGACCCAAACACTCCTGCTCCTGTACCTTCTTCCGTAAGAGACCCGTCTGTATACCAGGTTATCGTACTTTGGTTTATTGTGTAATTTTCATGTACACCTTCCCACTCCTTTTTATTGTTGTGTTGCAAATCGTTTGATGAAGCTGAACTTCGGTATCATGTTATCTCTTGGTAGTGAGATTTCAACGTATTGCTTCGTAAGAATATCAATCTTCCGACTTATGCAACAAGCTGACCCGACGCTTCTTCCAGTTATTCTTAGTATAGCCCTCTTCGCCTGCGTCTGAACGTAGATGTGAAGAGGTGTTAATTCTAAAAGGACTTCTAATGCTGCTGTAGGACAGCTTCTCATAGCCCCAGTTATACACACGCACGCTAATCTTTGCATTTTGGTTAATTCATTGATAACCGTTTGCTGATTTGTTCTTCCTACCCATGTTATCGCTCCATATGCGATCATTGGTCGTACGATTGCAGTATACATCCATCGTAGTATTTTTGGTGTACAGCCCCAGTTTTTCCCTGCGATGGAACTGCAAACCATAAGTGCCCTCTTGGCTTTCTTTGATACATTATCAACATGCTTTTTCCAGAGTAGTTTCTGATCCAGGGTAATGCCCAGGAATTTTACCTCTGTTTGAAGCTTTACTTCCGTTCCGTCTAACATAATTGGTTTCAGGTGCTTAAGTTTATATTTCCTTGTAAATGGTACAATAGTAGTCTTTGCTGGATTTATATTCAGTCCTACTTTTGTACACCATTTTTTAGTCACCTTCAACCCTTGCTGAATTCTTTCACATAGGGTATATTCAAATTTGCCCCTACAAATAATTACTATATCGTCGGCGTAGCCCTGAAATGTAAATCCATTGCTCGCCAATTCTTCAAGTAGTTCGTCCACAACGATGCTCCACATCAGTGGGGATAGCACTCCCCCTTGTGGACATCCTCTCGTTGTAGTTGCTATTAAGGCCCCAGTGCCTGCTGGTATCTCTATCGTTCTGGTTTTCAGCATATTTTTCATCCATAATGCTAGAGTATTACTAACACCTCTGCGGATGAGAGCATCCTTTATGGCCTCGTGTGAAGTATTGTCGAAGGCACCTTCAATATCGAGGAATGCACATATAGCTATTTCTTTTGTTTCAAAAGTTTCTTCTAGTACATTTGTCAGTTGGTACAGAGCAGTTTCCGTTGATCTACCTGCCCTATATGCATGCTGACTGGTATGTAGCGGGATGCTTTCTAGAATCGTTGTTCTTACAAAGGAAGTTAAGCAGATTGGTCTGAAGGATTTCGGGTGAAGAGGATCCTTCTTCCCTACCTTCGGTATAAATACCACTCTTGCTCGCCTCCATATCTTTGGTGTGTAACCCAAAGTGATACTGCCTCTCGCAATTTTCATTAGTGGGCATAGGGAAGCTCTATGCCTTTCTGAAGTAGTCCTGGAAAAATGTTGTCTGCACCAGGAGATTTGAATGGTTTGAAGGTGCCTACCGCCCATCTTATGCGTGCTTCTGTACATATTCCGTTCGCTACCTTCCAATTCTCTTTCTTCGATCTACCTATGTATTCCATATGGTGTACAGTTGTTGTCCCTGAGGAGCCTGGGAAATGAGTGTTTAGAAGTAGTTGGGCCTTATCTTCCTCATTTTCCGTGAATCTTCCATCGTTCTTTTTAAGACTAACTGAAGATATGCTTTTGTTCTTGGCCACCGCTTTATAGAGTCTTGACGCCTCAGTGGTATGCTCAATGTTTTCACAGGAACTTCTGAAACTCGAACGCTTTGCTCTTCTGATTTCGTTACTATAGTTTGTAAGAGTATTCCTATAGTTCGACCAATCTCCTGTTCTTTTTGCCCGATTGAACAACCTGCGAACCTTGGTTCTCAGTTTAGATAAATCTTTGTTCCACCATGGTACGTCTTTTGATGAGTGTATTTTGCTGATTGGACAGCTTGCCTCATATGCATCATTAATAACTTTATTAAAGTTGTCTACCGCTGTTTCTAATTCTAGCTCATTCTTGATATATTCTCTCATGGAATGTGCGGACGTATGGAGCCAAACGAAAATTTAAGTGATAAAAATACAAAAAAAAAATCGAAATTTGTGCGGGACCTGTGCGCGGAAAAGGCGCCCAACAATCTCGCATTAGTCTTGGCACTGACTATAAAAGGCCAAATAAATAATCAATAAACAAAATTGAAAAGTGATCAATATGATGAGAACGCCGCCACTTGATTCAATCTCACAAACCGGTTTGTCGGAAAACACAAACAATGCTGAAGCACCCGCGAAAGCGTCGCAGTTAAAAGCCTCTGCATTCTCTGAGAATGCATCGCAACTGTTTGGCAACCCTGTTCAACTTGATCATAAGTGAATTTTTGCTGCGATTTTAATAAATATTTTTAAATAGTTATACCGTGTTAATTATTTTGAAAACCTTTTATATAAATTAAATAAATTAAATTCTGGCTAAGTGTAATAAGTTTTGTGCAAATAACAAAGTTTTGTGCTATATTTCCGTGAATTCCTGTCAGCTAAGTATCACTACAACAAAAATTGCAAATTTTTTTTGTTTTTGCTTATACTGTCCACTTTGACATTTCTTGTGTCACCAGCTTTATATAGATTCCACATTCTCAGACTGATCATATTTTCAGAGCATACTTTCAGGCACTTGTTTTAATATAATTTGAAAGTGCCTTTTCCCAGTCAACATTTTGTCTCGTTACAATTTACACTTTTTTACACTTTTTGTATTTTATTTTTTATAAATTTTGCATTTAAATATGACTTGCTCTTTCCGTAAGTGTGCCATTAAAGTCGATAATGAACGCATGGTCTCTTGTTGGCTATGTGATATCTTTTATCACGTCAAATGTGCATCCCTTACTGGTAGAGTAGTCGATCTGATCGAGGGTAAAAAAGGTCTTCGTTGGTCCTGCGAAGATTGCCGCGATACAGAGCTGGACATCTGTAAATTGGTACGTCAAGCCCGAAAGGGATTTAATGATGTATCAAAGAACTTAGCAGCTGCCCAGTCTAAACTGAAGGAGTACGAAATTAACTTTCAGAAGTATAAATGTTTGGATGAAACAGCTCCGAAACAAAATACTTCTGTTGGGCTTTTACCACCTACCCCAAAGCCAATTTCAACTCCGACAACTCCATCCTTTTCCGATATGTTTGCTTCACCAGTTACATTTTATTCTCCTGATCCTGGGGTTTTGGAAACGAGGGTAGATGACGCTCCTGAGAAAAATATGAATGGAATCTCAAATATTGATAAAAATGTTTGTCCTTCCATAAATATTATTTCTCCAAAGGATTGTTTGCGGGAAGTACAAGAAACGAGAACCCCAAAAAGGCTTGTTGTTGTGCAACCTAAAAAATCTATTTTCGTGTCCAGATTTGCACCAGACACATTAACTGAAGATATTATATTTTATATCGATTCTAAACTCAATAAAACCGGTAATAATATAAATGCTTTTAAATTCAACTTTTCATACGCTAGAAACATTTCATCTTTCAAATTATCTGTTCCTGCAGAATTGTTTGATGAGATTGTAAATAAAAATTTTTGGCCGGATAAAACTCTAGTTCGTGAATTTGTTTATAAAGAGAAATCAAATCTAGTAAATCCAGTTCAACTTCCTCAAAGAAAATTAAATTCTAATCAAAAAAACTAAATAAAATCCCGAATAATGTTGTTTGTCTTCTGTACCAAAATGTTCGAGGGCTAAATACAAAGTTGAACGATATTTATATTAAAAGTTTCGATTGTAGTCATAATGTATTTACCGAAACTTGGCTTAAACCAAATTCTGTGTGCTGGGTATCAAATTTTTCGGAGGGATCGTAAATGCAGGACTGGTGGTGGAGTCCTCATTGCAGTAAAAAACCTTTTTTCATCTGAGGAAGTCATACTTTCAGATGTCTCTGACTTGGAATTTATTTGTGTACGAATTCGAGTTTTTAGTATCGATATTTTCGTTACTTGCTCGTATATCCCACCGAATTCCGATATTACCGTTTATCTAAGACATGTGTCGCTTATATCATTGGTTTACTCAAATGTTAAACCTGCCGATTCCATTGTTGTTTTTGGAGACTTTAATTTACCGAATATATCTTGGAATTTTTGTGGCGATTCAAACTAGTTTCTTCCGTATTCTTCTCGTGACTGTTTAAATGACTTTCTGGATTCATTTTCAGATATGAGTTTACAACAAGTAAACGGGATTGAAAATAAGAATAGTATAATTTTGGATTTAATTTATGTTGATGACTCTTCGAAGTTTTCAGTGCAACGCTGTGATGCTTTTGCATGTCCAGAAGATAACCATCACCCAACACTTGAATTATCTTTCGAATTTGTTCAAAACATCTTAGAACCAGTTTCTACACCGTTGAAGTCATTTTTTTGCTTCAAGAATACAAATTTTGCTAAAATGAACCAACTCTTATCTGAAACTAGTTGGGACATGAACTTTGAAGATGTTGACGGCTGTGTATCAATTTTCAATTGTACGCTCAGCAAAATCTTCGAGATATGTGTTCCAAAGAACATTAAAAAGAATTCGAATGAACTTGGTGCTGTATGGTTTACAAAAGAATTGAGGAAACTAAAAACTTCGAAAACTCGGGCATTTAAAACATATAAAAGAACTTTAAACCTTCAAGATTATTCAAAATATTCGCTTCTGAGACATAAATATCAAGTACTTAATAAAAAATGCTATGATGAATATTTGAACGATTTGAAATCCAAAATCAAATACGATTCTAAAACTTTTTATAACTTTGTAAATTCAAAAAGGAAAAACACTGGTTTTCCAACTACAATGAAATGGAATGATCGTGAGTCCAACAATCCTACTGAGATTTCCAATATGTTTGCTGACTTCTTCAAAACGACATATTCTGATAATACTTATGGCAACACATCGTATCCATATAACATCCCCACTTATAATTCCATTCTCAATCCTGTTATAGAATCTGATGATGTTTTACAACACCTAAAATCGTTGAAATATTCATATAGTACTGGTCCAGATAATATTCCTAGCTGTATTTTGAAAGTTTGTGCAGAAAATTTATACATTCCACTTTCAAATATATTTAATGCCTCTATTGAAAGAGGTTATTTTCCGAATTCATGGAAAGAGTTATACATTATTCCTCTTTATAAAAGTGGAACCAAATCATTCGTATCTAACTATAGAGGTATTGCTAAACTTAGCACAATACCAAAGTTATTTGAACAAGTTGTCACAAAGCAATTGGTTCACTCGGTCACAACTTTAATATCTCCTTCACAGCATGGTTTTCTGAGAGGTAGATCAACATCTACAAATTTATTGGAATTTTCTTCATTAACAATAAAGGGATTTTCAAAGAATCTTCAAACAGATGTCATATATACTGATTTTAGTAAAGCTTTTGATAAAGTTAATCATTATTTGTTGATTGAAAAGCTTAAAAGATACGGATTCCCAGATCTTCTTTTAAAATGGGTAGAATCGTATCTGACAAATCGGAAGCAACAGGTGTTATTCGAATCATCAACATCAAAAACTATAGATGTCACCTCTGGAGTTCCTCAAGGAAGTCACTTAGGTCCTATTCTGTTTAATCTTTTTATAAATGACCTTCCTTCTGTCATTAAACATTCGAATGTACTGTTGTATGCTGATGACGTTAAATTGTTTCTATCCTATGACATCTTAGATCAACATAAGTTGTTACAATCAGATCTGACCAGTGTAGCTATCTGGTGTGATAATAACTTAATGGAACTGAACCTGAAAAAATGTAAATTTATGACATTTGCTAGAAGACACCAACTTTCATCGTTGTATCTTATAAATAACTGTAATCTAGAAAAGGTTTTTACTTTCGTGGACCTGGGTGTTACTATGGATCCAAAACTTCGCTTTCATCTACATATTGACTTATGTGTGAATAAGGCGAGGGATGTTCTAGGTTTCATTAAAAGATGGTCAAAAGAATTTAATGACCCATTCGTTACCAAAAGTCTTTACATATCACTTGTAAGACCAATTTTGGAATATGCATCAGTCTTGTGGAATCCACAATTCAACTGCCACTCTGATAGAATTGAATCGGTTCAAAAACAATTTTTATTATTTGCTTTAAGAAACCTTCGCTGGAATCCGAATCAGAACCTACCTCCATACGAAAATCGTTAAAAACTCTTGGACATCCCTACTCTAAAAAATAGAAGAACGATGCTTAATGTAACATTTTTGATTAAATTGATAAATGGCTCTCTGAATTCTACATTTTTGCTTCAAGAAATTGATTTTAATATCCCAAACCGTCGTTCCAGATCTTTCATTCCTTTGATATTAAGTATGTGCCGCTCTAATTACGCGCAGAATGAACCTTTTCGTTGTATTTGTAGCGATTTTAATAGCCTGTATTCTGTCTTTGACCTGTCAGATTCACTTAATAAAACTAAAACTTTTATTTTAAATGCACTTGATCACACTTAAGCCTTTGTTGCTCTTTGAGTTTTTGGACCGCTTAGGGTCTAACGAAATGACAGGGTTGCCATACTACACAAAGATCGGTATTGTCGATTTTTTGAAAGTGTTGTATTTTTGTTGTATTTTATATTTATATTTCAGCAGAATTTTGTTTTTTACTGTATATTGTATACAAATAAAACAAAATTTTTAGCTGAATTCACATTCGTTCCGTTACTGTTTACTTAACTGTTCTATTTGTATTTGATTATTTATATTTCGTATAAAAAAACAAAATACTAAAATTAATATTTGTAATCTTTGTCGCGTAAATTAACTGTTTGGATTGTTTTGTCTTTGTATTTTTGTTAAGTCTAATATCGTAAAGTAGGCAAAAATTATATTTGATCAAATTCATATTCGTCGCATGAATTCTGATGCTTCATAATATTTTCTTTTAATTCTATTGTTTATTATCACGTTCATCTTATATTATGTTATGTTTGGAAGAATTCTCTCTTGCATTCATAACCTAATTCGCGTTTTATTAATATGCGTTTTATCAGCTGATGATTTTAATCTGTAGCTGAAACGAATTTCCAAATATGTTTACCCGCGATCGGTTACACAGCGTAATCCGGATTACAGCTGTTCGGTCACCAAATCCGTCATGCGGATGTGCCCCTCGGTCGGTTGGGCGGGTTAGTGGGACCGTTGGGATTCGTCGTCGAAAAAAAAAAAAAACGCACTCTTGTGTTTCCTGCCAACAATGCTATTCTAGCTGAAAACACTATTTTGAAGAGTCGCTCTGCAGAGGCGCTCTTCGTAAGCTCTCTCGCATCACCATCTGTTCCTTGGTGAGAGCAATGCGAAACCCCAACACCCTACACCCAGCAGAAAACGGAAATGGCAGCAGCCGCAGCATCTAAATCGACTTTGGCAAGTATAAATTCTCTTAATACCCTTACGCCAGACCCTCTTAATAAATTTACAGAGAATCAAAAGTCTGTTCATAAGCCCCAGTCAGCGAAAAAAGGCAATAAAATTAACTCTCTCGAGCAGACTACTGCAGGTTCGGCAGTGCAGACAGGCATGCACCGCTACCTGCAAAAACCAGACCCTACAATGCAAAAACGTCAAGCGACCCCTCCAGAAAATACCAATACGCCTAAGATTTTTAAATCCAAATCGAATATCCAGCCCGTAAATCTTGGCCAAAATAGATATTCTTTATTGTATGAAGAAGAAAATTCAGACCCTAAACCCAAAACGTCGAAGCCGCCGCCAATTTATCTCAGAGAAAAAAACTTAAATTCTCTTGTCAATCTGATAATACAGCTTGCTGGTGCCAACAGATTTTTCATCGAATGCGATGAACTAAAAGCCGCATTAACAGAGCAAAAATTTCAGGTCAGATCTGTATCTAACATAAAAAACAGAGATAAGTTACCCCAACCCCTCTCCGCATTGAACTCGAATTTGACCCCAAGACTCTTAAAAAAGGCCAACCCCACCCCATATATAATCTGCGGTATTTATTACACCGTAAAGTCAGTGTTGAGGAGCCACGTAAAAGCCGTGGTCCAATACAATGCCAAAATTGCCAGGAATTTGGCCACACAAAAAAATATTGTACACTTCCCAGTGTTTGTGTTATTTGTGGTGACTTTCACCAGACCCAATTATGCCCGAAATCTAGGAACGATGCAGCCGTTAGACATTGTAGTAACTGTGGCAAAAATCACACTGCAAATTATAGAGGATGTCTATAAAACACTTAAAGATAAGGTTTCTTCCCAAACGAAGCCCTTCAGGGCAACAACTGCGACGATGTCAAACCCTACTCCAGCCAATATTGCCCAGATGAAATCATACCCACCACTCCAAGGGAGTGGAGCTATGACTGCACCACAACAACAACCATTTTCATATGCAAATGTACTCAAAGGCAACCAGATATTCAACCCGCTCAACAGAACATTGGCCTTGAACAAACACTCCAGATGTTTATGCAAAACATGTCGCAGTTTATGAACGGCATGCAAATTATTATGCAAGAGATGTTACGCAATCAAAACATGTTAATCCAGACCCTTATAAATAATAAACCATGAATGCGATAAAAATATCCTTCTGGAACGCGAATGGCTTATGCCAACATAAATTGGAACTTATACAATTCCTCAATTCATACTGTATAGATGTAATGCTAATTTCAGAGACCCATTTGACCCAAAAACACATTTTTAATATACCCGGATACAAGTTGTACGACACTAAACACCCAGGTGGGAAAGCTCGAGGCGGATCAGCGATTCTAATTAAAGACAGAATCAAACACTATGTTTTACATGAATTTTGCACCGAGTATTTGCAAGCCACCAGCATATGCCTTGATGAATACATAAAAGGACTAACAATATCAGCAATTTACTGTCCACCCAGCTCCAAAATAACTGAACAGCAGTTTCAGACATTTTTTGCAACCCTTGGCCAAAAATTTGTCGTAGCTGGAGATTTTAATGCCAAACACACTTATTGGGGCTCCCGTCTGATTTCGCCCAAAGGAAGATTACTATGGAATACTACCAGCAGACTCTGCCTTGATGTGGTTTCGTCAGGCACGCCAACATACTGGCCATCAGACAGACGCAAAATTCCAGACGTTATTGATTTTGCAGTAATCAAGACCCTTAAACGAACTCAACTAACCATTGAGTCTTCAGTGGAACTCTCGTCTGACCACACACCCACTATAATTACAGTAAAATATGTGCCAAATTCAGAAGTCAACCCACCCGACAAACTTACCAGTATGTATACGAATTGGCTTAAATTCAGAAAATATATAAGTTCACACATTACCCTGCATGTGTCACTGAAAACTGAGGAGCAACTGAATGCGGCAGTGCGTAACTTTACCCTTCTACTTACAAACGCAACACTGGCAGCTACCCCAAAAATCAATAACACTACCCTAAAAAAGGAATTTGTGCCACATAATATAGCTGCGCTCTTAACAGAAAAGAGATCAATAAGGCGTGATTGGCAAAAGTTCAGATCACCCTATCTGAAAAAAAAGCTGACCTTCATTACATGAAAACTCCAAAATGAACTGAAGGCGAAAAACGAGAATGATCTGCATCAATTCATGGAAAAGCTTAGACCGACGAGCTCAACAAATTACTCTCTTTGGCGTGCCACAAAAAATTTAAAACGACCCATTATTGCAGAATCGCCAATTCGTTTACCCAACGGAGACTGGGCGAAAAGTGATGCCGAAAAAGGTACTGCATTTGCACGATATTGCCAAGTTGAACCCAAAAAAAACTCCAGGACATGACTTAATAACGGCTAAAATGGTGAAAGAGCTGCCATCAATTGCTGTTAGTCACTTATTACATATATATAATGCTATATTAAGAATAGGTCACTACCCAACTGACTGGAAGCTATCGCAGATCACGATGATCCCAAAACCAGGAAAATACCCTACAAACGTGAGTTCATATCGCCCAATAAGCTTACTCTCTACCCTATCAAAACTTTTTGAGAAAATTCTGATAAAAATGATGTTACCCACAATACTCGCTAAAGGTGAAATACCCAATCACCAATTCGGATTTAGAGAAAAGCATGGCACAATTGAATCGAATTCAATACTGCTCAGCAGTATTCCTCGACATCACCCAAGCCTTTGATAAGGTATGGCATAGAGGATTGATATCCAAACTGCAGAAACTATTACCCGCAAGCATGCACATTTTGCTTGACAACTACTTGACCCACAGAAAATTTGTAGTTAAACATAAAAGTTTCGTTTCTCGTAGATTTGATATTCTTGCCGGTGTACCCCAAGGCAGCGTCCTGGGACCCCTGCTGTATATACTCTATACAGCTGATATGCCCACTTATGATCAGACCCTCATCTCAACATTTGCCGACGACACCGCAATATTGTGCTCACACTCAGACCCCAAAATGGCATCACAACACGTGCAACAGCATTTAATCACTTTGCAAAATTGGTTAGCTCAGTGGAGAATTAAAGTCAATGAGTCTAAGAGCGTTCATCTAACCTTCACCCTAAGGAAAGATACTTGCCCCACCCTTAAAATAAATGGTAGTGTAATACCACAGTGTCGTGAAACCAAATACCTTGGTATGCATCTCGATCGCAGGCTCACTTGGAAAAGGCACATCGAAGCTAAAAATACACAAATCAAATTAAAAAAAATCGAACTAAATTGGCTCCTTTCGAAACAATCAAGACTCAACACCAAGTACAAAATCCTTTTATATAAAAGCGTAATTAAACCCATATGGACATATGGATTGAGCTCTGGGGAACAGCATCTCCATCAAATGTCGAGAAACTACAAAGAATGCAGTCGAAAGTTCTGCGTCAAAACGTTGCAGCTCCATGGTTTATAAGAAATGCACAAATCCATCGAGATTTACAAATACCGACAATTTCCGATGAGATCCCTAAGCGTACATCAAAGTACAAAGATAAGCTTAAGCTGCATCCAAATATTCTAGCTAGAAATTTGTTTAGACCCACCCAACCCCTACGTCTAAAGCGTAACTATTCTATAGCTTTTGAATAGATAGCCCCGTAACCGTCAGCAACTCCAACATACCGCATATGACGCCATAAGGACAATGCCAACATCCATCGATGTCCACATCGCCTTGATGACGCCCCTATGAATGATAACTACATAGGTTGCCCAAATCGTTGGATTAGGTCAAGTAGTAAATTATAATGTGAAATTTGTATTTAATGTGAAATTTGTACCGTTAAAAATTATTGTTAGTTCTAAGTTTTAGAAGATCCAACAAATAAAAATGAATTTAAAAAAAAAAAAAATTCTTGATATTGTTGCCAGCTCACATATGGACTGTGTTATTGCTCAGATGATCTAGATCTTTGTCCCAATTTGATTTCTTGGGATTTCTTATACGTTTATTGATTGATGGAGAGCCATATATGTCAAATCTTAGCATCCTATGATCAGACATCGATGGCTCTTCAGAAACCCTCCAATTGTGAACCAGTCCTCTCATTAGAGTATTTCCTATAGTTATGTCTAGGACCTCTTCTCGTGCACTGGTTACAAAAGTTGGTGTATTTCCAACATTACAAATTTCCAATTCATTACTAAGAATAAATTCAAGAAGGTACTCACCCCTTTAGTTGTTGTCTGTGCTGCCCCACGCCTCGTTATGCGCGTTGGCGTCACACCCGAGTGTAAGTGGTAACTCTTCTCGTTACAGTAGCTCACCAGTCTAGTGACTAAGTTCGGTGGTGCATGGACGTCGTCTCCTGGGAAATACCCTGTCGCTACCACAACGTCGCGTATGATCCCTTTGATGTTGATTGGGATTTGTACCGCTACCAGGTCGCCCGAAAGAAATTCTGAAAGACATATATATTTCAAACCGTTAGTTAGTAACACACAGGCCCTTGGTTTTTCGCATCGTATGTCCCAAATTACCTGCGTATCTTTACATGACAGACCTCGTATCTTCCCCCTGAAGACCCAGGGTTCCTGAACCAGCACTATTCCAATATTGTTCTTGGTGATTACCCTTGCGATCGTTGCCGAGGCAGCTTTCGCATGGTGCAGATTTACCTGCGCAACCTTAGTGCTGGTCATGCTTACCATTATAGTTGGTCTTCCGCTGTCAGAGTGTCATCACTTTCCTCTGACAGTTTCTCATCCTGAGATTCATCATGCGACCCCATGGTCAACATGGTTAAATCGAGGTCATCCAGTCCCTCAACCTCGTGAGATAGCAGGTTGACTTCCTCGACTTGCTCATTCTGTGCAGCTTCTATTTCCGCCACAACCTCTTCCGGTATAATTCCCGATGAGGCTTCCGCCGTATTCGGTTTAGGATCCCGCTGCTTGTGGAGGTGTACAGGGATGCGGCCGAACCTGTACCGGAAAGTACAGTTGTTCGCCTTTATCGCCTCAAGTGAACGATCGTCAACGCCAAGCGTCATAAGCTTCCCCTTATTCTCGTCCTTGCTTCTAAAAATTCTCCAGAGCTCAGTTTGGAGTCCCTCGTTCTTTGCGATGAGGAGGCCCAAGAGTTTCTTGGTGTCCACACCTGCCGCTTTTGGAAGGTATACAGTTGCCATGTGTACATTAGGTATGTTGTCCCCACTGCACGTCGTCAACTCCACACCTTTCCAGCTCGGCAGTTTAGGAACCGTCAACCTCAACCATTCCGCCGTTTCTTCGCTTGTGCAGTCCACCAGTATTAGGCCTGGTCGGAAATGGATGCCATCGAATTGGAGTTTGGACCTCCAACCCTTAAACATCTCCTCTACAACAGCTTCCTCAATCTGTCCTTGCTCCTCACGAGTGAGTATGTGCTCAGGATACAGTTTTGGCCAGTGTTGTAGCCTTGACCTCGGGACAAAATGGGTTACTCATGTTTTGACCCACTTCCGCCCAACTTCTTGGAAGTTTTTTTTCTTTAACGTGCTCCCCACCCACACACCTTCGATTTGAGACCACTTTCGGCCAAATCCGTGCAATTTTTTTACCTCGGGACAATTAGCCGCATTTCTACACCTGCGAGACGGCGGGCTACTTTTATCTCTACAATGTGATGGCGCGCTGGGAGAAGTTCCAAACGCAAGCCTTGGCTGTGGCAATCACCGAAGATGCGGCCATTTGGCGCAGGGTTTTCGAAAAGGGGAGTGCAGCTAACTCCAACGCCTGTTGAAGTGTGTGGGCCTTCCTGTTGATATGTGCTTGGTGGCTTTTGTTTTGATTTCAAGTTTATCTTTTATTGCAATATAAGCAAATCCTCTTGTGTACAGCCTACATTTATTAAAATATTATTTGTTTTTATGAGGTAATTAACCACAAAGTAGTGCACCTATTTTTCGTAATTTTTTTCAGAATTTAATTTTAACATTTTTTTTATTTACAATCATTTTACATACGTTTTTTTAAATTTCATACATAGCTAAGCCTAACTCGAACAACTAAAACTAAAATACTTTTTCAAAGTCCAACTTCGCGGTTCAACACAACGAACCGCGGTGATGATGGAGGCGGGGTCCATTTGGATTTGCGAGCGAAAACGTGGACGAGGAACGATGAATTGTTGCGAAAATGGACGCGTCTACTAGGCCAGTGTTGTAGCCTTGACCGTGCTAGCATAGCTAACATCTGGCTTCCTGGTACCTGCCTTTGGCGCCACGCCCTTCCTGACCTCTTTCTTCTCTACCTGTTCAGGTCTCCTTCTCTTCACTTCGTTGCCATCGTGTGGGCTTAGTTCATCGGTGCCTCGTTTCTTCGGTTCTGTCGAGTCCTTCGGTCTGTCCCGAGCCTTCTGCTTGGCAGCTTCCGGCGATAAGCCCTCCTTAATGTAGCGCAAATACCATTTGGCACCCGCGCCACTTAAGCCGGTTGACTTCCGTATGTCCCCTCGTGTGGCCTATCCGGATGTCAGTCCAGTACTCGTCGATGGATGTGGTTGATCTCCGGTGGAGCACACGACTTTCCTTCCGTTTCTGTATAGTTGGCAACGGTCCCGTTTGTTGTTTGGTACCCCTGCCCTCCTTCCTAAAGTCCGATTTCCTACTTATCTGTGTCGCAATTGGTCGGTCAGTATTCGTAAAGACAAGTTCCGTCCGATCTGCCAGTTGTGATGCGGTATAATCGCCCGCGGATTTATTAATCTTTTTAAGACTATTCATACTTGTTCCCACGAGTGTAGGGGATAGTAGGTCCGCCGTGTCATAGCCCCCATTAACACGGTAAGGTCACGGTTACTCACAGAGATGACCTGGTATCCGTGAGGCTCCGTTAAAATACAGTCAGTTACCCCCGACTGCAAACTAGCCATGGGCACGGGTCGCGTGTAAAACATTCAATCGGGAAGTGTTTTTGAAAATCCCGGGATTTCGGGATTTGAAATTACAATCCCGGGATCCCGGGATTTATTCGGGATTTTCGGGATTAAAGAAAAAACTGTTGCAACAATATTTTAAGCTTAATTTGGTTTTAATTCAACGTAGAAATACTATTTAATAAATATTGCATTAAACAAAACAAAATTTAAAATAAATAAAACCAAAAGTTATTAATTTTAAATTACTTTGATCGAACAAGTTTGATATTTTATGTGTTAAATTGAGTTGCTTTATTATTTATTTTGCCACGCTGTCACAAAATAATTTTATTAAATATATCTACTCTTTTGTCGAATAAAAAAAATTGTTTCAATTTGAAAAAATTTTATTCAGATCGATAAAAATGTTTTGTTCACTGTTATTGACAAAAATTGTCTTAATTTTTTGTGTACACTAAGTCTACGAAAGTGAGCTTTTTGTGTTTACCAATTAGATTGAAAGTAAACGCACTGCAGTATTTCTGTGGAAAAGAGTCGAAAATATCTTAAACAATGCATAAAAAATCAATTCTTTGAATCCCGGGATTCCGGACTCAAATCCCGGGTTTCCGGGATTTAGAAAACGTTCGGGATCCCGGGATTTCGGGATTCGGGATCCCGGGCTTGAATGCCTTAGACACCCTGGATTGGGGGCGCGTTGCTTACTTTAGCTAGCAATCGACAGATGTCAATATACCACTGCCCGATGGTCGCCGCTAGGAGGCAGTAAGTCTTCTTGGTTTGCTACTCGATAAGGATCGTTTCTGGCTTCCCCAGGTGGAGAAATCAGTCACTTTGCCTTATAAGTCAACACCCTGACCATCCATATTGCTAGTATATTCAAATTCAATTCCGTGGCATTGCAGTCCAGATATATTGTTATCTGAGCAAGACAACCGATTTTGTATTTGGCAAAAACGACATTTCAATTTGAAGAAAATCACAGGAGCGGATGAATAATTTTTTGTCAATAAAAAAAGAGCTGAAATACAAAATTTTTATTGAAATATTTCCATCGAATATTATAATGTGTCTGTGTCTGTGAAGTAATTTAAAACAATGTCGGACCGATGCTTTTTGTGTGATAAAATAGAGATCAATCGAAGAATATCGTTTTTTATGTTCAAATCCGGCCCTGAAGTCATTTGACAATTGTTTATATGTGTAAGTAGGCACTGCCATGGCTCGGGGAAACCCGATGTTCCAATGGCCGCTGAGGTAAGTCAGGATGGCGTGAAAGCGGGGCAGAATTCGGGACTGGGGGCACCCTGCCGAGGGACCCGAAGCAACACCACCATGGCTCGAGGAAACCCGATGTTCCAATGGTCGCTGAGGGGAGCAAGGCAGGTAATGCTGGAAACGAGGAGAAGACCGTCAAGCAGAGGCTGAACGCCAAACGCTAGATACGACGGATGAAAAAGCGCGAACCGAATTCCTACACGGAAAGGGAACGCCAGATTCTAACGGCGGCGGAGGAGACGATGAAGGCACCCATATCGCGCGTGTCTGTACCTTCAGGGCCAGCATGAGGTTATTTGCTGCGAGGAATGGAGGCCCTTTGCCCCCGACCTCATCGGAGGGTAAACTCAGGTGGACCACTACTGCGTCAGAGAAATCGGGCGCCGTGGCGGGAACTCCAAAAAGGGGCAGGCACGACGATAAGGTGTCGCCGCCGGTGGACTGCAACAAAAAGCGAAGAACCGTTGTCCGATGGTTTTCTGAAAAAAATGCTCTCAAAGTGGTCTTAATTATTTGGTTGATCCGCTCGGTCGGATTGGCCTGCGGATGATAGTGTGCAGTGTACCGCATCTGCACACCATACGACGCGCATAAACTCTGCAGCTCCTTGCTGCGAAACTGTGGCCCATTGTCGCATACAATGGACCTCGGAACTCCAAAGAGCAGGAAGACATTATCTTCCAACTCCTTGCAAACACTCTTTGCCGTTGCATTTCGCAACGGAAACAACAATGGGAATTTGGTGAAGTAGTCAACCACCGTTAAAATATAACAAAATCCCCGACTAGACTTCACCAAGGGTCCCACCAGATCTACGCAGATCATTTCCCAAGGTTCTAACTTCTTTGTCCTCTCTACCATACAACCAGCTGGCTTATTGTTGTCAGGTTTCACCCTCTGGCAAACCTGACAACCTTTAATATATCTAGCTATCTCTGCCTTCATTTTCGGCCAATAATATTTCTCAATTACCCTAGCGTATGTTTTCCTAACGCCCATGTGCCCCAATAATGGATTATCGTGACACTCGAATAAAATACTGCGCCTATCACTCCTGCCCACAACTCTCTTCCACTCGTACCCAGCACTAAACAAACTATTTGTCCCTGCCTTTATGTGTTTATATAACACCCCATTTTCAATTCTCCAAGCTGGGTAATCGAGTGGTTTATCCTCCACTTTCCTAACCATGGAATCTCTAACACGCCCATCTACCTCCCCTACGACTGGGACACCTCTAGAAAGCATGTCGGGCACAACATAATCTTTCCCCTTACGATGTATGATTTCATAATCGTATTGCTGGAGCTTTAAAGCCCACCTAGCCAACCTACCGCAAGGATCTTTCAAATTGTTGAGCCATACCAACGAATAATGGTCTGTCACCACTGTGAACCTAACCCCTTCGATGTATGGCCTCAACTTCTCTACTGCCCACGAAACAGCCAAACACTCCTTCTCGGTAGTGGAATAATTCCTCTCGCATCTACTCAACGACCTACTCAAATACGAAATGACCTTCTCCCCTTCATCAAACTGCTGTGTCAAAACGGCACCTATTCCAAAATCGGAAGCATCAGTTTGAACTACGAAGGGTCGTTCGAAATCGGGACAGCTCAGGACCGGCGCCGTCACTAGACGCTCCTTGGCCTTCAAAAAGCTGTCCTCACACTCCGGCGACCATTTAAACCTGTTCTTCTTCTTTAGAAGATCAGTTAGAGGTTTAACCAAATCTGCGAAATTCGAAACAAACCTACGATACCAAGAAATGGTGCCAACAAACGACCGGACTTCCCTTACATTTTTGGGCGCTGGAATTTTCAGCATTGCCTCAACTTTCTCGGGGTCAACGTGCAAGCCCTGTCGATCAACAACATAACCTAAGTACCGTAGCGAAGAAAGACAAAAATTACATTTTTCTCTATTTAATCTAAGCCCTGCCGAACAAATCCTCCTCAGGACCTCCTTCAGAACCTCAACATGCTTATCAAATGTATTTGTAACAATAATAATATCGTCCAAATACACGAAGACATGGGGTTCCATGTCAGCCCCAAGGACCTCATCTATAAATCTCTGCCAAGTTGCAGGCGCATTGTGCAGGCCATAAGGCATGAGCTTGAACTGGTAGAGCCCCCTACCCGGAACTGTAAATTCCGTGCAGGCCCTAGACTCCTTCTCTACTGGGATCTGCCAATAAGCGGATTTTATATCCAAACTAGAGAGATATTTGGTGTCCTTTTGCTTATCTAAAGTAGCCGAAATATAAGGGAGGGGGTAACTATCTCGATCCGTATTATTATTCAGTGTCCTATAGTCGACACAAAACCTATAACTCCCATCCTTTTTCCTAATCATCACAACCGGTGATGCCCAAGGGCTGTGAGAAATCTCAATCACACCCTTTTCTAACATATCCTCTATTTCCTCATCTATGCGCCTCTGAATAGCGGGCGATACCGGATAGTATCGCTGCTTGACTGGTTCCACATTTGGCTTTGTACGAATCCGATGTTCGACCAAATGTGTACAACCAAGTCCCTCAGGCATAGACCTAAAAACATCTGCAACAAACTCCTCAAGAACCGATTTTTCCCTAGTTGACGATTTTTCCCGAGACCTCGACTTGGTCGGAAAACCTCCACTGATTCTTGGCCAAATCTGGCACTACACCGGCCTTAGACCAAAAGTCTACTCCAAGAATCAATGATTGGGGTAAATCCGGTATTACGAGGCATTCAACGAGGACCGACTTGCCCTCTACCTCGAAAGGGACCAAAACTACCCCCCTAACCGGAACTTCTTCACCATCAGCAAGCGCAACCTTGCTGACCGCAGACGCCAATAAACTTATCCCCCAGGACTTTAATGTGTCCCAGCCTGGCCTACCAAGAATCGTCCTGGTGGCCCCCGAATCTAAAAGCCCTAACATACGCACTCCAAAAATCCTAACGCCTAAATATGGCCTATTACCTAAATCTTTTCCCGACAAAGTGAATCTCAAATATACTCCGGACGGACGCCTCTGAGGCCTATCACTATTTTCCCTAGCCAGCTGGTTGCTCGCAGGCAACCTACCTAAACCTCCCGAACTTCTTGCCCTGCTTCCACAAGAGCTCGCTCCCCATTTCCCGACTCTTCGCGGGCCCTCGGAGCCGCTCTCGGGGCCGCCTCCCTGTCCGAGCGCTCCTGCGATTGCCCTGCTCTCTGAGAGCATCGAATGCTTCCACATTCGCCCTCACAGCCTCCAGCTTCCGACCCAAGGAAACCAACTCCGATAAAGACTTAGGCTCAGCCAAGCCCAGCTGAGTCTGGTAAAACGGGGACAGGTTTGCGATCACCAGACCCAGCATACGCCTCTCTGACAAGGGGTCGGACAGACGACCGAACAACCCCCTCATCGCCGCTACATAGATACCTATGGACTCAGTCCCACCCTGAGTCCGTCGCCTAATCTCTGACATCAAAATGTCGTCATAGTTGGGGGGCAGGAATTCCAGTTTCAGCTCGGCGACCAACTCTCGCCAGCCTGAAACTGACATGCGGACATCCCTAAACCAGAGCAGGGCTTTTCCAGAAAAAAGCTCCCCTAAACAACTGGGCTTCACTAACGCCTGGAGCCTCGCATAGCTCGTCTACCCTCTGTAGAAAGGCATGTAGGGACATGTCTGTCTTTTCCCCGGTAAATTGAATACCCCACTTGGACAAATTTTCTACTTTTTGAAAACCTACGTTACTCAACGAGATGGATGGTCTCGGGGCGGGTTGAGGCTCTCCCTCAACCGCAGACTCCCTACTGAGCCCCTTGGGTGGTCGAGACGGCCTTGGATTCTCATCAAAGGCATCATCTCCGTCACCACCCAAGTCAACCACCTCGTTGAGTTCCCCCAATAACAGAAGAACCCTATTCTTGAGCGCCATCTGTTCAACTACTTCTTCCTTACTCGCTGGCCTCGAACGAGTAAGGCGACCTATTCTAATTTCGCCAAAATCTTTAAATATTCGGGCGACTTTGCGTCCTTGGGAGGGGTTTCCATAAGTTTTTCAACTTCGGAAATCTTCCCCTCCACACCCAACCTATCTTCCTCAAAAACAAACGGATATCCCGCAAAGACATCCACGGACTGCCTTCGCTCTATTTGCCTTGATGCCCTCAAGGACTTCCTCATAGACTGTACCGGAGTCACTGGCAACCCACGAGCCTCCATCTCGTATGCCAGTTCCTCTTGGTTAAGCCTATTGATCTCCATAGTTATAACGGACAGACAAAAAAAATTTAAAAAAAAATAAAATTTAAACAAACAAAACTCAAAAAGCCAAAAAAAATGTAAACGCTCACAAAACAAAAAAAAATTTTTTTTTTAAATTACGGACAATAAAAACAGGAACGGCGAAACTTTAAAGGCGAGCGACCGCAAAAAAAATATAAAACGAAATTTTCCTTTTTTTTTAAAACTCAAAAAAAAATTAAAATCAAAAAAAAAATATATATATATATATATAAAAAATGTATAAAAATAAAACTATAAAATAATAAAGAATATTTAAAAAAAATAATACAAACACAACAGCTAAAGGCAGACGACACCACCACTGTTTAAAAAAAATTACAAAAAAAAATGGAAAATTTTACTAAAATCAAAATAAATAAAATGGTGCAACACAAAAACAAACAAAAATAAAATTTAAAAGAATTATTTAAAAATACTTGCATAAAAAAAAAGGTTACAAATGTTGCACCAAAAAAAAAGGAACGGACTCACCGAACAACAAAAAAAACCCGCTGCCGCTACTCCGCCGTCGATAGCACTCTCACCGGAAAAATTCCAAAAAAAAAATCTAGATAAATAAAAAGACAAATTAGTAAATTATAAAAAAAAACTAAAATAATACAACCAAAAAAAAACGGCACACAAAAAACAAAATTTTTAATTTTTAATAATTAAAACCGAAATATTTTTTTACAAAAAAAAATTTAAACAAAATGGCCCCACGTTGGGCGCCAGCTTATCGCGCTATTTTTATAAAACAAACTAAAATCGAAAATCGCCACGCGATAATTAAATTCCCTATTTGCCCGAATAGCACAGTCGCGAAGCGTGGGATTTAGGGCGACCCTCGCGGTATGGTATCTGCCGCAATATATATATATATAAGTATATATATATATATATATGAAAAAGAAACGGACATTTTCCGACACAAGGAAAAGAATACCGAACACAAACCCTTTTCAAAATTGACACAAAGCGACCCAATACCCAAATATCAAAAATTATATTTGTTTAAACGAAATTGATTTGCGGGACCAGACCAACCTGTCTGAAATCCCTCGCACGATTCTTTGCAGAATCAATTCACCAGCTGGACTTCGATAAAATTCGATGTCCAGCAACAACTTGGCTCAGATGCGGGACGACACAAACAAAAAAAGGAATAAGGAAGAGGGGGGTGGAAACGGCCAAACAAATTCCAAGCAAACTACTTGAAATTCCCAGGACGGAAACACTTCACCAAAACAAATCACGACCGAACACAACCTGTCCAACTCTATTCAATTCCTCAAATTCAAAACACTAAATGGCCGACTGCCACAAATAAAATAAAGCAAAATAAACACTAGCTGGCAAAACTAAACCAGCGCGCAAAAATACTCCCTTTGGAACAATTGTCCTCCAGCCACAGTCCGAAGATGGCAACAGCTTCACTTCACCACTCCAAAAAAATACAATTTAAAAAAAGAAAGAAAATTATCCAAATTTTGGAAACAAATAATTTAAGATTCAATTAAATTAAAAATCTAAAGCTTTAACACTCTCCTTCTTCCCTGCTCAAAAAGAACTAAAAAAATTAGAATATATGAGCGCCTATGACGCTCACTTTCCATTTATCTTTCCACATACATATAGTGCGGCTTACGCAGAAACCAGTGTCCGCAGTCGGGGCTTTACCCATACCTATATGCGAAAAATCTCTTCAGATTTTTCTAGGTGTGTTTGGCAAATTTACATATACCCCCCTGCACCCACCCAAATGAAATATACATTTTGGCGGCACTCATGTACGTATAGACGAAAGCATAAATGTTCTCAAATTCCCCTCCCTCAAACAGGTTCAAAGAGTACAAAAGCTTTAGTCCAGGTTTTGACATTTTACTATTGTAATGGCGAGGCTGGCAATACCTTCATCGGATCGCCGCCGCTCACTGAGCTAACTTAACGAAAGCAAAAGCGAAAGAAAGGAGAAGAAAGCAAGAGAACTTTGACAGCTCAAACAAAATATTCAGTTTTCTTCTTCCGCGCGCCGGTCGCATTTCACCAGCGAGTGGCGAATTTGTTTTGCTTAACAAATTAAGCAAAACAAATATATTTATATAAAAAAAAAATTAACAATCAATAAAATCGTGCAGTGCGGTCTTTCGGTTAGTGCGTGTGAGATTTAGTTCCTCCGATTTTGTTCGCCCGTCGCCCCGAATAAAAGGGAAACATAAAAAAAACATAACAAACAATACAACAAAACAACAACAACTGTGCCGCGAATCTATACCGCGACAACCCCGAACGTCGACTGACAGAGGACCAGTGGCAGCTGATAGAGCTCAGAATCCTTGAGGGTGTGAATGATGCTATCCTGAAGAAGGGGAAGCATATCCCTCTCTTCGGCCAGCTGACCACAATCAAGGGTTTTAAGATGCTTCAGTGCGATGATGCGGACACGCTGAAATGGCTCGAGGCATTTGTCGCCAACCGACCTGCGCGTTGCCGACAAAAATGCGATCCTGGACTTCGCAAAACAGAAGTTCAAGCTGATGATCCCGGGACCACATCTTCCAAGGGAACGTATTGAGCGCAACCTACGCCACCTGAACCCTGAGCTAAAAAGCCTTGAATGGGAGATCGTGGAGGTTGCTGAGCGAACGGAGGCGGGCATAGAGGTTGTGGTACTCGTTAGCCACAAGTCGATGCCACTTCTACGGAAATGCAGAGAAGTGGAGCTACCCAGAAAAGTAAGTACAATGCCACTACTGCCATGAAGCTAATACAAATTAATCTTCATCACACAAAGCGGCTAGCGCAAATCTTGTCTCGCTAATGGCGAGCAAGAACGTAGACGTCGCCCTCATACAGGAACCTTGGTTACTCCGAGCTAACATATGCGGGCTTGTGGACAAAGGTTTGACCACATACAGCGTCAAACCATTAAACAATGAGACTAAAATTAGAACCTGCATAGTAGCTAGGGGACAAATCAACGTTTATCTCCTACCTTCTTTTAGCACCCCTGATCAGACGGCAGTAATGTGCGAAAGGCGCGGATCCCCTTCCCTCGTCATCGCCTCCATAACTCACTGATCGTGAAGGCCGAGCAGGAAGGATGGGATATTCTCATCGGCTGTGACGCCAATGTACACCATGTTCAGTGGAGTAGCAGTGACATAAATGTACGGGGCGAGTCTTTATTTGAATATATAATCAAAAAGAATCTGATTATTGCGAACAAGGGCAGAGAGCCCACCTTTACTACTACAAATAGGAGGGAGGTACTTGACATAACATAACCGAATGATTCGGACTCTATATCTATAAACCAGTGGATGGTCTGCCCTGAGGCCTCGTTCTCTGATCATAGAATAATAGAATTCGAAATAGATATACCAAAGAATATACCACCCCCATATAGAAACCCAAGAAAGGCGGACTGGGACACTTTTGTAAGTGAGGTAGGGAATGGAATATATACACTGCGGGCGCAAAATCTGACATCAGCGCATGAGATAGACAATTCTGCTAGGTCGCTAGGGCTTGTCCTTAGTAAGGCGTATTGTAAGGCATGTCCGTTAAGGACAACCAAGGTAAAGAAATCAGCACCGTGGTGGACAGAGGAGCTTAGGGTCTTGAGAAGCGCCACACGCAAGCTCTTAAATAAGGCTATGAGAACCAATGTATCCACTGACTGGGATGACTACAAAACGAGTACAAGGAAATTCAAAACCGCTACAAGGAACGCCAAGAGAACGTCTTGGCAGGATTTCTGTAGTGGTTTAGAACATTCCTCTGACTCAGCAAGGCTAAGAAAACTTCTCTCGAAAGCACCAGCTATACCCGGATTCCTCAAGCGAAACGATGGGCGATGGACCGAATCGTGCTCTGAGACTGTACAGTTTCTGCTGGAAACGCATTTCCCAGGTTATGATATTAATCAGGAAAATGCGGACGCGAGTAGAACAGCGAGCACAAGTAATGTTATACCTGAAGGTTTAGTTACTGAGGAAAAGATAAACTGGGCGATTGACTCTTTTTCGGCCAATAAATCTCCTGGTTGTGACGGGATACTCCCGATAATGCTGCAGAAGACCAAGAATATTATAACACCAATTCTTAAGGAATTGTTCTTGAGCAGCCTTAAGCACGGGCACATCCCAGCAATTTGGCGGCAAGTTAATGTTATCTTTATTCCTAAGGCGGGCAAAGCCAGCCACACACTAGCGAATGATTTTAGGCCTATCAGCCTGACGTCTTTCGTACTGAAGACTTTCGAAAAACTTATAGACTTCTATATTCGTAGCAAGCTGAGACCTTGTGACATATCCTCGGCACAGCATGCATACACGAAGGGGAGGGGTGTGGAAACGGCGCTGCATTGCGTCGTCAGCACCATTGAAAAGAATCTTTCTTATAAAGAGTACACTTTAGCTGCATTCTTAGACATTGAGGGCGCATTCAACATTGTCAACGTAAGTGCGGTTAGTAGGGCGCTAACACACGCGAATATCGAGCCTGCCCTAACAGACTGGATCGTTAGCATGTTAATCCAGCGGAAAATTAGAACGGAACTTGGAAACACGAACATGGAGGCGACTACCTCTCGGGGTACCCCGCAGGGCGGTGTCATCACTTCTCACGGGATACATCCGTCTGCCAGACAACAGCAGTGTCTTCCAAGCGGAGATACTGGCAGTGGCGGAGGCGGCCAAGGCGACCTCAATGGTGGCGATACCACAGGATGATATCACCTTTTTCATTGATAGCCAGGCAGCAATAAAAGCGTTATCTGCCGTCTACATCAAGTCAAAGCTTGTCAGGCGCTGTCGCGAAGAGCTGCAGGTTCTTGGCTCACAGCATCGCGTTTGGCTCTGCTGGGTGCCGGGGCATGAGGGAATACCTGGAAATGAAGCAGCCGATGAATTGGCTCGGAAAGGTTCGGCAATTAGTGCTGACCTAGCGGACCGTTCTGTAAAAATCCCACTCTGTAGTATTAGGGAACGACTAGAAAAACAGTTTGCGAGGCAGGCCAACATCAGATGGAGACAACTCTCCACCTGTAAGACCTCTCGCAAACTATGGCCACTACGCAATGAAGGACGTACGGTCAAGCTCTTGCAGTTTGATAGGAAACCCATATCTGTCCTCATGGGCACATTAACGGGTCACAACCTTTTAGGAGCTCATGCTAGGAGACTTGGTCTTACCCAAAATGACGTTAGTAGGGGCTGCGGGGACGAGGAAGTCGAGGAAGATACCCACCACTTCCTCTGTCGATGTCCAAGTCTACAATATCTTAGGCGTAGAACCCTGGGGGAATACTTTTTCGATGACCTGGCGGAGTTATCTGATAAACCCCTTCATGATATGCTCGCCTTTGTAAGAAATTCTGGGTGGTTGCATAACCAACTTATGGTTTGACGAGTGTGGGCCTATCCCACCTCATAAATTACGGGTATCACAATGGGTCAATTTTTTTTTTTTTGGCCTAAGTGTGATGGCACGATTGGAGTAGTTATGCTCCAATGGTGCCATCTACCCTCTAACCTAACCTAACCTAAGTAGTCAAATATACACAGATACTAAACCTGAGCATGCGCACAAATATTATTTGAATAAACTTGTCTAAATTGAATTCGGAGTTCAAACCAGGGTTGGCAACCGAAACCGTAACCGAAACCGAAACCGAATGAAACCGATTCATTTTAGGGAGCGAAACCTAAACCGAAACCGATTCGTCGTAACCGATTGAATGGGTTCAACCAAAACCAATTGAAAAGGTTACGGGTTTTTAATCGGTTTTCGTACACAAAATTGACTTGAAGTTGTTTTTCCTAAGAGAAAATTTATCGTATTTCATTTATTTATTTCATATATTTTTAAAATATAGGAAATATTTTTTTTAAATATTCAATAAATCTTTTTATAAGGCCGGCGTACACAGAGGCGATATTCGCTATATAATTTCAGAACCATTTCCATATTTTAAAAATCTAGCTTCGAAAACGCAAAGTGCCTCACACAGGCAGCGATTTCACCGCAGTAGATTTTGTTTGTTATTTATTATATTGCTATGGAAACAATCAAAAAGTCTGACTGAAATGGTTCTGAAAATGACTATTTTGTTTGTTATTTATTAGACAGTCAAAAGGTTTATTTTCAAACTGATTGGAATTGGTTTTGAAACCGGCTTTTTGTGTTTGTTATTTATTGTATTGCTATGGAAACAGGCTGTATAAAAAACGTTATATTTTCAAAAATGCAATTATTTGTGACAAAATTAATTTCGAAACCGCCTGCGGCACGAATAACGCCTCTGTGTTCGCAGGCATTTTTATGATTTTTGAAACGACTTGGAAAATTTTCGCTATTTTTTCGTAGTTTTATATGGCAGCCTTTTTCGTCCAATTTAGCTGATTCTCGAACTTGATCTCAATTCGGAGATAAAAACGTAAACCCAAAGTTTCACATCGATGTCTCAAAAAAAAAAAACATTCCAGCCTGTATGGTGACAGAAAGACGGGGATATGGCTAAATCTGTTTTCGATGCTGATCATGAATATATATACTTATCCATACCAGACATGCGTGCTTATGGACGTTTCAAACGTTGTGTAGAGTATAAAAACTAAAAATTTAAGAGGAAATTTGTTTGAAAACGCGATTAGATAAGGAAATTCGGTAAATGTAGTTAGATTCAGCACCCTTGATTTATATTGAATTGATATAAAATTTCCTAATATTGGGCCATCTAGAAACCTTTTAAAACCTAAACCGAAACCTTTTCAATCGCTCCAACCAACCGAAACCTTTTCAAAATCAAGGAGCGAAACCGATAACCAAAACCGATTGGCAAGTGGGAGTAAAACCGAAACCGAAACCTTTATTTGATTCGGTTGCCAACCCTGGTTCAAACACATTGCGCAGATAGGTTGCTAGAAATATAGAAGTATTAAATATATGTATGGTTTTTCTGTATGTGTTAAAGAAAATATATTTTGATGCAAACCTAAAGTGATTGCAAAATATTTGTATAAAAAGCACTTTTTACATTTTTTTAATGATTTTTTGAATATTGATAAAAATGTACATTTTCAGTTTTCGGCTGAAATTTCTAAATTTCGGCCGAAAACGATATTTTATTTTTCGGCCGAATCCGAAACATCGGCGAAACAGCTTTTTTTGGCCGAAAAACCGAATTTCGGTCGGTCTCTAATGTAAATATCGCCAAAAAGATCTCCATACAAAATTTTAGATATTTGCAGTCGCGTATCTTGATATCAAACGAAATCGACAGTATTCCATCATTATACCCCCACACACACTGTGGCAGGGTATACTCACTTTGTCACAACGTTTGTAACGCCCATAAGGAGGCGTGTCCGGTATGGAAAGTATATATATTCTTGATCAGTATCACCTCCTGAGTCGATTTAGCGATGTCCGTCTGTCTGTCCGTCTGTCCGTCTGACCGGCCGCACGATAGCGGTCGCAGTTTTGGAGATATCGACTTGAAACTTTCGGTACATGTTTTTCTCGTGAATACTGAGATCAAGTCCGAGAATCAGCCAAATCGGACAAAAACTGGGCGTGGCTCCCATACACCGAAAAAAAAGTTATAAATTTTTTATTGTTGTATTCGATTGGAAATGTTTAGAAACGTATTTTTGACATGGTCCGAGGTTCCGAAGCCACATATATAAGGGTCTAAATGGGGTCTTGAGACCAATTTTTTTTTTTGTGGATTTAATTGGAAATTTTTAGAAATGGATTTTGGACATGGTCCGGGCTCCAAAACCACCTATAATTGGCTCAAAATAGGGTCTTGAGACCACATTTTTATATGTTCGAGGTACTTCTTCCTACTGTGTGGGGGTATTTCAACTTCGGTATAGCCGAAGATAGTCCACTCTCTAGTTTGAGTTTCGTTTTCGGTTGATCGGAACACTATCGAAACACATTCGACACCAAGTCGAAAAACATGACTGCACCTCTGTAATAAAAAAACCAATTGAAATTTGTTTACGTATTTCTTACTTTACAGCACTTTAAATACTATTGAAATCAATTAAAGACAAAAAACAACAAACAAAACAAAAAAATTTAATATTTTTAAATTGGTCAGGAAATTTGTATTTAATTCGGCCTATTTTTCGGCCGTTTCAGCGAATTTAAGAAGTATTGGCATCACTGATGCCATGGAGCAACCCTAAGAAGGATATAAACACAGATGACGACATGACGTTTACCGTTAGGATCGCCATTTTGTCGTGACGTCAGCAGATACTTCTTGTCACATGAACAGCTGTTCTTTGTTTACCTTTTTCTGGCAGCCAACTTTGCCAGAAAGATCTGAATTGAAACATTTTCTGCTGGAGTGGATTATTTCGCTTAAGACTCAAAAACGAATATAGATACAACAGAAATGTCGGAATTTGATATAAATTGCTACATTATTGCAAATATGGTACGATAAGTTCTTAAATGTAATTTTTATTACTTGTTTTGAACAAAAAAACCGATCTTCATTTGTCAATACTAAACATTATTGCATTTAAAATGTGATTGTATTTGTTATAAAACTTACAATTGCGTGTCCATTTCGATTAAACGGTGATTCAATGAAACCATGCCGTTTTGTTCAAGTTGTTCGCTAAAATATTAATATTATTAAAAAAAAGTGTACGTCCATCAAAAGATTTAAATAAACCTTACATTTTCTTTTGTAGAAATTGGTTTTGCTTTTTCATTTCGAAATACTTTTCGTAACTCTCAACCATGGGAACGTCGTCATTCTCGTTTTCATCTGCTATTGGTCCAATTAAACGGGTTTTGTAGTGGCCCCAAAGTTTTCCTTTTGCAGACAGTGGAAACTGGAATTGTAGCTCCGCAAGATTCTTGATTTGTTTGCCTAATTTTAATAATTTCGAATCGACTAATTAATACAGTAGAAAATCCATTAATATGGTAGGACTATTGCGAAACCAATTAAGCTAAATTTGTGGCAACGCTTGCATTTTTCGGCTTAAATGTACTTTAGGGCCCATTCGATTTTTGCCCTTTTTTTATTTTTGTTTATAGTTTCCGAGATATAAAATTTTAAAGTTATGATTTTTTCATATAAAGTGTTCAATTTGTTCTTCAATATATTTGGTGACTTTTGGAAAAGGTGTCTTCACTAATTTTGGGCACTTTTTTAATACATGTTGTTGTTGTTGTAATGATTCAATGTGTCTATGTTGTTGTAATGTTGTTGTTGCTTTTGATCTAACAACGTTATCGAAAGAGTTCAGCAACATTGAAACTGTTACAAACACTGCACACATCATTCCAAACTCAAAAAATTTTAACAAAAAACCGATTTTTTGTTAACATTTTTCGCCTACGGCGCAACATCCCCTCAACAGACTCACCACACCTACTACACCTAATGAACATCGAACATAACGGGAAAATACAAATTTTGGTTCATAACTACTTCAAACCGAAAAACAAAACCAAAACCCTGAACATACCTTTTCAAATGCACCAACTGATTAACATATGGTAACACATATGGTTCAACAAAATATCAACAAAATAGCGACTCGGTGGGTATCAAAAACATTGCAATAACTCGGGAACCATTGTCGCCCGGTCCAAAATCTTCACGGATTTCGTTTCAGGATGTCGAAATACATAATAAAAAGTGAAAAAAGTGCAGAATTATATTAAAAAAATACTAAAAAAAGTTCATTTTATATGGTGAAAATCTAAACTTTAAAGTTAAATATCTCGGAAACTAGATTTTTCCGACCAAAAATATTTCCTGATTCAACGTTTTAGGGTCAAAACCAACAGATTCCAAAAAAAAAAAATAAAAACTTCGAATGGGCCCTAAAGTAAATCTGTTCCCCAACCGTCGACAATAAAATAGAAATAAATCTAAGTTCGGCGGCTACCGCTTACCGCTTTACCGTCAACCGCTGCAGTTCTGTTTAATTCATTTTGTTAGATAAAACAGCCTGTTTTTCCAATCCGCAAGGGCCTTCGAGTTGCCGCCGACAAATTTCAATCGGCTTAGAACTCTGACTGTCAGTCGCAAACGGAATTGGCAAAGTCGTGGATTTGCTGTGGCAAATGGTTAAATATAAAATTGTGAAAATAAGATTTTTAGATGTTAAAAAATTAAGCTAAAGTCAACAAATTGGATATCAAGCTTATAAAAAGACAACGTTTTTTTATTTGCTACACATCGAGATAAAACCACAAAAAGAAAAAAATACAAGAGGATACGGAAAAATTAAAAAAAAAGGTGGAGGAAAAATTTTTCCAAAATCGAAAAAGTCTTAAAATTTCGATTCCAACATGCGAATAGAAAAATTTACAAAACAGAAAAACAAATGAAAATCAGCATACGTGAGTGAATCTCATAATTTTATATAAATGTAGATGTGCGTAATTTTCATAGATTTTGAAAAGAACCATTTAAAATACTCGGATTTTGAAACTATACTATTAAACTTCTTAAACTTTCATTTAAAAATTCCATTTGACCTTCGACTTTGTCCACGGGCATCAGTTTTCTACGCCTTTATCTTCCCTCTTTTTTGGGTCACAGATCACAGTGAAAACGCCTGTCATTCGGCACCAACGTAGCCGACTAGTAGAAAAAGAATCGGTGAAAACAACACTAAAGATGAAATGAAACATCGCAGTAAAAAGGATTCAAAATAAACATAAGAAACAAAACAAAAACAATAATTTTTTGAGTGATGTCATAGTGAGCGACATTTTACTATGTTATTCATTTTCTTTCTTATCTTAAAACATTTTATATTAAAATGCTTTACAAATAACTGAATTACGCAGGCTTGCAAAATTAGCCTTTTAGTTTCTCCTTTTGATTTTCATACTTTATTAAAATTGTCTCCTTTCTATCACATCAGGTTTTTATTTGATATTTATAGATCATGGATTAAAAATTGACAATATTCAATCAATTTCTTCAGAAAAAGTAAAATTATATGACAGATGAAAAATATATGACAGAAAGTTCGTTTTCTTAGTAGTGTAAAAACCATTAATTGTTGCTCAGATCAATATTTAGAAGGGTTTTGATAAAAGTATAAAAAATGCAGTCAGTCCAATATGTTTTGTCCGACACTGTATATATAATAATTTGACTTTATTTTTAATGTTTATATCGTCGTCGTTCTAACAGAAATCACTAAGTAATTTTTTTCCAAAAACGAGATAAGTATGCCATCATTCTAGTCTATAATAATCCTACAATCTGTGATAATAGCGTAAGTCCTGCATACCCCTAGTCACTATCTACAAATTTTGAAAATTTTTACTAAGTCAAAAATCACTAAGTCCACTTTGAGATTTTTGTTTTGATGTTATTTTTTCATTTCTGGGGCTAGATTTTTAAAGCTTTTTTTCGAATTATCAAAGACTAGTTCCTCTATGCAATGAGCCCAAAAACATTCCAATCCCAACATTTTTAGCCGAGTTTTGGGATTTCTTCAAAAAAGCAAAATGTTTGTCTAACAGAACTAACTAAGTCTTTTTATTCCGATTTCTTCGTTCCTGGGCCTAGATTTCTAAATATTTTTTTTCGAATTTTTAAAGACTGGCTCCTCTATGCAAAGAGCCCAAACTCATCCCAATACAACCATTTTAAGCCGAGTGATTTGCAATTTTTAAAAAAAAGGGAAATGTTTGTCTAACAGAACTAACTAAGTCCTTTTATCCCAATTTTTTCGTCCCTGGGCCCATATTTTCAAAAAAAATTTGTGTGTATTATTAAAAAATGATTCTTTTATCTATTCGTTTATTTGTTTTATTTTCCATTTGTTTTATTTTCTTCGTCCCAACGCATCAATTTCCAAAATTTATTGCTGGTGTATTATTGCTCAAGGGTTCTACATTGAGCCCAAAAACATTGATATCCAACCATTTTTGGATTTTTAGAGCACATTTTTGGTCTTTAAACGCAAATATCTCAAAACTATAAATTTGAACTTAGTGATTTTTGTTAGAACGACGACGTTGGTAACTTGTACTGTTAATTTAAATAAAAACTTTTTCCTCGAAAATCTCAATATGTATCTATAGTAGTAGGGGACCGTCAAGAACAGGTTTCAGAGCCAAAACTAGAACCATTTCGATTTATGGAACCAAAACCGGTATTTTGGAAAGTTTTAGAACCGAAATTGACTAGAATTTGAATGAAAAAACATTTAAAAAAAAAGTTTTTAAAGGTTTGTGTATTTAGTATCGGCTTCGGCTTCGGTACAGGTTTCAACGTCGAATAGGCTATCGGTTTCGACCAAACTTTAACCGATCTTTTCACATATAGATAATAAGGGTATTCATTTAAAGTGGGAAACGCCTCGAAAACGCGCAGTT
Source organism: Heteromyza rotundicornis (assembly GCA_951394025.1). Classification (NCBI taxonomy): domain Eukaryota; kingdom Metazoa; phylum Arthropoda; class Insecta; order Diptera; family Heleomyzidae; genus Heteromyza; species Heteromyza rotundicornis. The sequence goes on from OX596010.1 coordinate 32,993,101, forward strand.
GCTTAAAAGAACTGTCAAATTGCATATGTTTTGACTGCTCATCTGCACAACTGAATCGTTTCCGAGGGGTTTCCCACTTTAAATGAATCGCCCTAATGTGTTGTACTAGAAAGTTGAAAACATTTTTTATTTCAGTCACATTACACTGATCTTTCGATGGCTTTTACCTTTGCTTTTATAAAGTATGTACTTTCATATCGTAAATATTGAACATTTTTCGATGTGGCTTCACGCATATGCGAATATTTCTAGGATCAGGATCTAAGGATAGGATTATTCGAGTTTATTTATATATCATTTAAGTTGTTCGCATATAAAATTCCTCAAAAAAACTGAGTTTTTGCAAAACATCTAAATATTTATACCCTACTACATAGTACATATGCATGTACAATGTAGTACATAGCTTTGCCTAATTTCATCCGATTGTCCTCAACTTGGACTGTAAATGATTACAATTGAATGACCTATTAAAAGGCAGAATACAACTACGTCAAAATCGTTTCAGTATTTCAGAAGATAAACGAAATAAAGATATTTGGGTGGTCATTTTGTATGGGAGGTAGGGTTGTTCACATCCGATGTTGCCAAAATTGGGATTGCTCAATAACGATCCCTGCCTGCTTTTGGACGTTATGAACGAGTGACAAAAACAATATACTCTTAGACACTTGCGTGCAGGTTATACAAAAGTGTTTATCGTTTTTTTCGTTTGCTGTCCGCTGTTTGCGGTATCTGCTTTAAACGCTTTTTGAAAAAAGTACCGGCATCGGCCAAATTCTGGTAATCGATTGATTCCTAATTTCAACATTAACATTAATTGAACATTTTATTAGATTTTATCGGAGTACTCCTCACCACCAACCACTTTTTTTCCTTTGACACCCAAAACGAAAATATCTGGTGGATGCCAAAAAATGTTTATTTGTCTCTTCAATGTGGTGTCAATATGTAGGTTTATGCACTTCGTCTACTCGAATAATAGCATAAACTAGCAAAGTGCTTATATTTATTAAAATAGATTCTAATTTGCAAACCAATAAAAAGAGATAATGCAGAAGTGTAAAATAAAAAGACTCAACCAAGTTTGAGTCGGTCATTGCACATCACACCATCCCTACATCATAATTCACATATGGTCTTACAAAACGGTCATGACGCGCACGGACATAGGCTTATTATGAAAGTTCGTCGACATGCTTACATATTCAGTAGTCGAGTATCCGCAATTCGGACACTCTACTTCTGGTTTTTCGAATATTTTTATATCCCAAATGAAAAAGTCTAACTACATCAGAAACGTAGAAACTGCAGCAAGATGACGACATTTTATACGAATAGACGCTAAAAATGAAATGCTCAAATTTAATTCTCACATCTTTTCTGCCATTTTAAAAGTTTGCATGTAAATTGTCTTCGTTGAATTGTCTAATATTTGTGTAACAAGTGTTATATATATGAATGCGTTTGGGGTAAATTTAAATAAAAGAAAAAACAAGTATGTTATTAAATAGCGCAATAAAATAAAATTTATATAGTTGGGAAAGCGTTCTTATTCTCAAATATTTTAAAAATAATGAAAAAATACTATTGTAATTTGCACAGAAAAAAATTAAATACATATTAGAAAGTAAACTGTCTTTGGCTATGCCGAAGCTGAAATACCCCCACAAATTCCGTTTCTAAATATTTCCAATCGAAAATATCAATAAAAAATATTTTAAAAAGACCGATGTTCGTGCGAACAGACGGATGGACATGGCTAAATCCGATCAATTAATTTTTTTTTTTACTTTTTATATATCGAGGCGATTATTTTATTAATATTCTATTAATAGAATAATTTAGTTTTACACGTAAGGGTCGGGTGGGTTTTAATATTTTTCGAGCTACAATATTAGGGTGCAATTCCAGCTTTTCTGCATACTTTGTATTACGTTTTGGTATCTCATCAGATATTTTCGATGTATGTAAATATGTTTGGATTTGTTTCTTTGGTGGTGGCTGTATAACCTCACTGTCGACTAGTCGGTTAACCGTTCATATTCGGTTATCCGAATAAGAGTTCAAATCGGAATCAAAAGTAAAAGTTCCAACTGCTAAAAGGAAAATTACAAACGAAATTAAATTTGCTAAGCATCGCACATTGCATATAATTTCTCTTTTGAGTGTGTCATTGAAGATTTCGATTTTTTAATTCATAATATTCGACTAACCGAATATCAACGGTTAACCGACTAGCCGACAGTGAACGGATAATCGACTAGTCGAATACTTCTAATCGAATAGTAATAGTCGAATAGTTAGGTATCCGGTTTATTCGGTAATTAATTAGACGAATAACAAGAGCCCTAGCAATTATATAACAAAAACAAAGTAAGTTTCTCGATTTCCGATATCAAAACAGAATTTATTTTATTTTAGTCCAAATACTCCACACCGTGCTGCGGATGATTCTCTAACAAAAATATATCTGATTTCAAAAATCCCAGTGAAGCGGTCAATTACACTCCCGATGAGCTGGACAAATTGGCAGTGACCGTCCGGAACCAAATACAATCCACTTACCTAACCAAAGACAACGCTCAGAAATTGAATATTGTAAAAAGAAACTACCAAAATGCGTGTCGTTGCAATGGTCAGCGGTGGCAAGGACAGCTGCTACAATATGATGCAATGTGTGGCAGAGGGGCATGACATTGTCGCTTTAGCCAATTTACATCCCAAGGACAGAGGTAATGAGCACAAAAGTGGCGTATATACTATATATTAAACCGCCCCAAGTTGTATGGACGAAAAAAAAGTGGCCCGGGTCACCCCCTGGAAATGTACTTTGGTCTTTTTTATGGTGATTCTCAAAATATTTCGGCTACAGCAACTGTAATCCGTGAGCTGGACAATTTACAAAAAACCTCTATAAATCATGTTTTTTACATTCACGTATTTCTTTACATTGCTTTGGGTCAAATAAATTTTATGAAATAATAGACATTGAAAAACTGCACAAACCAGGACAAGTCCGATATTTTTGAGATTTTTTTAGCATTTTTGAATTTGAATTTTTTATAGTTTTTTTGCATTTTTGGTTCTGAAAAATAGTACAGAAAAACCCACAAAGTATACTTCACAAATTTAAAAAAATAATTCTATCAGAACTTTGTAGCTATTTCATCAACCTCGACACATAACTATCAAATTTCAGAACCAATAATCGTGAATTTACTTTAAGATTGTGGTTTGAATAATAAATATTCACAACCAACTTTATTTCTGACATCTAGGAGGACGCAAAAAAAACGTTATAACATGAGAAACAGACATATTTGGTGTTTCGTGTATTTAGTGACCTATACACTATGAAGAAATACGTGCATGTAAAAAACATGATTTATAGAGGTTCTTTGTAAATTGTCCAGCTCACGGATTACAATTGCTAGAGCCGAAATATTTTGAGAATCACCTTAAAATAGACCAAAGTACATTTCCAGGGGATGACCCGATATATCTTTTTTTTCAAATGTTACGCATTCGACCGGGTAGCCAAATTTTTTTTAATTTATTCTTACTTTAATATTAATTTCTTAAACAAATAATTGAGATCAAAGTTCCATTCTCGAATATGCCCCGAATCCGTTGCCCATATTCCAAATTACATTTTTTTCTCATTATTTTTTGTTTTCCATTGAATTGCATTAATTATCGGCATCTCTTTCATACGATACTGCTTCTACTTTTCTATTTTCTGCGCGGTATCTATAATTTGCTAAGAAAATATTTACTCAATAAACTCGGTTTGTTTGTTGAATTTGGTTCGCTTATTTATTTTCTAATTTTCACGGTTCATCTACAGATGAACTCGATAGCTACATGTATCAGACGGTAGGTCACATGGGCATTGAAATACTGGCCAAAGCCATGGGACTACCTCTGTATCGACGCGAAACCAAAGGCAAAAGCACACAAACCGGCAAGCATTATGTGCCGACAGATAACGACGAAGTGGAGGATTTGTACGATTTGTTGGAGTTATGCAAGGTGAGTTAAAACACTGTGGATATATTCATCTACTGGGCTATTGCTCTTACAGATACACTAAACTTAAACCTTAAAATAATCAAAAATAAGTTTTTTGAATTCTGCTCTGTTAGCCCTAAAGTCTACATTATGCTTGTGCGATTTTAAAATTGAATATTCTTTCGCCCCAATCTCATAAAGGGTTGTATTGAAGCAAAAAAAATTGTAATCTTAAAGTTTCATCCCAATCGGATAACTCTAGACCACCGGGTTTTAGAACCAAAGAAATACGAGAAAAAAAACCATAATTATCCATTTTGGGTGGTGGGTCTCCCCCGGACCAATTAGCTAAAAAATAAATAAAATGTTGCTTCAGTATGAGAAAAATACAAGTAACCAACCAAAATTATTGGTTTTCACTAAGACCCTAATAGGATTTTTTTAAATTTTTTTGTAATCTGTTGGTGTTCATATTGAGCTGGTCTAGTCTAAATTATTATTTTTTTCTAATATAGTATGGTTCACGGTGGAGTAAACCAGGTGAGGCAAGTAGGAATAATGCTCTCACTTCAATTCCTGTCATCTCTATGATTTTCTTTGCCTTTGTTTTCAATGACGTTCTTTCCAATTCAAAAATCAGTCACAGCGTTGCCTTTGTCAGCATATTACTAAATTTTCAGAACATTTCCAATCAAATATGCGGTAGCCCTGAATCATTTCAATTCGTCTTTCAATGACGAACGGCAGGTTGGAAAATCTGACGTTTGGCAGTGGAAAATGCTACTTGCCTCACCTGGTTTATATAGAGTGAGTTAGGCGTGGACTTTTCCTTTTCATTTGCTGCAGCACCCTATTTATGTTTCTTTGGACAGAAAAAATTCTGTGAAGGCTTTTTGCGTCCTTCGGGGCGGAAAAAGCCTTCACTGTGAATTGAAAACTGTAACTAATGAATGAAAACAAATTTATATAATGAAAGAAAAACCAAACAAAACATACATTTTTTAAAGTGGTCCAACTTTTGCATTGAAAAATTTGCAAAGGGGAAACTTTTTTATCGTAAATTAGGAAATGCAAAAATCTGCAAAATGGATTTAAAAAAATATGAACGCAGTAGAAGCATACAATAGATTTTGAATGTTTGTGGATTTGGCCACTTTCTTCCGAGCGCCCCAATTAGCAGAATGTGCAGTGGCAGGGGCGTACTAAGGTGGTGAGAGATTGGTCCTTACTTTGTAATTTGCGTTTTAGTAACAGCTGTAACAGGATTAACCTGTTTTTTCACACTTCAGGCAACCAAAGAAGAGTTGCCATCAATAATTTGAGAAAAAACTGATTTTTGCATAAAAAACTGATCAGCATTTGCTGATCTTCATTTTTGGGTTCAGTGAGGTCGATTCCAAGAAATCTAGATGTAGCGGAGCAAAACCGACCCCGGATTCGTGATCAGCAACCACGATTTACCCTTAAGCAACTGTCAAAACCCCAGAATTATTTTAGCTGTCGAACAGTGCAATGGTTTCGCCTCAAACATTAAGAAAAGTGTCCATATTTATTTCTTAAAGGTCCCCACACACCAATGCAAAATATCGCAGACGCCGCGAAACTTGCTCATAAATGGTTCTTGAAAAGGCGATATTCGAATATAAAAGATTTGTTTGTGGTGAAAAATTTAATAAAAACAAATAAAAATGTGTATCATTTATAAATTTTGTTAAACGGAACGCACTATCGCATTTTCAAGAAACATTTTTGAGCAAGATCACCTGCAGAATTTCGCGTTGGTGTGTGGGAACCTTAAAAGTTTGGAATGTGTTCACTACTTCTTACAATATTTCTAGGTATCTTTTAAAGGCAGTTACTCAAATTACGAGATGTTAGCATTCGTTCGTCGAAATATTGCTAAAATCACTCGCTTAAATTACTGTTTACTTCTTTCATATGTTCCAAATGAGAGTACGCTGGTTTCATTTGGATACCTTATCATTAGGGTGCGGATTCCCGTGCACAAAAAAATAGAAAATATGTACATAAAATAAACATTTTATCACTTTCATACAAACTTATCAAACTCCTTTTTGAGAAAGCACAACGCGACCCTTACAAGGCCAAATTACAACATAGACCTTACGCGATATGATTGCATTACTATGGCTAGAATGCGACTCGGTAAAACGTTATTCAGCACAAAACACTTATACACAAAAACGGATCCATTGTACAACAACTATGTCTGTCCAACACGTATTGCTGGAATGCCCTCTATCAAAATATAATCAACAACTGGAAACCCCTTTGGACTGTAGCAGGAAAGATTCGTTTGTGTCTGTTAAGGATTCGCTCTTTAAACATAATATATTTTACGAAACCTGAATACTATTGGTGCCACATGGCCTAGCTGTATTATTGCAAAATGTCCAGACAAAATATGCAAAAATCTGAAAATATGCCAAAAAAAATTTGAAAATGTGCAAAAATATTCAAATGCAGATCGATGCCATTTTAAAGCCAATTTTCGGATTCGTAAAGATATCTAGTTAGTTTTGTTCTAGCATTGCGCTAAACAAATATGCATTTCCATAAGAATCCGCACCCTACTTTTCATACTTGTCACATCTATCGCCTATAAAGGCGATTCTGAAAGTTTGCTTCACGTAACTTTACTATCGACTCTCGTTTTACTTTTATCCAAAAACACTTCGCGATTGTGAAAAATTAAAATTGTAAAATTTTTTCAATATTTAAAAGATTTTTCCTTCTTGGCGAAAGCGATGAGGCAGATAACATTGCCAGGCAGCTTTGGATACTAAGGGATATTTCAAATCCATTGGAATTACGTCAAAGGAGGTGCTGCATGTTGCACTATCATCCAGTAGGGCCGGAAGAATTGCAGATTCATTAGCAACTGCCTTCGAAGTGGAACCGGAAGGCTCAACTACCACTCCTACGCCGAGCGTTCAACATTATGCACTCCAGACAACTGCACTTCAATCGATCCGCGACGTCGTACGGTCCGCCACCGGTTTTGGATATACTCTGCCTATTTTTGGACAATTTTCATTTGGCATTGTACTTGTGATCTGTCCAAACCTAAGCATTGAAGTTTTAGAATTAAGCAAACATTAAATTAACAATTCTAGTATATAAATCAAATCACCTTTTCCAGCACTTCGTCGATTTGATAGGCCTGTCATTACGGTTTAGCATAGCAGGCAACTTGCTCCATAATTTTTGTTTTTTTGCCTTCCCATTTTCAGTGTTTTGCAATGCATTTTTTGCAATCCACGAATTCTTCTCCATGAACTCGATCATTACGATCATCAAAGTTCAACAATAAATATAATTTACAACCAGACACGTAGCCAGGTGCTCAGCTACGTGAGGCGAATGTCCCCAATCGGGACATTCGTTCGCTATGTCCGGATTTAACCTGGACATATAGCTGCTCAGATGCCTGCTTCAACCGGACCTCAACTGTGCAAGAGTGCACCTGGTCTCCTGGGGTAGCAGCCTCTCCCCATCTGCAATGGGCGGAGGTCTTCCATTCAGGACAACATTTGGCTGGTAGCAAGCCAAAGCTGCCTCCACCGCCTCGACGTGCGGTGCATATCGAGGCGCTTTGAGCCCCGATATGCAAGCGGCCCTGTCAAAGGGGGTGCAATTCGTAAACCGGCTGATTTCCTTGCGGTAGTCAGCCAGTCCTCCTCTTATATTACGGGACGTCGCATGGGCACCAAGTAATGCGTTATTCGGGTGATCCACGATCTCAATTCACTGGGATGTTACGGTAGATCCTCTAAAAGTTATCAATAGCTAGGGTCAAAACTAGAATCAAAAACATACTTTAAACAAAAATGTCCATACATTATTTTCGTTGAAAATCGAGGTATACGATTGTGCCCCAGGGCTTTCCATTGCCACGCATACACTTTATGCAAATTTGAAGTAGCTCTAATAGATATTTTTATATTTTTTCAACAAAAATGTGTGGTAAAAAAAAACTTCATTGAAAATCAATGATAAACGCTATCAAATGCCAATTTTTACAGTTGCCCACTTAAATCAATTTTTCGTGGGCTAATTTCAATTGCTGAACTGATTAAAAACTATTTATCTGTGCAATTTAGAACAACGATTTTAGCAAACTCGAAATGAGCACAATTTATACCTAACCGTTTTAGTTATACTTATACTTAACCCTTTCATGATTGAATTTTGGAGGGAATGCAAATAAACACTTTTACTGTCATATTTTGAGCTTTAATTGGCGTGCTTTAATTGGGAATATATAAGACTTATAAATTAGTCAAAGAGTCTAAAAAAGAGTTGCAGCTACATAATATAGAAATGGTATTTTGTATTCTAATTTCTGGTCTATTAGAAAACAGAGCTGCCACCTTAGTAAATAGTTTTCGAAATGATTTTTTTAATGCCTATCAATTGGAGCTGTATATGATTGACAGGTAACAGAGTTAGTAGAGATATGGCTTTCAGTTAGAGCTGTGCGGTATTGATTACTTTTGTAATCAATTGCACAAAAAGTACGATTACTTTGTAATCGTACTCAAAATATTTTTAGGACAATTACTAGTAACTTTTTTGAGTACGATTACAGTAATCGTATTCAAATTTTTTTTAGTACGATTAAAAGTAATCGTACTCAACCCTTTTTGAGTACGATTACAAGTAATGGATTACAAAATTTTTTTGAGTACGATTACAAGTAATTGATTACAAAATTTTTAGAGTACGATTACAAGTAATCGATTACATATTTATACCCCCACACTCACTGTGGCAGGGTATACTAACTTTGTCACAACGTTTGTAACGCCCATAAGGAGGCGTGTCCGGTATGGAAAAGTATATATATTCTTGATCAGTATCACCTCCTGAGTCGATTTAGCGATGTCCGTCTGTCTGTCCGTCCGTCTGTCCGTCCGCACGATAGCGGTCGCAGTTTTGGAGATATCGACTTGAAACTTTTTTTACATGTTTTTCTCGTGAATACTGAGATCAAGTTCGAGAATCAGCCAAATCGGACAAAAACTGGGCGTGGCTCCCATACACCGAAAAAAAAGGTAAAAATTTTTCAAATCTTTTTTATTGTTGTATTCCATTGGAAATGTTTAGAAACGTATTTTTGACATGGTCCGAGGTTCCGAAGCCACATATATAAGGGTCTAAATGGGGTCCTGAGACCAATTTTTTTTTTTTTCGGATTTGATTGGAAATTTTTAGAAATGGATTTTGGACTTGGTTTGGGCTCTAAAACCACCTATAATTGGCTCAAAATAGGGTCTTGAGACCACATTTTTTTATGTTCGAGGTACTTCTTTCCACTGTGTGGGGGTATTTCAACTTCGGTATAGCCGAAGATAGTCCACTCTCTAGTTTTTGATTACTTTTACTATTGGGTCAAGAAGAAGTAATACTATAAATTACAGCTTATTACATTTTTATTTCTTTTTGGCCTGTGATACTTACTAGTAATTTTGTGTTCGTTAAGAAAAAAATTTGTATGGTTTTTGTGTATGTATTTAGTAAAAAATTTAAAAAAATAAGTTATGTTTTTTAATATTTTACTGTTCTATATTTCACTAAGTTCTGATATTTCATATTAGGTTGAACCGAAATAAAAATGTAATCTTAATCCAATAAAAATCAAGCAATAAAAAATTTTGTAATCAATTACTTGGAATTGTATTAAAATAATTTTGTAATCAATTACATGTAATCGTACTCAAAAAAATTTGTAATCAATTACTTGTAATCGTACTCAAAAAATGTTGTAATCAAAAATTTGAGTACGATTACAGTAATCAAAAATTTTTAAGTACGATTACAGTAATCGTAATCAAAATTTTTTGATTACGATTACAGTAATTATACTTAAAATATTTTTAGTACGATTGCAAGTAATCGTACTCAAAATATTTTGAGTACGATTACTGTAATCGTATTGAAAAAGTAATCGTAATCGTACACGCACAGCTCTGCTTTCAGTTTGTAACTGCCTTGGTTTATATTGTTGATCAAATACTTTATTTTTCTTTTTCAGTTTCGTTTGGGGTTTATTTAAGCAATTAAATTGTTTGTGTTTTTATTTACTTTGTTTACATTTTGAATTTTTTCTTGGCAATCTAATTTGAGATAAGTTAAATATTAAATAACATTTTCAGATTGCGCACTCGAGCGGTAAAATATCATTTGCCAAAAGAGTGTATTTTTAGTTGTTCCATATTTGATTGAGGTATTTTTATTTGTTGTTATTGTACGTATTTCGTTTTCATGTTTACCGTGACGTTTTTGTTGTCACGCAGTCAAAATAAGTGCCACACGTTACCACTTGGTTTATTTGATTGGCATTTGTCTGTTTTAGAATTAAAATGTTTGACTTAGAAAATGTTTCTGAAATAATGTTTATCACATTATTTATTGAAATCTCTAGAACATCAGATTCACTTAATACTTAATGCTCAGCACGAAAACAGAAATTTAAAATTTATATAAAAGTTTACCTGTTTTAATATTTTTGGGAAACTTCCCCATTAAATTATTTTAATCAATTGAAATCGTCGTTAAAACTTTTTTATTTAATGCACATGTGGATTTTTATTAATCTTATAACTTCACAGTAGCAAATTTATTAATGATATCAATTCCAATATATAAACCATATAATGAAGCCGTACGTGTGATTAGCCATTAAAATTTAAAGTTATTGGAATATATTATTAGATAAGAAATTATTTGAAAGTTAAATTGATAAAAACTTTTTACAGTTTGTACTGATATCTATATCAGTACAAACTGTAAAAAGTACTTGTAACAATTTTCAGTATGTTTCGTCCCTTTTACATTTTCAAGCCCTAACAGAGTTGAAATTATAAAAAAAGCTAGTCAGTTAAATTTAATCGGTATGACCGACTGCATTTTACTTGTTATAACATTTATATATCCTTCTCCTCCTGCGATGTTTCAGCAAGAGCTCCAAGTGACTGCGGTCGCTGTGGGTGCAATACTCTCCGATTATCAGCGTGTGCGTGTCGAGAATGTTTGCAGCCGCTTGAATTTGGTATCGTTGGCGTACCTATGGAGGAGAGACCAGACTGAACTGCTGCAGGAGATGATCGATTGCCAAGTGCACGCCATTATAATTAAAGTAATATTAGCCAAATCCAATTTTTACAAAGCATTAATTTCGATTGGAATTTTGTAGGTAGCAACTTTAGGTTTAGTTCCTGATCGCCATTTAGGCAAATCCTTGCGTGAGTTACAACCGCATCTGCTCAAGATGCGTGACAAATACGGCTTGAATGTTTGCGGCGAGGGTGGCGAATATGAGACGTTCACCTTGGACTGTCCGCTCTTCAAGCAGCGTATTGTGGTGTGAGTTTCGCAAATAATTTGTTTTCTTAAGCTTTAATTTAAAATAATTTAATTCCCACTTTTGCATAACAGCGAAGAAGTTCAAACCATTATTAGCTCAGCGGATCCCATTTGCCCGGTGGGCTACGTCAACTTTACCAAAATGTCGCTGCAACCTAAGGAGGCAGCCCAGTGCAGTGATGTTTTTGTAAAGAAATCCCTGGACTACATAAGTGACCTCAACGAATCCACATACAGTGACCTAAGCGATCCCGATCTCAGCGAAACTGAGCTCGAACTGATCGAGAAAGAGACGCGGATGCGCGAATCGCTTAGCCAGAATGAACTGATATCGCGCAGCAATTCCTTTGGGCGTCATCTGGCCACGTCCACTTCGCCGATACCCATTGTGACGAAGAGTGCCAGTGTTGACGAGCCTACACCATCGTCGTTGCTTTCCTCATCCGTCGCGTTATGTGCTGCCTCCTTACAGGCTGGCAGCTTTGAGACTACCGGACGCTCTCTCGGCAGTACTGCTGCTGTGTGCGGCTCACTATCGCTGGCGATTTCCTCGACTGGTGCCACTGCGGGTCTTTCAATGGCACTGATAACACAACCACCGAGTCCCTTGAAGTTCGAACGTGAATTCCGTCCACTTGCGAATCGGCCAATGGCCGCGATCAATCAGAAGGGTTGGATGTGGGTCGCTGGTATACAAGGTGATTTGCATATTCAGTTCTGTTGGAGTTTCTTGTTATCTAAAAAGAAACATTGAATTATTTCAAGAAGTTTTCGCAGACTTTCATTAAAAATTGGACTGTCTAGTGTCAATTATGTATCCATATTATTCCATTAATCTTATCAAATGTTCACAGGTTGTGCACCCACACTTGAAGAAGGCATGGAAATCGCTCTACACATCCTACGCTCTCTTGCCGCTGAGCACAATTACGAAATGACTGACTACTGTTATATAACGCTCTACGTCCGCTCCATGACCGAGTATCCCCTATTAAATCGCATCTACGGACAAGCTGTGCATTTCCAAAATCCACCCACTCGCGTATGCGTTGAATGTCCATTGCCTGAAGATTGTCACGTGATCATGGAAGCCATAGCGTTTCGACCGCCAATTCGCAGACGCCCGACGTTGTCGACAAACGAGGCTGACGGTAGGTTTCAAACCATTTTAATGCTTTAATCGAATTTACAAACAAAAAAAACCAAATGTCACTAGGCAACTCTGATGAGCACAGCAGCTGCGCAGATTTTTTGTGCAAACGTAATACAATGCACGTTCAAGGTATCTCCCACTGGGCACCCGCAAATATCGGACCTTACAGTCAATCAACAAAAGTATTTAAAATTTCAATTACATTTACATGCTAATGCTAATGTCTGCCAATGTCACTCTTTGTATAGGTTGGTGAGATCACTTACATCTCGGGTCAAATTGCACTCGTACCTGGCAGCATGACAATCATCGAAGGCGGCATACGTCCGCAATGTAAGCTAGCGTTGCGTCATATTAGCCGCATTGCCAAAGCGATGAATGCACAGGGGTGAGTACAATTTTAAAACGACCAGAAATTCCCAAATGTTCCGAAGGTGGCTGAGAAATTTAGACCAAACCTAACAGGAAACCCAAGATTCTAATTTTAGACTTTTTTTAATTTTATGTCTACGACAATTTTTATTTTGAATTGGGAGTAAGATATTCAACAGTTTTTCTAATTTTTCGAACTAAAGGAGCCATAACTAAATATTCGTTTTAACCCTAATCGGTCAAAGCACTTTTAGTTTTTATTATGTATTTTTCGTCAACAATTAAACGAGAATTGCTGTTATTAAAGTATTTTAAGACGTCCTCATCCTTGCTTAGCGATTTTTATTTTCATGTTATCTTTTTTTTGCCTGCAAATTAGCTTTTAGTGGTTCACGGGAGTACAAGCCACTCCTGGCTATACTAATTACAAAAATTATTTTAATCCACAGGGAACTACGCGATGTGGTGCACGGTATTTGTTTCGTTACGCATCCAGCGCTCATAGCCGAGGCTCGTCGTCAATGGGAACGACGCACCACAAATGCGATTATGGATTATATTGTGGTACCGGCGCTACCTCGCGATGCACTCGTCGAGTGGCAAGTATGGGCGCACACACACAACGATCGTTTCGAGTGTGAGTTGCTATGACTTTCGAAAGTTGCCGGAAATCGGCCTTTTTTAAAACAATTTAAAAGGTTTAAATAATTTATTTTCTATTTTCAATTTAGATGAGGAGACTGGCTGCTCCGTGAGCGATTATACCATCTCGATACGTCGTCGCTGGAATTATGAGAACAATTGCGCGGCCATAGTTTGCTATGTTTCCACAGGTACTTAAAAACTAGAGACTAAACTATCTTCGAAGAAGTCCCATGTCCAAACCCAGCCAACATTTATCGGTATCAAAGGGTTTTCTCTAATGTCGAACGTTTGAAACCGAGTCGATACCGACTCGAGAATCATAACTTTCTCAATAAAAAGGGAAGTAAGTTCTCGAGTCGAGAAAAGGGTTTGTTCTCGAGTCGGTTTCAGACTTTAATTCTCAAATCGACTTCAAATAAAAATAGTGAAACGTGATTTTATTGATTTTAAAATTGTGTTTTTGTTTTTATTGCATATTTGATAAGTTGAAGGTGGCGCACCCAGGATTTTTTTTCAAGGGGTGTTTTTTAAAATTGTTCAATTTAGAAAATTATTATAATGAAAGGTTTTGGCAATCCCTTGCTTTCTTTCTTGCGTCCCGTTCTCAGGATTTTAAAAATATTTTTTTTGATACAAAAGAAAAAAGTATGATGTAGTCTTTTTTATGCAACAAAAATAATTTATAAATTCTATTACACCGTTCGACACTAAAAAATGCACCGTTTAAATCGCATTTTTCATTGAAAAGGATGTAAATTCATCTCTTCAAACTAAAAAAAATCCAATATTTTCATTTTAAACACATTTCTTTTAGTTTAACATTTTTTGAATTTTTATAGAGTGAATTTTTCTCTACAATTAACAAATTTTTTAGGAGAAAATTAAACTCTCATGCGTTTTTGTCTCTATATTATGAATTTTTTCAAACAATGTTTCTAATCTAGCGTGATGAGTTTACATCCTATCGTAAAAAGTTTACATGTTTTTAATGGTATGGTTTTCCTCTATCAAATGCATATTGAAATTTTGGGAACTCTTATGTGCAAGTTAATACCCTACTATACTATATAACGGTACTCCACTTTAGCTTTAAATTCATCCATAGTGGAGTCAGCGAATTACAATATACATAAAGGATCTACATAGAAGGCTCTGGAAATTTCCATATTAATAAAGAAATAAGGAGAAGCTTCCAAAAACCTTGAATTTCACAACGACGCTTCTCCATTTCATCATCTTCTTTGTCTTTGGTGAAGAACATAGAACATAGAAAAATGTAACAAATAAATAACAAAGATTACACTGATCGACAAAACTCAACTTTCTGTGTGTTAAATAGACTTGATAGACAAATTCGTATATATTTTACCACGCTGAATAAAAAATAATAATGAGCTTTTTCAATCAATATCAATGCAGTAATTCCATTCATCCCACATGCCGGATAAATCGAAAAACAACGAATGGCAATTCCGTTAATTGCACTAAGGTATTTTTATTGCACTAAGACGTTTGTCAATGTAGGAGTAATCGCTACTTAGAATTGAAGGGGCGAGTGGATAAAAGCGTAAAGTATGTAACACAAATTTAAGTATTGATCATAGTTTCGGAGAATCAGAAGCGACAAAGAAGGCATGTCCCAAATTTTTTATTGAAAAAAGAAAAACTTTGAAACTTATTTTCTTGAAAGAATTTATATGGTACATACAGCCTTCATTCATTAACCCCTTCACAGCGTTCTCACTCCATTCCTATCGGAGTAGATTTACTACTCTCTCGATGATTTTTATATTTCTACTCCTCTACTACGGTAGTAAATTTTTCTACTTACCTCAAGATATTTTCTAATACTATTGTATGAAATCTACTCCTCAAAACTATATGAGTTTCATACAATGCAAAACTACTACTCTTTCTACAAATCTACTACCCCGACAGACATTTCTACTACTATCGTAGAATTTTTACTATTCTACGCAGAAAACCATGGCTTTCCGTTTCCCTTACCCCTTTTTGTGGGTCTTTGCTTCTTTTAATTTGTTTACCTCATTCGCACTTTTCATTGGTTGACGGCCTCGAGGTGCACTTCTTTTGTTCTCAGGAGTTTTACCTGGTTTGAAAGGACTAGCTTCAATTAACAGAGATGATAAACGTGAAGCACTCGACGAAAATATTAATAAGAAACAAAGGAAATAGTTTAACAATAGTTCAATGCTGATTTGTATCCATAAAAATGGTAAATTATCATTAAAAATGGAAAAATTAGGCGGTCCACTCAAGGTGACATGCCAGTTGGAGCGAACCACCAAAATTTTCCAACATCAAAATTATTAGCTACGTAATAGTTTCGGGCAATGAAAATGAATGTCCAAACCAAACAAAAATATTTGTCTTACCTTTAGAAAATCGTTTTTACCAATATTTTTACACTTCACAATTATGCACAAAATTACAATTTGGGTTTTTTTTGAAATTTTTTTTTTAAATTCTTTGTTTATGCACATAAACACGTCTGTTCATTTTGAAACCTATTAACTTATGGTTTTAGCGTGGGCCGATCCACCTACAGTATTAGAATGACATTTCGACTGTCACATCACACAAATATTTCAAGGGGTCCACTCAAGGTTGCGGTCCACTCAAGGTGGCATTACCCTATATATATATATATATATATATATCCTCAAATCTGCGGCGAGCTTTTTCATACCACTTGAGCTAGATAGCTGAAATTTGGTACACAGATAGAACTCGGTTGACAATGCATTCTATTAAATTTTGGGGTCCATCAGAGGCGTAGGAAGTGGGTTCTTATTGACAAAAGGAAATTGTATACCATTTGGAAAGGGGGTTAAAGGGGAGCGGGATGGATCCAACTTAAAGTTCTAGCTTTCGTATTTTTTAAGCTACAGGGCCGAAATTTTGTACTTAGGTTCATATTCGGGAGAAAGAATAAAAAAAAGGGAGAAAAAAAGAAAAAAAAAAGAGTAAAAAACAAGTCTTTTAAAATATAACCTTTAAACCGACTAAAAAGCAGAAAATAAATTTCCTTTAAATTAATTTCCGCAATTTCGATTTAAAATTACGGGTTTTTGGCTACTTTGTTCCCAATATAATTTTTTTTTACTCTTTTTCTCCCCTTTTTTTTTACTTTTTTTCACGAATGCGAACGTAAATACGAAAGTTAGAACTTTAAATTTGCTCCATCCCGCTCCCCTTTGCCCCCACACCCTCCTTTCCAAAGGGTATACAATTTCATGTTGTCAATAAAAACCCACCTACCAATTCATCATTGTAGCTTGAAGGAATTGGAAGTTATGCCATGTTTAAAAAAAAGGGGTTTGAGTACCCCCACGGCCCCCTACGCCTCTGATGGACCCCAAAATTTAATAGAATGCATTGTCAACCGCTAGGTTATGTGGAAGTGTTTGAAAAAGCTCGCCGCAGATTTGAGGATATATATATATATATATATATATACTAGCTGTAACATACCAGGCGTTGCACGGGTTGTATAAAATTAATAGGAATTTGCGACAACTTCAATGGACGCTGTAGTTGATGGGTAATTCCCCCCGTGAAACTTGGTGCCAGTTGTAATCCCACTCGGCATGATTCACCCAAAAAATGTCCAAGGACGCACTTGGTGGCAGCTGTAATCTTACCAGGTATGATTCACCCAAAAAATGTCCAAGGAATCACTTGGTGCCAGTTGTAATCGCACCCGGTATGATTCACCCAAAAAAGGTCCAAGGAATCACTTGGTACCAGTTGTAATCCCACCCGGTATGGTTCACCCAAAAAAGGTCCAAGGAATCACTTGGTGCCAGTTGTAATCCCACCCGGTATGACCCACACAAAAAATGTCCATGCAAGTACTTGGTGGCAGCTGTAATCCCGCCCTGTTATTTAAGTTACGTGTTGTGTGGGCGTCCCACGCCCCTTGTCCAATTATGCTCATATTCTGCATAAAGCTTGGAAAAATTATTATGCAACTCCGTGCTAAATTTCGTCTTTATTATTCAATATTCAATTCAAATTCAATTCAATAGTTACTAAATTACCTTGTAGACATATTTTGTGTTGTATGGGAGATGCCACGCCCCTTTGTCAAATCCCAACCGCATATACCCTATGTTACATGTCGATATCTATAGAATTTATTCTGAAAGTTTCAAGAGAATCGGTAGAGCCGTTTAGCCGTGATGCTCGGACAAACAGACAGACAGACACACAATCAGTTTTATTATATATATAGGATAGATCACCCAAAGAAAGTTAAAATAAGGGTTATAAAAATACGAATTTTCCAAAACAATAACCCCATATCATTCATTTCAACACCCAAACTAAGAAACACTGATTTGTATAAACATATCGACGCCCCTTACGAAAAGTTATATGAGAATTCCTATACAAGTTTTTGAAACATTCTACTTTTCGTAAGGGGCGTCGATAAACAGCATAAATTAAACGAAACCTCAAACACTAGTAAACATTAGACTCAAAAAGTAAAAACTTAAAATGTACATATTAGAATTAAATCAGGCTTAAGGCCCAAGCTGCCAAAGCTGAACACTAGTTATTAGCTTTAAATTTTAATTTTAAGTTAATATTTAATAAATAAAATAAAACACTTTGCCTACATAATATTTGAAAACCTGAATAATCTATAATAATATGTATCGACTGTTTGTCCAGGTCTAGCCTCTTCCACAACACAATTGACACAACTGAGCGAGGATATACTCATCAACCATTGTAGGCTAGCACAAAATCTTAGTGCTGAAAATATCGACGAAATACTCACATACATTGTGAATCGTTTGCTCAAGGATTACCCCGTTATGACCAAGCGCATTGTCGATGCCAGCACCATGGTCGATGAGGATACACACTGCTCATCCAGCAACCCACAGACATCAGCCAACAACGATCAACATTGCAGCAGCAACTCCACCACCATCAACTCGGCTCAAATAACCATACCAGCGATACACCTAAAAGTGTTCTACCAAGTGACTGCTGCACCATCTGTGGACTTGTTGCTTAACGCTCTGCACGATTTCCGGCACAAATGCTCCGAAACTGCCAATATCGTGTACACCGTTCTACCCGCCTGCAGTTTACATAACTTCAGCACCTTCCTGTCGATATGCGGCGTGAGACATGAGTAAATACGGGCAACGCGCCGCCCGACATAGGTACGCTACTTCGTCGCTTCAACATGTTTATTTCTACATTTATTGCAAACATAATTGGGAATTTTTCACGTCTTTCTTTGGACCAACAATGAAAAGTAAAGCAACAAGTGTTTCAAAAGTCAAATCGGATTTAAAGATTCGTCCCACATTGCTAAGCTATAGTTTTTTTTGTATCTTTTATTGAATGTGCTAATTATAGAAACTAAATATTACCAATTTTGTCGTCTACATTAAGCCAAACCCCAACTTAAAATGCTTTACAAAATCTCTAGATTTAATTAAAAATTAAAACAAAGAACATTTTCAAAATACTTTACACTTCAAATTCAACAACAACCCAAATGTACTGTTTCGATTCAGCTTTTTCTTTTTGTTATAAATATTATACACATTATTTGTACATTTATGAAATGTCTTTTTAACTTGTACCCAATTTATTCAGATTGAAATATGGAAATGCTATTAATTGTTATGATGATTGTCTTTTAGTCATTAGTTAAGCTCGAAAATTATAAACGAAAAGAAAAATAAAAATTATTGACATAATATACCTACCTATTGATAAAAGTTTACTTATTTTGATTCAGGGTCTGAATTCCCTGCTGTTAAATACCAATGTAAAAAAAAACTAACTAAAAAACTGTCGATGATTTTTTTTATTTTCAGCAATGATCACTCACTGGTGGTAACAGTAGGTGACGGATATCCAAATTCCAAAAATATTTGCTATCATTCCCGGCCTTGAGAAGTTTAAAGTTACAGAGTAAAAATTTTTTATTCTTTTTGAACAAGTATAAACTTAGGCAAGACCCTATTTTGACTCATTTATAGATGGTTTAAAACCTCGGACATTTTTTTTGGCAACACCATGGTAAAAAAAATCGTTAATAATAATGGTTCAAAAATCTTAAGCATAGTTTTCATTCTGTCACAATCAATGGCGCTTATTGCCAGTTAAGTGAAAATAGGTTGTCATTTCGTTGTCAATTTAACGAACTGATGTAAAATATGGGAAAATGAATATGAGGAAACGTCACCGTTTGTCATATACGTCGATTATTGCCAACATGCTGTCAAATTTATTTACAATGGCACGGGCCAGTAAATTCAGCAAAGTGCTGAATTTGCGTCAGTCGTTGTCAGTTTATAATGCCATTGATTTTGACATAATGAAAACCAGGCATTAATTGTATAGCAGTAATAACAACGGTTGTGCAAAACTTGCGTGAAATTCAATTGAATTTCCAAAATTTATTTTTTTCACAAAAATATTACGCAGTTATGGATAGATTGGTATTCAATCTAAATTTGCATACATCTAAGTTTTAGATTCTTAAATTTTATTACGTATAGTACGTTTATCGAATCGAAAAGCAACCACCAGGTTGATAATTTCGAATCGTCAGAAACGTAAAAAATAAAAATTTGTATATGAATTTTATGTTAAATGTATGTTTTTTTGTTGTTCTTCTCAATGAATTGTAAGTTTTTGTTGAAATAAATACATTTACATACTTTTGTTATGTGTTCTCGTAATTTTTTTATTTGGACCCTTTTTTAAGCAACAGGACTCTTTTTTTTTACCCTTTTTAAAAATGTTCAACGGTCACCCTGTGTATGTATCATCGTACGCATATATGTATAACATATATGTAAATTAGTCAATTTTAATCCGATGATTATGATTTTATATTCATCGGATGTATAAAATTATGTTCTATCAAAATTACCGTCCTTTGAATATTTTCAAGTAAGGAAAACTCCCACCCCAAAATTCGAAAATTGCTAATATTTCGCAAATGCTCCGACTGAGATTCGAACCCACTATCCCAAAAAATAAAACTGTTTTCAGTTATATTTCAAAACTGAAACCGTTTCAAATCCTAACCAAGCAGTTTCATAGTATATGTACACACAAAAAAAAAGGCGGTAGATTTAACCGAAAAAGACGGTTAAAAACGCTCCAACCCTTCTTGGTTGATTTACATTAATAATTTGTTGGTTTACAATTCGAAAATTGTTTCGATATATATTTTTTAGTAAGAAAACCATTAAAATTTATTGGCTTACAATTTTAATTGTAAACGTACAACAAAAATTTGTTTCGATACATATTTTTTAGTACGAAAATGTTTTTTGTTGAATTTGTTTTCTTTTTAATTTGAAAACAAAACAAAACATATAAAACACAAAAAAAATTTTCAAAAATGCAAGATTGCATGTTGAAAAAAAATATTAGCTTGAGCGCATAACTGACACAAGCTCTTATTTTCCAAAATTAGTATTACAAACTCTGCAAAAAAACTCTGTTTGGCTCTGCTCAAGCTGCGTCTATAAGGCACAACATTCATAACACGATTGGGAATTCTTCTTTCTTTGAATCCCAACGATTCAACTGAAGATGCGCGAATGGTAAATTGCACAAGTTGGTGAAAATTAAAATTTAACCAACAATTGCTGTAAAAGAACCTAAAATTTCTGTACAGCAACAATTTTTTTCGGTTATTTCAACTATTTTTTTACCATCTTTTGTCGGTTAAATCTACCGACGAGATCGGTAAAAAAATTTACAATTTTCCAACATTTTGAAATGCTGTACGTCAACCACTTTTTTCGGTTAATTTTATTTTTCTGTGTATGCAGTTAAAACATTGCAAAATACACACAGCGGTAGGCAAGCGTGCTAAGGGGAGCGTCTATGAATCCGAATGGGCAGGGAGCAAATCTCGGTAAGTAAACAAAAATGTATACCATTTCTTTATTACGTAAATAAAATATAACAATGAAATATCAATAAATAATGTTGTTTAAAGGAATAATTTAGAGTAAAAAAAATAATTTGAAATAAAAATTATTTAGGTAATTCTACACTGAGAAAAAAATCAAAACGAAACGTTGTCAAAACCGTTGTCAATTTCCAGCCAAAACTGAATGTTCTGATTTTGACAACAAAACGTTTCGATTTTTTTGAAACTGCCCATTAATGAATTGAAATGGCACATTGATGAATTGAGACCCAAATTTTGTTGTTTCAAGACTGAAAATTTTTGTTTTGGGACTGAAATGTTTATGATTTCATGAATTGAAAATACAAAAAAGCTTATTGGAAAGGCCTATTTTTAGAATTACCTAAAAAGAATTTTAATTTCAAATTAATTTTGTATTTTTTTTACTCTAAATTATTTCTTTAAACAACATTATTTATTGATATTTCATTGTTGTATTTTATTTACGAAATAAAGAAATGGTATACATTTTTGTTTACTTACCGAGATTTGAACGCTGGCCATTCGGATTCATAAACGCTCCCCTTAGCACGTTTGCCTACCGCTGTGTGTATTTTGCAATGTTTTAACTGCATACATATACTATGAAACTGCTTGGTTAGGATTTGAAACGGTTTCAGTTCTGAAATATAACTGAAAACAGTTTTATTTTTTGGGATAGTGGGTTCGAATCTCAGTCGGAGCAATTTATATTTTGTTTGTGTTGGGTCGCTGGTCACGAAT